>JACEFZ010010313.1:212500-437500 GCA_014155875.1 Cepaea nemoralis | reverse complement strand
AGAGAGAGAGAGAGAGAACTTACTCACGGACAATAATATAACAAGGTTCATTATATAGAAGGAGATAATCATGTTGAATTAGTTTGGTCAGGATTCTCTCCCTTCTAAGAGTTATCTTCCCCGAGATTCCTAACGCCATTGAGTTATCTGAAGTGGGTCAACCAAACAGTCAAAGAGCAAGCTCGACTGGTGAGCGTTCTTGTACAATCCTCGGGGCAATGGAATCATTTCCATGGAAGTTTTTGAATCTAGACCAGTGGTTCTCAACCGGTGGGAAATTCCACAATATTGACTCCATAACTCCTCCGAAGTCGGAGAGTGTCTGCCTGTACGGCGTGGAACCACCTGACTGCACACCAATAAGCCAGACATGGGACAACGGATACTCACGCAAACCTCAGGTCCTGTATGACATCACACTGATGTTGGACAACATGATGCCTTCATCCGACATAGAGGACTTCGCGTTGGAGCTCAAGCAAACGAACACAAGCAAGCAAGACTTCATAACCAATGACAATAGATAATGTTTAGAAGAAGGCTGATCATAGCAATGCAGCTTTAAGAACCTATGACACGACACCAGCAAACAATTTACAATAATATGTTTAGAACGTGCATTTTTTTTTTTCTGTGGGAACATATGAATGCGAGTGATGGACCATTTCGCATTCACCATAAACGAAACCCAGGGCTTTTGACATTAAATGCTACAGAAAAGTTCTTAGAATATCTAGGACCAAGAATGCTGAAAATGCTGGCATGCTACTAGATCTGAACATCAAAGTAAAGTGGCCTATAAACAGAATTTAAGTCCCTGAAACTGGAGTAATGTGGCCGTATTAAACGAGAGAGTGGCTTGTAAGCAACTTGATCTTAGGCGTGGTTTCTGGACACAGAGGCAGGGGTCGACCAGCACGGAGATGGACACAAGACATTACAGACATCATGGGCACAAGGTGCGTGAGGCAGGAGCAAGTCGGAAGATCGAGACACTTGTCGGCGTGCCGTGATTAGAGCGATGCTCTACAAATGACCTGCGACATGATGATAATTAATCATTAGTTTAGTTTAGTTTAGTCGAAGGATCAACATTATGATACACACACGGGTGTAACCAATAAGTGCTCCGTTCTACTCCTAGCCCAAGCCTGAGTCAGGATCATCTCAGCTCAATGCACGAACTCTGTAGCACCGGCGAGGTTCCTGAAATACTTTGGGTAGATTTTTAACTCGAAGTTTTGCCCGGGCAGCGCCGTTAGGTTACTCTTTATCGATTTCCATCTGCCAAGGGATTTTTGTATGTGCGCAACAATACACACGGGCGTCCGATCTCACTACCCAGAGACCAAGGGAAATTTTGTTCCTAGAAATCCACGTTAAAAAATCCCGGCCCTCACTGGGGCTTGAACCCCGGAATTCCTCCAGCATTCGAGGTAGACACCATATCTCGGGGCCACTTAATTAATCTTTAATAATAAGTTAATACTCTGAGAAGAACTGGGGGTGGACACACACACACACACACACACACACACACAGACACGCACGCACGCACACGCACACGCACACACACACATCAGGTCTTAAAGAATTAGAAGGTGTTATTATTTATTTGGATAAAAGATTTTCAGAATTTGTACTTCTTCCTCCCCAAGTTCAGTCACGCATTAATGTTCTTGCTTTCATCTCCGGTACAATTTGTTGCGGGTTTTCATTACTTAAGCCCCAGTTGGTCTCGGGGGCTTTTGCGTTCATCGGGGCACACATAGAGGTCACGTCTTGTGGAAGTAATCACGGGTAGGACGAGGACTCTTGTTCAGTCTAGCAGAAGACAAAAATTGTGTGTTGTATTGCAGAAGTGTTTGGAATAGTTGTTCCCAAACCCTTGTACGTCTTTCTATCTGTGTGTTATTTATGAATGTGTCTTAAGGAAGGCTACGACACAAACACAACTTATTACAAACATTAGAAAGAGACAGTTATTACTTTGTAGCCACAATATGAGAAGACAAAAATTAGAACTATCTTGTGACAACTGGACAGATTTGTGAAAAGAGAGATAGAGAAAGACAGCGATAGAACGTTCTTGCCAGTCTTGTCTTTTTTTTTTTCTTTTTTTTTCTTTTGTGAGCACGGAAGTGTGTCCGCCCATTAACTGATAGATGCCGTTCGAGTTCTCAAGATATGGAGAAACATGATCGTCATACCAGTTGGCAAGGCAATTGATAATTATGATGAAGACGATATTGACGATGATACATATGAGACTGTTAGGCAGTATTTTTAATCTACATATTAACATGTGGCTTCTATTTTGTTTGAATCACGATAAGTCCCTGTGTGCCGAAGGCTGGACAGTGAAACATCTAAAACCTATGGCAGAAACATTATACGTTGAGATGAGCTGAGATGAGCTGAGTTGAGTTGAGATGAGTTAAGATGACTTGAGCTGAGTTGAGTTGAGAAATGAACCGACATTGAAACACGGCAGCCAGCGAAGAGTCCCAATATTAACAGTTCCTGTTTATGTCATGTGTGATTTATGTCAGTTTCACCTTTCCTCTGCGTACTGAGTAACGGCCAGTTCCTCTGATCACTTCCTGCCGCACCAATCTTCCCCCAGCCATGATGATGTATCTGTGTTTCCACAATATACTCGTGATCCTGACCATATCTACCTTATCGTGCAACAATACATAATAAACCCAAGTATAATTCCAGCTAAGCCATATGCGCTGTGTTAAATAGTGACCTGGTATAATCTTAATATGTGTCACTACAGATGCAAAGTCCCAGTGTCTGTCAGTCTTGCACATGTTGCTGTTTTGTGAGCTTGGACAACGCAAGGAGAGCCCTGCCACACAGTTCTGTAGAGAAAGTACTGTGATACCGAGACGGGGGAAAATTATATGGACGGAGAGAGACAAGAAGGGCAAAATGTAAGAAAGTCCGGCGTGCCCAATTCTTATCCCCCTTGAGAATAATTTCGTTCGTTTATTCATTCTTTCAATCCGACAGGTGTAATTCTTTTCAGGACTCACGTGACCTAAACATTAATTCATCGGACTAAAGAATTAAAACTCCACAGTGAGGTCAGCATTAGCGGAGTGGATAAGGGCGCTTATTCTTAAACATCCGGTGTGCTGATGTTGAGAGAGGGGTTGAACCCCTACACGGGTCAGTTGGACTAAAATTTTGACTTCTCGTCATTGACTTGGGGAAGCAAAATACAAGTACCTCTGAAGTCGGAGTGGGTTCGCCAGATGGCGATGGAGACTGGTAACTGGGAAAGCTAACCCATACGCAAAATTTAGCCTAGTGCACTAGAAGTAGTAGCACGTGTATGGACTATGCTTGAGTTTAAAGCGAGCGAGTGCAAAATTTAAAAATAAAAAACTCCAGAGGATTCCCAATCAACCATTCAAAATCAATGTACAAATCTTAATCTTGAGTCACTGCTGACAAAGTACCAGAAACTATCCTCGTTTCGTTTCTTTAACTGTTGGTACATTTTAAAATGCCATATTTTGTTCCGGTGGCAATTGGTTCAATCCGCATCCGTGAGGACTGGAAGTTTTAAATTTGTCGTGGGCATAGTTGCCATTCTAGATATTTTATATCCAGATCTAGAGGTTTTTGCCGGCATCTGGATACCGTTTTCTGACGTTTGGATGCTGGATACAATTCTAGATACTTTTCATTTGGAGTCGGATATTTTGAATACTTTCTAGATTTTACTTTTCTTTCGGTGTCATTTACCCGTTTTATGTTTGTTCTGGACGCGCATAAATATGGTAACTGCCATTATTTAAACTTTGATCTGACTTGGGTCAACGCTCAACAATCTAGCAACCCCCTGGTAATGAGTAAAACGGCGCATACATTATAATAACATTATTTGAACTGTGAACACACTGTGCTGCGACTTACTGCTGTAATGCCGACTTTGTGATTCTTTTCACGTGAATTTGGCTGCAACTGGTACAGATAATGCCTCGATAATAGTTGATATCAACCATAGCGTTTATATAAAATTTAAGGAAGATATCCCATCTTTAATCCTCATAAAATGTGCGTGTCATTCCTTGCAGCTAGCATTTTTCACATGCCTCATCAGAATGTTTACTAAGGAATTTGCAATTACTTATTGCTGAAACACATAACTGGTTCTCCAAATCATCTGTCAGACAACAGCAATAACAATTTATATAAAGCATTAAATGATAGTTCCCCACCATTGAAAATTCTGTCATATTGCAAAACTAGATGGTTATCAATTCAACCAGCTGTTGAAATAATTGTGAACCAATGGTTGAAGTTGAAGACACACTTCGAAATAACAAGACAAAATGAAAAGTGCTACACAGCTGAAATACTATATGGAATGTACAGTGATGAACAAAATTTGGCATTCCTTCTCTTTTTACAACCCATTTTAAGTGAAGTGCAAAAAGTTAATAAACTATTTGAATCTCAAGATGTTGATAAAGCTAAATTACTTGACGACCTCATTTTGCTATTTCACTCAATTGGTAAAAGACTTATATTGCCAACTTGTAAAGCTGACTTGTTCACTTGCATTATAGAGAGCTATTTGGCTCCTAAGCCATTCCTGGGATACCAAATCGAATAAAAAATTGATGGTTTAAAAACAAAAGGACTGTTAACAGAAAATGAAGAGAACAACTTAAGAAAGCGCTGTCAAGATTTTCTTGTCTCATTATTCAATCAACTGAAGCAGAGACTTCTTGAAAATTTAGATGTATTGAAAAATATTTCATTCTTTTCTATTAACAACATATCTCAGCCAGTAAAGGACATACCTAAATATTGTCAAGTTATTAAATTTCTAAGAGCTACTGATAATAGTGTGGTGGAAGCAGAATATTAGTTAACCAAAATAAATTTGGTTGACTGGACAAACAAAACATAAACTGAAGCTTTTTGGGGTGAAATAAGACAATTTAAAGATGCCTCAGGAACAGTCCATTCTGTAAGCTCTTTGAATGTGCCATGATACTAGTAATACTACCCCATTCAAATTCTGATGCGGAAAGAGCTTTCAGTACTGTGAATTATACAAAATGTAAACTAAGAAACAGGATGAAACTTGACCTCTTAAATGCTATCTTGACAATAAGATTTGGCCTTATGAGAGCAGGAAATGCTGTTCAACTCCCTGGTCGTGTATTAAAAGAAATTGGAACAGCTAAAGCACACCAGAGTCATTTTGAATCTGAAGCTTCAACTTCATCATCCAAACTAAGTGCATCTTGTGAGAGTGCATCATCAGTGAAGATGAGGACATGATTCTATAGGTAAATCACATCAATTTTGTTTAAATCTTGCATATCCGTTACAGGACGTTGCAGTCAACATCAGAATTTTTCAGCTGTTGTTGATGTACTAGGCAAGATTATGCTCAGTAGTTTGCGATTGCTTTCTGAGCGACCGGTTCACATACCCCTTAAATTACCAGCGCGGCTCGAACCGCTGCCGGTTCGGGTGCAGCTGCGTTACTGACGAGAATATACGGGATTACGGCGACAGCCGTAAACTCTTCGCCAGGGAGACCGGCAGTCACATCAATACATATGTAATTTCTTACTTTCTCAATCTGGATATTTTTCCTAGATACTTTCCAACGAAATCTAGATATTTATGGATGTTGTTTGGACCATTTCTAGATACTTTTTGTCAAAAAAAAGTGGCAACCCTGGTCGTGGGCACCAAGGTTGTCTCAACCTAACATGGCTACCGTGGAAGTCTTGAGAAGTAAAGGCTGTCGGCTTGACACTGACCACATCACCCACTGAACGCCCATTGGTCTATATAAATATGAGTCTTGCACCGTATGCCCAATATAGTGCACTAGAAGTAGTAGCCAGCGGACGTAACACACGCACTAATGTCCATCAACAAATTGTCATGTAACTAAACTGAGTTCAACCAACAATTGTACTGAAACCTCAGTTTCTGCCCGTGAACTTTTTTGTGTTAAATTCCATCGTCAGCAACAGTGTAATCTAATCTGCCGTCAACTTCACGAAGCAGAATGGAGTAGATTGTACTAGGTCCTGCAGTAACTGGAGCATAAACGTATTTTCTACTTTCTATTAATTTTAATAGTTCTGCATTCACTCTCAGTCGGACAAATAGCTGCGCTTTTATCTGTTAATCTATACATGACCAAATATTCGGTATTCTTCGGGAAAATCCTGTAACATTGAGTCCTCGATGACCGTATGGCAAATTGCTGGACAGAGAATACTGAAAAATGATATTTGGTGGACAGTCGTACATTGGTATCAGTAGAATAAACTGACATGTTTACTTTGAATTATATTTTTTGTAATAAGCATACAAGGTCGATATATGAGAAGAAATCAATTGGAGAACTTGGTGACAATTACAAGATCGAGGGGAAGAGAACAAAGGGAAGGCAGAGATTACATGCCTGGATGGCTTGG
Source organism: Cepaea nemoralis (assembly GCA_014155875.1). Taxonomy (NCBI): domain Eukaryota; kingdom Metazoa; phylum Mollusca; class Gastropoda; order Stylommatophora; family Helicidae; genus Cepaea; species Cepaea nemoralis. The sequence continues at coordinate 431,027 of JACEFZ010010313.1, read as the reverse complement.
TCACGTATTATGGTCGAGACAAGAACACTGAGCTGATCCAAAACTCTGGTGATCGAGTGAGATGGCGAAATATAACTTCCCACGCTTATCGGCATGGCACATGTGAATGAATACAAGGCCGAGAAGTTATGTCAGTTCACAATTTTTAATTTAGGTCTTTCTTCGCCGTGTAATTTCAGACTAATCCTATATTTTGCTCATTTGTCCCCAGGACTCTGCTGGCGTAGTAAAATTGAAACGTTAATATGAAACTCGTAAATATTGGTTTCTTCGCAAAACAACGTGAGTTATATTTAGCGTATGGCTATTTTAGCGCGAGGTACTAAATGATGTTGCTGGGTGCGTCGTCATTGCATATCATTGCCCACACCACAGTTTACTTTTTTGGGGCTGTGGTAATACGTTACATGTGAGAGGTCTTTTCCCTTGGAGAACATTGCACGGTCATGAGGAAATGCACTTCAAGGGTACGGATTACGGTTAGGTGTGGCCCCACCCTAACGCTCACCCCTAACCCTGAGCCCGCCCCATAACCCTAGCTATCCCTGAAGCCAACTGAACTTCCACGTTATCGGCACACAGGCCGCATAGAAGGCCGAGATAGCTACGTCCAACTTGGAAAGCTTTGGATGCCGGAAGACGGGAAGCCCTATTACGTCATCCCTTTGGGGTCCCCTTTTGTTGGGGTGATAAAAGCAAAGTACGAAATCTCTAATCTGCCAGTCATTCTAAGTGGGCATCTTTCTTTTAGCGAGTCGAGTGAACATGAAATGGTAATGAGCATTCGACACACAATCTAACCAAGCACGGTGGACACATATTTTCCATAGACGAACGGAAAGAAACAAGAAGAAGAAAATTACAGCAAGGAAAGACGACACCGATAAATTGATTATACAAATAAACTAAGAGAGAAGAGGAAGATACGGCTGAAATAAAAATGGTTGGAAGAACATAAATTTATCATCATTATGTACCATGCCGAAACGTGGGCAGTGATGTTTCGACATCTCACAAGATCGCCAGGACTGTGGAACAGCCCTGTGTTCCTGTCTGGACTGTGCCATGTGGCCAAACAATCTAGATATTTGTCTCTCTGCCTTCCCCTTTTTTCTTTTCCCCTCAATATTACAATTTGTCACTAGGTTTTCTAGTTAATTTCATCGCACAACGCGCCCAAACCATCTGTACTGTCTAAGTCTAATTTCTTTAATCAGTATTCAGTTTTCATTTGTTTCTAGAAGGACTGGCTCGTTGGTTTTTCTGTCCGCCCATGGTATTCTTTACATTTTCCTCAGAAACCACATTTCTACTGCCATCAGATACTTCTTAGCTTATCTGCTTATTCTTCAGTTTTCACATCCATACAAAAATATTGGTCTATGCAGCACACCAACGCTCTTTTTCTCGTTACAATTGGCATTCTTTTATTGGTCAGTACGTTTTACATCTTACAAAGGAATACTTTTGCCATAAGCGATTCTTGTTCTAATCTCTTGTTGTTATGGCTGTTCCGAGATAGCTGTACTTGTTCACTTGTTTAAGAATATTTATAGTTACCCTATCTTACATTGTTGTACTTCTTTTTACTTACAGACGATCATAACTGGCTGTGACTCCTTATTCAAATATTTCCTACAAAAGTGAACAACTTGATGCGCTGTTAATCAGCCAATGAGTCAAGCCTCCAGTAAACCACCTTATAAATCAATCAAACCACCAGTCAACAAAACAACTAATTAACCAAGCAGCCAATAAACCAAGCTATAAATTAACCAACCACTCAATACATCAAGCAACCAATCACTCAGGCAACTAATCATTCAAACAGCCAGTCAATCAAGCAACTAATAAACCAATCTATAAATCAATCAATCAACCATAGAATGAAGCAACCTATAAATATATCAACCAACTAGTCAATCAAGCAACCAATCAGTCAAGCAACTAATAAACCAACCAATAAATAAATCAACCAACCAATCGATTCATTTTGTTTTGTCTGTTTCAGTTTACTTTTTTTATGTCAGAAAGAAACTAAATGAACACGGTAATATAGTCTGTAAAATGAACCACACGTCTAATGAGGAGAAAGATCGAGTGTCTTCCTTCTACTTCTTAACCCGCGGCGAAGTGGTACAGTCGTCTGCCTCACACTCTTAAGGTCTAGGGTTCGTCTCAGGACACTGGCGTTCAAACTACAAGTGCATTTTTACCCCTGAGATCCGAGGGGGTCACCACAGAATTCGTACTTTGTGCGATGCCCACGGCTAAAGGCTTGTTGTGTTGTGGAGAGAGAACAAGCCAGATGCCGTAAAATCTAATGCAATGAAAACTACCCACTTTAGTACTTTTAGTGTTAATAATATATTAACCATTTTCATATGTAGTTCAAGTATTATCTACATGTTTTTGTTTTTACTTTCCCCAGGAACCGTAACTATGACACCGACAGTTTTTCTAAGTGCAGCTTTCGTGGTTGTCTTCGTAACATTTTCTTGTCAAGGAGACGAACTCCCACTGTACAAAGCCTGTCTAATGGAGTGCTTCCGGTGTGTCAAGACATACGGGAAACAAGTGTACAATGGCAAACTCTGTGCTGAAAACTGTGCCGAGTCTAACGGCAAAAGTATCGATGCCAAGTGTGACAGCCCAACAAAGCGAACAGGGAAGAAACCCATGGTAACAGCCAACTGTGCCAAACTGTGCTCATACAAGTGTATTCCAGACTTCCTTCCCGACAGCATGGATGCGCATGACTGCATACTGAGATGTGTCATTTCCGGCGAGAGGATGATTGAGTGCTAAATTCTGAAGCCAGCACTGTTCCTCTGTGGCTGATCCTGAACAGATTCTACAGTATATTCGTTACAATAACACTTCCTATTGTATATACTTTGCAATAATACTTTCTGCAGTACATACTTTACAATAGCACTTTCTAGAGTCAACTGTCAAAAAAATTGTTCTAGAGTATATGCGTTAAAATCATTTACTCCACTATGTGTCAACAACATACAACTTATGACTTATTTTTAGATGACAGTGCTACTAGAGGAAAATATTGTCAGCAAGAAAATACATTTTAAAATACATGTCTTCTTATATGAGAAATAAAATGAGTCTAATGTAAATATTCATATTTAACTTGTAGATTACAGTAAAGTTTTCGAACCTTAAAATTTCCGGATTAGAAATTGTAGAACATCATATGAGATATGTGTTGTTTTCAGAACATTTTATTCACTTAACTAAATCGTTACATAATGAAATGCAAACAGCTGTCATGGTAGCCGGTAAAATATCAACTTGATTTGAGGTTCAAAGATGAGTAAGCTATTGCGAGTGTCCCCCTCCATACTGTTCAACATCTTTACAGAACACGTAATGAGAAAATTCAAACATGAGACTTGTGACAATTGTGATCCAGTCATAATTGCTAGAAGTCTAATTCTAGAGCTGGGAAGTCACGACTCCCATACACTAAGAAATATCGGCACATCTACCATATACTAGACAATACTAACAATACTTCCATAGACTAGCTCACTAGATAATACTGACACAACTAACATACACTAGACAATACTGACACAACTTACATATACTGACAATACTGACACAACTAACATATACTAGACAATACTGACACAAGTAACATATACTAGACAATACTGACACAACTAACATATACAAGACAATACTGACACAACTAACATATACTAGACAATACTGACACAACTAACATATACTAGACAATACTGACACAACTAACATATACTAGACAATACTGACACAACTTCCATACACTAGACAATACTGACACAACTAACATATACTAGACAATACTGACACAACTAACATATACTAGACAATACTGACACAACTAACATATACTGACAATACTGACACAACTAACATATACTAGACAATACTGACACAACTAACATATACTAGACAATACTGACACAACTAACATATACTAGACAATACTGACACAACTAACATATACTAGACAATACTGACACAACTAACATATACTAGACAATACTGACACAACTAACATACACTAGACAATACTGACACAACTAACATATACTGACAATACTGACACAACTAACATATACTAGACAATACTGACACAACTAACATATACTAGACAATACTGACACAACTAACATATACTAGACAATACTGACACAACTAACATATACTAGACAATACTGACACAACTAACATATACTAGACAATACTGACACAACTAACATATACTAGACAATACTGACACAACTAACATATACTAGACAATACTGACACAACTAACATACACTAGACAATACTGACACAACTAACATATACTAGACAATACTGACACAACTAACATATACTAGACAATACTGACACAACTAACATATACTAGACAATACTGACACAACTAACATATACTAGACAATACTGACACAACTTCCATACACTAGACAATACTGACACAACTAACATATACTAGACAATACTGACACAACTAACTTATAATAGACAATACTGGCACAACTAACATATACTAGACACTACTGATACAACTTCCATACACTAGACAATACTGACACAACTTACATACGCTAGAGAATACTGACACAGCTTCTATATACCAGAAACTATAGACACAATCTCTCTGCATCAGAGATTGCTGATGCAACTATCACAATTACGCCATGTTTATTTTAGGTCCCTCCTCCCTCCCTTTCCTAACCCTGGAACAGAGCAAATAAAAATAAATATTGTTACATATAGTTTAATCGTATTTTGAACCAACCCAAGTAAAAATATGAAAACTAAAACTCGACTGAAATAGGCACTGCTGATGGAGGTAACTCGTGATAAAAATCACTGCTCACGATCACGAAATGTTGCAACCATGTGCTACAAGAGAAAACAAAGTGGGATAACTAAAATTTTAATACATAAATATACCCAACACAGGCTGAATTGGCAGACGATCAGTGCCTGTTTTACAGCGACGAGGGCAGACTACAATATCATATTACTAATCTGAGTTCAACCTGCAGCAGATACAATATGAGTATAAACACAGCCAAAACCGAAGTAATGCAAGTTAGCAGATCGCCAGGCCCACTAAGTATAGAGATAAATAACACACCTATGAAACAAGTTAAAGAATTCAAATACCTTGGAAGTATGATCACAGAAGATGGCAGATTGGACAGAGAAATTGAAATCAGATGTCAAAAAGCTAGTGCACTTACATATCAACTATCACCCTTACTGAAGCATCCAAACATACCCATGTCCGCAAAACGACAGATAATAAACAGCATATTCACAACAACCCTATGCTATCAATCTCAAACCTGGACTTTATCCAAATTACACCTTCGCAACGTATACTCTCGTCAGGTAACGTGATGACGGTTCAAATCAGCAGTGGTTCGAATCGCATCGGTAACTTACGGGGTATGTGAGCCGGCCGCTCAGAAAGCAATGGCAAACTACTGAGCGTAATCTTGCCAAGAGATCAACATACAGCTGAAAGATGCTGGTGTTGACAGCTAAGTCCTGTAAAAGGATATGCTAAAAAAAAAAAAAATCAACACCTGCGAAATGAGATGCCTGAGGAGAGCTGCCAACTTAACAATCCGAGACCGAGTAAGAAATGCTACTATCAGACAGACTGTGGGATCAACACCTTGTGCCACCTTTATTGAAAGACAGAAGATCAAGTGGTTTGGCCATGTCGTTAGAATGCAACATCAGCAACTACCATCACTGGCCTTACATCAAAGATCATCTGCGACGAGACCACGAGGACGTCCAAGAAGAAAATGGATTAACGACATCAGAGACATTGTACAACCACACGGAATGACACTATCCAGTGCCGTCCACCGGGCGCTGGAACGCAAATTATTCCTCCCCACGACGCTTGACGGCAGAAGTGGAAGATGATGATGATGACTTATTTTAGTAGGTAGTTCTTCCTAAATGCGTCTTGTCTCATCTCCATATGGACGGTGATTTGAGATGCACAACTGCCGATAAGTTGTGAAAGGAAGTGAAGTTTTCATCTGTAGCCAGTTGTGTCGCCTGGACTTATATGTGTTTGTGTTGTACACCCTTGAGAGGACACTAACACATTATGTATCCCCGGAAACTGAACATGCTTCTTCTTCTTCTTCTTCTTCTTCTTCTTCTTCTTCTTCTTCTTCTTCTTCTTCTTCTTCTTCTTCTTCTTCTTCTTCTTCTTCTTCTTCTTCTTCCTGCTCCCCCTCTTCTTCTTCTTCTGCTGCTGCTACTAGTACTACTGTTGCTGCTTCTACTACTATTACTGCTGTTGCTACTATTACTGCTGCTGTTGCTGCCTTTCATCTCCCAATAGAGCATAGACCCTCAACAAAGTCATATACAGTACTTAGTATACTTGCTCATGATTGGTTGGATTTCGCAGCTGAAGTTACCTAAGTAATGAGGTAGCCATTCCCACGACAACCCTCCTTAACAGTTTGTTACATACATGCTAGGTTACAGTGTTACAATGCTTTGCTTTCCTTGTGAGCCCTAGTAGCACATAGACGAGAAGGGGTACAATTTATGAGAACATGCAATATTTATGTGACAACATACAAATGTGAGTCGTGGATAATTTCTTAATCACAAAAGGAAGAAAATTTGGGTTTTTGAACATTGTAGAAAGTGTCAAGGGTCATAGAATATCGTGGACTAGGGAGAATAGGAGTGAGAACGTTATTCATGATCTGAGCATCGAAGACAACTAGCTCATAGACATCATCATATCCATGAAACTGAAATAATTGGTTCATTTTAAACGTCACACTTGTTTGGGAAAGACAGTGATCACGGGAAGAAAGGGCATGGGTGGTCCAGCACGAAGATAGATAACTGACATAGCAGATGCTGTGGACATGAGGATCAAGGCCGTGCCGTGCTATGATACAGAGAGGCGACCGCGTCAGGCGGCACTATTAGGGTTCTTCATAAGGGGGCTGCAGTTTTAAAGGAGAAAAAACATGTTAAGGGGCGGCATTTCGAAGACTTGCATCATACTGAGAAAATCTACAGCACGATCCTGATGAAAATGCATGAGGCGGGAGATATGTCGACGGCTGAAGAATCCCGTCGGTTGGCAGCCATGAGAGCGACGTTCTACCAAGAACCTGTTACAGGATGATGAAGAGTACACCCTTGATAGAATCCATATATCTGTTTGTTGTTTTCTTTCTCTAACGCTGTTATCAAAGCCTCTTCGGTTTCTGTTTCTTCTATTGAATCCTTTTCAATCTAGTGATACATTTTGTTGTATGTGTACTGCTGCGTATGTGTCTTAAGAAATCAACTAATACGGAGTGGTACTTGCCATATTTCTCCATGTCATTATTTCTAGCTCTATCTCTTCTACTCGATCCGGATGCTGCTCTCAAGCATTTCATAAGTTTTCGCTCTAGTGCAGTAGTTCTCTTTCGAGGCTGAAGGGTTGGAGAATGAGGGGAGTTTAAGATTTCTGTGAGTGAAGGAAAAAGGTAGAAGGATTATGGTTACGTGAGGACTGTGACAGACCCACACTATCGGAGCAGTAATCTTTCTAAACAAATCAGCTGGGAAAACGTTGCCACTCCATGATCAGTTGGGAGCCGAGGCAAGGTCGGGGTTAGAAGCTCACCTGTCGGCTCCGTCGACATGGGTCCAAATCCGCTGTGAATCGAAATGTATATTAGTTCGCCTGGGCTTCCAAGTTTACCTATTGGTGTCAATAAATGTCTTTGGAAGTAGAGGCGGCCGGTGTGGTACTGAACATTTCCGCGCGAATTGGTCTGATCAATCACATTCACTACCGCCATGGGTTAAGCCTCTTTTTTTAAACACAATGTAATAAACTATCGTCTGTCACGACGGCAAAGTGCCGGTCCAAAGGGTAGAACTCAGCAATAGGAACACAGAAGGCAAATACAGAACATTTTCAAGATTGTGTAGATATCACTTGAAATCACATGAAAATCACTTGAAATTAGTGTCACAAAGTCGAGGCATAATATTCTCACATACGATTAAACTTTTCGGACCGAAAATATAAACAGCGGACGTATACGGTGATGCTGAAATGTATATTCAATCTAGTGTTGATAAATATTGTTGTATATTTATTGTAGTTTATGTATCTTAACAAATCAATTAGCATTCTGCAATAAATTACATTACGGTAAATCCGGGTGTCTAGCAATATATAGGTAACATAAATAATAAACAAGTCATTTATAAATAAAAATATAATATTCAAAACGTGTTTTATATTCAAGTGTTGTTCGGTTAATATTGCAGTTTGTTACTGTTTTTGCTTGTATGTTACTCTGTACTGCGTCTTCGTTACGTTCGCAATCATAATACACTTGTTCATTCGTTCTGCAGACTCTACAAATACAGGATTGAGGAATCCTAGCTACAGCGGCAAGAAACAAATCAGAAAAATGGACGCTACAGGGATAAATATCCTGTTGCTACGGTAACTGATTAATGACAAATCAGCATCAACCGTTACAGAACTGAGATATGAATGCCCGTAATGCGACTGAGAGCGGGAGTATGTCGGTGGTGAGAGATTAATCATTTCATTATTAGCTGATTAAGTGTCATGGGATGATTAATCGTCTTAAGCGACTTCCCATTTCTGCAATGGACTTATATACAGTAGTTTTTCTTATGCAACCCCCTTTAATTTGATATATAATAGAACATTTCAGCTAACAATATTAGTTAGTTAGTTAGTCGTAGTTCCAACCTCATAGCAACGGGTTGTCCCCATTATGCTCCGTTCCTGTGCCAGTGAATATCGCACAAAACGCTCCCCACCGCCCAATGTGAACAGTGGAAAAGACAGGAGTCTCGACAAACAACAGCCCGCACAGATACAATATTAACAACTTTTAAGTCATAACTGTGACGACACCCTCCAACTTTCCATTTTCCGCCATTCATTTTTGTTTGTTTCAAACCGACTTTTTGTTTGGTACTGAATCTGTTAATTATATGTACAGGGTGGGGTTAATGTTAACTTTATCTAGGCTCTCCGATCAACCCAATCTAAGGAGTAAAGTCCTAATACTTGCCACACCACCCATCGAGTGCCGATTTGTCTATACAAATGTGGGGTTAGCACCATATACCAAATACGCATCATAGCGGGAGATAGGGCCTCTTACGTCACGTTTGAGTACAGGTTGGTGATAATTATTAAAGTGGGTTAATTACTTCGTTTAGAAGCAGTGACTTTTTCTTCTTTCTAACGCGTATATCTCTTTAACTCTATATCTGTTGCGGCGTCCACCGAATAACCTGGGCGGTATTTATTTTGAAGTTTTGTTTAAATTAAAACTTCGCTTAAAAGTCGACTTCATTGCACCGGGTTTTATCCCAAATGGCTCACTCTCATTCCGCAGCGAATTCCGTAGCTCCAGCGACGACCTTCAGGAGTCTCCGGAAAAAAATGCACTCATGAACCGAAGGACGCGGCCCGGAATCGAATCCACAACCTTCGGAGCCTGAGTCAGACGGCTTGACCACTTCGCCACGGAGACTCGCTTTCTTTAAATATAACTATGTAGGCTGAATAGTATAACTAGAAAGGCCTTAGTTTGTACTGTCCAGGGTATACGCCCCTGTGTGCGCACGCGGCTCTGCCGTCTGATAGACACAAAGTGGTCCAGACAAAATACGTACCTTAGGATCGCAATGGACACGGAGGATCATCTCTGTGAGACATTAGGTGACACCACGGGATCACAACTAGACAAGAGACAGTTCTTGGATAGCACAGGCTGAAGACACAGTTATAAATGGTTATTAAATGGGTAAGAATATAATAAAAACAGTAATGTGCTATGGTGCTGTCCAGCAAGTCAGCCTTACATGACAGTCGTGATGAACTGAGGGTGTCAGGAATTGACATCGGGTGAGGCTGTAACAGAAGCGTCCGGGCAACAAGTGACAAGTGAGAACTCCTGGATGACATACATGGATGGGTTTGTGGTGCGAGGTAAACAGAGTGGATGGGGCTTCATCACAAAGGTTAAATGACACTGTATAAAAAAGGAGAATCTGGCATACGATATCGCTACTTCAGGCGTGAAAATTGATGTGGAGACAGCCAGTGCGGCATACAGATGGCTGAAGAGAAGTAAGAATATGCTGTATTTGTGGCGAACTCACAAAGCATGTCATGTAAAGTAGAAACTAGTATTTCCTCGTGGTGTGGCTTGCATCGCTGGACAACCGCATATCATGGATTTTCTGTCCACAACATGCGGGTTTGCGAGACAATGAAGAGGCTGGTCAACTGACTGCTGCCACTCCTTTGGGCGTAAAATTGTATTATGATAATGTTGATGTGTTGAAGGCTCTGTGTGATCGAATGGAAAATGCAGCAACACAGAGGATCCACAGCTAGAGAGGCTGAAACAAAGAGTTTGAACGATTATCAAAGAGCATGTGTACATTACAGGACATGTCATTGCCTTGAAAATCTCAGTAGTTTTCTATTTGCATTCCACAATACACTGAATGAAGTTGCCTAAGTCACAATGATGCATCAAATACTCACTTCTCTCTCCTACTCTTCGTCTTTCTACTCCTCCTACTCCTCATTTTTCTTTCTGCAACTCCTCCTTCTCTTCGATCTTTTCTCCTCTATCTTCTTCTTCTTCAGCATTTTCCTCTTCCTCTTTCTACTGATTTGTAGTTATTGTCCTCCTCCTTCTCCTCCTCCTCTTCCTCCTCCTCCTCCGACGACGACGATGATTATTCCTCCTCCTCTTCTTCTTCTTCTTCTTCTTCTTCTTTTTCTGCTGCTTTTTCTTTTTCTTCACTTCTTCTTCTCATTTTTTGTCGTCCTCCTCCTCCTTATTCTTCTTCTGCTTCTTCTTTCTCATCTTCCTTCTCTACCAACGGTAGTTCCCCTTTGGAGGGAGGTTCGTCACACCTTGTTTTGCCTCTGAATGCATTTGTATAAGGCTTCCTTCCTCTCGACAAATTGATTCGAAGGATTGTTTTTCTCCGGAAGCTTTTCATGTCCAATGATTTTGCCACGGCGTCGTCCCTGAAGTAAACTCATCGTGGTTTCAGACTGCTATGGAAACTGTAACATATGCAGGTTCTATAGTGTTTTCCTCCAGCAGCAGAGGAGGTTAGATATCTGCTTTTACTAGCTCAGATATCTGCTGACGTCATCATAAACCAATGGTTCTTTTAAAACTCCAGGGATTCAGACGGTTTCTTTCTGATTAGTTAACAGGTCGTAACATATCATCATCCAATGCCTTGCCGGCTGGCGTGGACGATCATGCCTCTCCACAAATTACGATCTCCCACGTCATGGATGAATTCGTGTGTTGACTCCCTTCCGTGTCAAGACACAAAACTGTCAATAATCTTTCCACGCTGGCCTTCCTCTATCTCTATTTCCGCACATATTTCCGGTTGTCACGACATATTCCAACTTTAGTCTTCAAATAATGTGGGGGAAAAAACGATAACTGTCTCTTTCTGATGTTTGTGATAAGTTGCCTTTGCGACTCAGCTTCCCTTAAAACATCCTGATTGCTCATTTTGGCTGTCCAACTAATTTTTAGCATTCTTCTGAAAAACCACATCTCCAAGGCTTCCAGTGATTTTTTCGCCTGTTTACTAATTGTCCAGGACTCGCAGCCGTATGTTAAAACTGGTTCTATATAGCATGCAAGAACTCTTTTCCTGACTTTCAAGAACAGTTTCACAAAATGCTCTTCTTTTGATAGAATGCAGTTTTTGCTTATCCCATTCTGCTCTTTATCTCAGTGATGCATCCTCCATCTGATGTTTTCCATGTGCCCAGATATCTGAATTTCTGCATTTACCCCCCAAAATAACGTCCTGTACTGTAATTGCACATTTAGGCACAATATGTTTCTTTGATATTACCATAACTTATGTCTTTCTATTATTTAAACTAAGGCCCATTTTTTCACTTTTTACAGCCACTATATCTATCATTGCCAGTAGATAGTTCTGTCTTGTTGCTATCCAGACAGTATCGTCAGCATAACATAGAGTCAATGCATTAATAGCAATTATTGGCTGTTTGTGATTTTCTTGGTAATTTTTATGTTCAGTAGTGTGCACAGCTTTCTGAATGGCTGGCGTTCATATCAATGTGGACATCAACTTTACGCGATCCTGCTCCGTAATATCTGAGTGTCTCGTTTATCTAATTTATGTAATGAGTTATTTCCGCTTGCTCTAATTAAGTTATATGGAAATTATGATCCCATTGCTGAATCTTCCAGGTACAAGAAATTTTCTGAAAATGGGAACGCACTAGGGCTTCAGCAAAGCTCACTTCAAAAACACGGCATTTCAAATAAAACAAAATTACACAATTTGGGGAGGAAATCGCCTTGGAATAGCTTAATATATTCAATCTAGCTTTGATGTTTATGATGCGATATACTTTGTCAGTAAACCGCTTCATTGTATACAGTTATGCAGACTAAATTTAGAAACGAGTGCATTATATAACAAGGGATGCAAACGCCAAATGATGACGCTTAAAACATCTTAATTGTATTATATCAATTATGCATATTATGTGCGCTCTCACTTGCTATTAAATTTCTACATTGACAGAATATCCAAAGAAGCAATCCTTGACAGAACAGATTCAGAAAATTTTGAACTCTTTACTTCAGATGAAACATTAGATTCACTCGCAATAAACGAGCTTTTATTTGCAGACAATTAGTGTCTGTTTTATAGCAACAAGAGCAGACTGCAAAATCATATTAATAAGCTGAGTTCAACATGTAGCAGATACAATATGTATATAAATACAGCTATAACAAAAGTAATGCAGGTTAGCAGATCTCCTGGTCCACTATGTATACTGATAAATAACACAACTCTGAAACAAGTTATAGAATTCAAATATCTTGGATGTATTATCACAGAGCATTCGCAGAATAGGCATCATAATCACACGTGAAACGGAGCATAACATAAGGATTGCTGCTTTATGTTCAGTCATAAATGAGCAAGCTGAAGATGCTATTCCACAAGTAATACCGACACCAATTGTGGAAAATAAAAGTGGTTGGAAATCAGTAGTTATTAATAAACATCCATCACAAACTGATTGTGAAATGTTTAGTAAATTATTGGAAGAATTTGGTGACATATTCTCAGATTCACCAGGTAGGACTTCTGTGATTTAACATCACATACATCTAAACTCACAAATACCAGTAAGAACTAAACCTTACCCTATTCCATTGCATTATCAGGAAAGGGTGATTAACGAAATTAAAGAGCTAGAAAAAGCAGGCATTATTCGGAAATCTGTTTCGAATTACTGTTCTCCTTTGGTCATTATAAAGAAGGACGGGAATCTTCGCATATGTGTTGATTATAGGAAGGTCAACGCATTAACATACCTTGATCCAGAACCAATGCCCCAAATAGATGAGTTAAAAGCGGGCATGGCGAAATCTACATGGTTTTCTAAATTGGATCTGACGAAAGGTTATTGGCAAATACCGATGGCTGAAGATTCGGTGCACATTACCGCTTTTGCGACTCCATTAGGATTGTATGAATTTCTTTATCTTCCTTTTGGTTTGCAGAACTCTCCTTCATCTTTCACTCGTATGATGCGTTTACTACTCAGAGACATCACCGACATCGCTTCATACATGGATGATATCTGTGTCCATACTACTGAGACAGTACATCATGCGTACATTCTTAGATAAATCTTTTGTCGCATTAGGATGTTTGGTTTAACTGTGAAACCTAGCAAAACTGAAATTGCATTTCAAGAAATTCAATTCTTGGGACATAGAATTTCAAAAGGTTTTCTTTCCACTGATCCAAACATTGTCACGAAAATTCTTAACATTGGTTCGCCTAAAACTAAGAAAGAGGTTAGAACAATTCTTGGTCTTATTAATTATTACCAGATGTTTACAATTCTGAAATGCCGCATATGTATTATGATATTGTATAGATATAAGTTAGTCACTTATTGTTATTAATGTTTCAGATAGGCAGGTGAACAGTTTCGCGGGAGTATATTCATATACTACGGAGGCAGCATAGACAATCAAAGATACCGGATTGATTAACAGCCAAACGTGGTAGTATTAACTTTCGTGGTTTGCCACGTGGATATATTCTTCATTTATTTTATGTGGTGGATTCTTAAATTTAAAAAACAATGAACAGTTATACATTTTAGGAACTATAGAAATTATATAGTTTTCAGAATGGACTGTATGTATATTTATTGACAGCTCAATTAATTGAGGAGATTTCATGTATAGTTTATTTCCAGTGATAGGAAACTATAAACAAGTGTGACTTAATTAGTTAAGTATATCGAGGTTAGTGATATTAGTGTTTCATAAATGAAATGTTTATTATTTTAATGTTATTTTTATATTTTTACGAAATATTATGATTGTTGATATTCATTATTTCGAATATCCTGATACTGATTTATTTTGATTTTAACGTGAGTAGTATATTCTGTAATTTTTTTTGTTGCGTATCCCTTACGGGACGTTGCAGTCAACACCAGCATTTTCAGCTGCTGTTGATGTACTAGGCAAGTGTTACGTTCAGTAGTTTGCCATTGCTTTCTGAACGACCGGCCCCTATACCTTTTTCGAAAAAGCCAGCACCGCTGTGTTTCGAACCCGGGTATACGGGCTCACAAACCGCGTTTGCAAACCCTTAACAACAGACGGTGGATGAATGTAGAGAAATGAATGAATGGAAAAGATGAAATACAAACATACATACTATTTATTAGACACATACAGATATTAAACAAGTCGTATTAGAATACACATATATTCATATAAGAAACGGATAACACATTACATATATAATACACAGTTATATAGATAATAGTTTGCCACCATCGACATGATAGATAGATTGGGCGAATGATGGTAAGGTATGTCGGCTTAGGTTAAAGTAGACATAACACGTTTCTTGTGTCGACGGAAATTAGTTGCTTTATGTGGCTCATAAGTTCGTCGGGTAAGTCGGGTATACAACACGGGAGTATATTTTTAGTTTAACCAAAGGTACTCAGGGTTACAGAGGCCTTTAAGTAGTTTTCAAGAGGTCAGCATTTAACGCGATAACAGTACTTTAATTATAGTTACTGGCGGTGTTTGACCCTTGCTTGAGTTGCAAGTGGTCAGTCATGTAAACGCGAGAACATCTCGATGATAATTTTTATAATGTATGAGGTGGCGGTGATTGAGACTTGTGTTTTAATCCAGTGTTTGAAATCCCCACGATCTATATTGTCTCAAACTAGATTACTGTATTCCAAAGACGATGGATTCGTAGTCGATCACGACTTACAGTAATTTACGTCGCATCCATCATTTGCATACATGTCGTAGGAGATTAAGAGTGGGAAAAGGTTTTACAAACATTTTCTCTTGTGGAGGGGGCAAGCTGTCATAGAGCAGATGACAGGCTGGTAGAGTTAATCTGATGAGTAAGTGCATCAGTATATAAAAATAGAATAATAATAAATAAAAAGTTGCACATAGTGGCACTTATAGTAAATGAGGGCCACGTCATAGTAGTACGTAGCATAACAACCCAACTGTAGTTTTGGAGCATTCCATCACCAGCTTACAGACAGAACGGCAGCTTTAGGATTACATAGTCAGCTTATACACAGTACGACAGTTATAGGAGTTCCAGCGCCAGCTCACGTACAGAACGCTTCGTTTGATAGTCTCCACGCTCAACGATGGTCGCACAATTAGAGATACATGTACGACTAAGCTCACGATTAACCCAGCGACGGTAGGCGCGCAAGTTTGAGCCATGCTACTTTTATGTCGACGTGATGGGACGGCCGAGAGTTGTCGCTTCTGATATCACCATTGCAGCTGATAGCAGACTTCATCACCCAACACTCACGCCAAGTATGAATGTGTGATTTAAAGGCACGGAGCAGGAATGTGAGATGAGAGTGAGAGCCTGAAGACTTGAACGATCATAAACGTTCGTGACTGTCATCTAGTGTCTGTCGGTTCTAATTACATCGCCGTTCCCTTCATCAGGCTGTTTCGAGTTGTTCTTGAGTGAGAGAAAGTACTGCTGTCCTGTTGGTATATTCAGAATCATGATCTCATCTGATTCAGCTCGGTTTGCATCATACCCACGAGCCAGCGCTCAGGGCACCAGCTGATCGGCAACTTATCTGTTAGAAGCGAGACACCGATCGCCGTGGGTGCAATACATCATACAAACCACCACCAATACACATCGCCTCGTGACATTGACTGCGATGTCCTGTAAAGGATATGCGGGAAAAAATATTTATGAAAAGGGACGCAAATCTATTACCTCGCTCGGCAAATCATCTCCCGTAGACAATTTCGTTGATGGCTTTATTTTAAGCATTGATAGACACACGTAGTCTTCTAAAAAATACTGGAGAATTTTGGTCACAGACCATAACATTAGGAAGGGAACATCCCAACTGCACCTCCCCGTGGTAGAGGATGGGAAACACACTAGGGTGTGGCTAACACAGCTCTGGGGACCGAGTATTCACCGGAATAAGTGGACAATTCTGCAGCTGAGCAGAGCAGGGCACTCACTTGTCCTTACAGTCGGAAATGGCTCTCATGGGCATAGATAAAAGACCACCATGTGGATGTGGAAGGCAAGGGGAAACAAACACATTATTTTCCCAAGACTTCATGGCAAAACATATATCAGAGTTAGTGAACGACGTTAATGGTTGTCTTAGGACATCCTCGTCCTGTAGGGACAGTCATGAGCCACAAGTGACACCAGACCGTCATCCAGCTACAGATGGCAAAATCATAAATAAATAAATTTAGAGTAGGAACATGTAATGTTAGGACATTAAATGAGCTAGGAAAGTTGAACAATGTTCTGAGAGATGGATAGCATGAAAATTAATATACTAGGCGTTAGTGAGTGGGAAGGGATCGGGCAAAATTATAGCTGACAACCACACAATAATTTATTCTGGAGGGGATACACATGAAAAAGGTGTAGGAATAATACTTGTCGAAAAATCAGCCAAGTCACTTAATGGATACTGGTGTATTTCAATTAGAGTTATTATGGTCCAAATCAAAGGCAAACTAATAGATATAAATATTATACAAGTATATGCACCAACAACAAGCAGTAGTGATGAAGAAATACAACACTTTTATGACGAAATAGAAATGGCGATGGCTCAAATTGGATCACGGGAAATAAAAATAATACTTGGAGATTTTAATACAAAAGTGGGAAAGGAGAAAATGGAGTATGTAGTGGGGAATTATGGTTTAGGTACAAGAAATTAAAGAGGGGAAAGCTAATAGAATGAGCAAATATCAATGATATGATAATTGGAAACACATGGTTTAAACACCATAAAAGACGACTATACACATGGAAAAGCCATGATAAGAAAATACGAAACCAAATTGACTACATCATTGGCACCTTTCCGTCTTGACAGACGATAGTTTGGTACATTGTGCTTCAAAAAGGCATAATAACTGTCATATGGCAATAACTACGATCCATGGCGGTGGCGAGTGTGGCTGGTAAGGCCAATTCTTGCTGCAAATGTTTGCCCACAGTAGGTGCATGTGAAAACATGGTCATTTCCACCATTTTGCACCATCTTACGTCTCTCACGCTCTGTGTGTGCTTTATCTGCAATCATTTTCTCCTTTGTCTTTATTCCATTTCTGATAGTTGCCCTCCATGCAACACGTTCAGCGGCGACGTGCTCCCATTGTGCATTATCAATGCCTGTATCAATCATGTCCCGCTTACACACATCTTTGTATCGTAGTAGAGGCCGACCCTGAGATCTCCTACCCGTCTGTAATTCACCAAAAAAGATGTCCTTTGGTATTCTACCATCATCCATCCTCCTAACGTGTCCTATCCATCTGAGTCTACGAAGACTGAGCATGGAATACACCGTCACACAACCTGATCTTTCCAATACTTCAGTATTTGTGATTTTGTCTTGCCACTTAATATCAAGTATTCTTCGCAGACACCGCATATGAAATTTATCAAATTGACTACATACTAATTAATAAAAGATTTAGAAATGCTTTAATTATAGTTAAGACAATGCCTGGTGCTGACGGTAATAGTGATCATGTACCACTATGTGAACAAATAAAAGTAAGATTAAAGAGAGGGGGAGGGGTGGTTAGGAATATGAGACTTAATAAAGAGGTTCTGAAAGTAGATACAGAAATTCAAGAACAATACAGAGTGACTGTGAAAAATAGGTACAATGCAATAGCTAAAATGCAGAGTATAAATGAACAATGGGAAATGTTAAGGGACTCCATTCATCAAACTAGCAAAGAAATATTACCGGAGAGAAGCCAAATAGCTAAGAAAGAAAATGGACGAATGAAGAAATCTTAATGCTGATGGACAAAAGAAATCAGAGTAAAAATGACAAACAAGAATACACGAAGATAAATACAGAAATAAAAGATAAATGTGGGAAGGCAAAAGAAAAGTTAAACGAGCAGCGCAAAAAACAAATTGAATTAAATGCCATTAAAGATACAAAAAACATGCACAGACAAATCAGTGAGCTCACGGGAAGAAAAATAAGAATAAATATAGGGTGTTTGAAATCAAAAACAGGAAAGATATTATTGGAGGAAGGTGCTATAATGAAAAGGTGGAATGAGTATATAAGAGAACTATATGATGGAGAAAGGGAAGAATTAACAGAAGAAAGTAACTTAGAAGGTCCACCTATTCTAAAAGAAGAAGTCGATGACCCTATGAAACATATGAAGAAAAGAAAAACAGCTGGGCCAGATGAAATCACAATAGAAGAATTAGAAGTATTGGGAGAATTTGGAGTAGATACATTAACCAAAATGTTGAATGATATTTACAGCAGCGGATTGCTTTCTGAGCGGCCGGCTCACATACCCCGGTAAGTTACCGATGCGATTCGAACCACTGCTGATTCTCACCGTCATCACGTTACCGACGAGAGTATACGAGATTACGGAGAAAAGTCATAACCTCTAAGCCACGAAGCCGGCAATATATACATTACGGACACTAATTGAAAGGTCAATAGAGAAACAGAAAGACATATATTTGTGCTTCATAGATTAGGCTAAGGCATATGAAAAGTAAAACATGATTTACTGATTAAAATGTTGGAAGATATCAACATTAATGGGAAAGATTTAAGAATAATAAAAAATATTTACTGGAGCAGCAATTAAAATGGGAAATAAAGAGGGTAGTTACGAACAGATAAAGCTAGGAGTACGACAGGGGTGTATCTTGTCACTTATATGACGAAGTAATAATGAGAGAGATCAAAGAGATGCCAGGAATACTAGTTGGAGGTTATAATATAAATAATATACGCTATGCAGAGTATTGGTGGCGGATAAATCAACAGACCTACAACAAGTGTTGCACACTGTAGTAACAAAGAGTGCAAGGAAAGGACTCTCCTTGAATATCAAGAAAACAGTAACAATGGTGATATCAAAGAAAATTGTGACACCAAAATGTGACATAGAAATATAAGGAAAAATTCTTAACCAAGTGGATAATTTTAGATACCTAAGGGTATTTATAACATCAGATGGAAGATGTACAACACAGATTAAGAGCAGAGTAGGGCAAGCAAAAGCCGCATTTCAGAAAATGAAGGGTATCTTATGCAATAAGTCACTATCACTGAATGTAAGAAAGAGAGTGCTGAAATGCTATGTAGAACCAGTTTTTCTGTATGGCAGTGAATCTTGGAATGTAAATGAACAAATTAAGAAGAAATTAGAAGCAACAGAGATGTGGTTCCTGAGACGAATCTTGCGAATTCCTCGGACTGCCAGAGTAACTCACAACGACTACCTGAAACAGGCTAACGAAACTAGAACATTATATACAACAATAAGAAAGACACAAACATCTTTCTTCGGTCATGTGATGGGAAGAGAGGCATTAGAGAACATCGTGACAACTGGAAAGATCGAGGGGAAGAGAGGCAGAGGCAGACCAAGAGAAATGATGCTGGATGGATTGAGACCATGGCACGGAGGAATATCAGCAGCAGAGTTAATCCAGAAAATCAAAGACCGAGATCTGTGGAGAGCCATGAAAGCCTACGCCAGCTGGCATGGCACTTGATGATGATGATGAGACACGTGTAGACGAAACGGGAAACAAAACAGATAAGAGAGTAGGTATCTGACTGAAGGAGTCTCAAAGTACACAGATTCCTTCAGCAAGACAGCAGTGTCTCTTGGTTATAATCATTTGATGCCCATGAGTTTCAGTGTAAACACAAACACATATATTGCACAATTTATTGTCTGGCTGTATCTCGTCAGTTGCACACTACAGAATAGTTCACATTATATTTATCATCATCAAGTGCCGTTCCGGCTGGCTTAGGCGTTCATGACTGTCCACAGATCTCGGTCTTTGGTTTTCTGGATCAACTCTACTGATGATATTCCCCCATGCCACTGTCCCAGGATCCAGCAGCATTTCTCTTGGTCTGCCTCTCTCTCTCTCTCTCTCTCTCTCTTCACCTGGATCTTTCCAGTTGTCACGATGTTCTCCAGCGTCTTTCTTCTCATCACATGACCAAAGAAAGCTGTTTGTCTCTTTCTTATTATTATATATAATGTTCTAGTTTAATTAGCATCTTTCACGCAATCGTTGTTAGTTACTCTTGCAGACCAAGGTATTCGCAATATTCATCTCAGGAACCACATCTATGTTGCTTCCAAGCTCTTCCTAATTATATTATTATATTAAAGCAGCGTAATGAATGAGTTGAACTGAAATACACTAAAGACACTGTGACAAGTTTCGCTGTCATGATGGGAGCATTAAAGAGACTTTCGTGTATTTTTGAGTTGTTTTTTTTTAAACATAATTCAATCAATCAATCAATCATGTGCCATGCCGGAAAGCGTGGGCGGTCATGACTCGCCATTTCACTCGATCACCAGAGTCGTGGATCAGATCAGTGTTCCTGTCTCGACCATGCCATTAGGCCAAGCCGTCGAGGTATTTTCCTCTCGGTCTTCCTCATGGTCTGTTCCCTTCGATCTTGCCAGTTGTCTCTAAGTTCTCCATCCATTTCTTCTCATAACATGTCCAAAATTTTTTGACTGTCTACGTCTAATTTCTCTAATCAATTTACGATTGTCATTTATCTCCTGTAGTACTTGGTCATAATTACGGACACGATAGTCTCTTTAAAACTACCGTGATGACAGTGTGTTTTACTATTTCAATTGAAATGATTCATTACGTTACTTTATTATATGTTGACTTTTCGTGCAGCATGTATTTAACGAGATGAGCGAAATATGCCAGGCGTTGCATTGTACGATATATTGTTTGAATTAACAAAAAAATGTCACGAAGCAGGAATGTGCTATAGGTCTCTGATGTAACAAGACTTCACATTTTGTAGGCCTGAATGCACGGGGGGGGGGGGGGGGAGAGAGAGAGAGAGAGAGAGAGAGAGAGAGAGAGAGAGAGAGAGAGAGAAAGAGAGAGAGAGAGAGAGACAGGGAGAGAGACAGAGACAGAGACAGAGAGAGAGAGTAGGTGGCCATCTTTTCCTCTGTCGGCGGACGACGAGCGTAGGCGTGTAACCTTCGTTTGGCCGTGCTTATAATATTATCAGCGTAGTTCCCTAACACGCGTCCTGCACAATATACTGTTTGCTTTTTAATTATTCAAAATCGCCAAGGGAATACCTTGGTTTGAATGTATATGTTGTCTAGTGTGTTTTAGATATGTCCCTTGTAATTGGTCTTTAATAAACCCTATGCACCACAGAAACTACTGATCGTAATCTTGCCAAGAAATCAACATACAGCTGAAAGATGCTGGTGTTGACAGCAATGTCCTGTAAAGGATATGCAAAAAAAAAAAAAAAAATGCACCACAGAGTAAAAAAAAACAAAAAAAACAAAACAAACAAAAAAAAACCAGTGAAATTCATACATGAGACAACATTGCAGTGACAGACAAATATCAGGCTACCGAAAAAAAAGAAGAATATGCCTTTTATAAGATCGATATTTCCTACAAATGTGGTAGTCTGATTACTTTGGCGACCCCATTGTACCTCAACTCACGTATACGACTATATTATATTTACTATACCATCACGGAGACCAGACAACAGGGAAAATCTTTCCACCGTACCATAACCAATCCCTCAAAACCTAGCTCACAGGAACATTTCCTTTTCCACAGATCACGAACATAAGGACACATTATGGTTATTAGACATCTTAATGCACCTTCGAAGAGATATCGCCATTTTCTATCGAAATGGAACATGGATGTTCCAATACCTGAATTCCAATTGCTGTGCACCTATATAATAGCCTGCTATGGACCCACTTCAACCGAGCAAGAAATATTTTATATTAAGACATATTAACAGAAGAGCTGGACACTCTTATTATAATATTCTCTTAACGATTGTGTTCGTGGAACACATTCATCTTCATTCCGAGATACACGTTAGTTGAGGGAAATGATCGAGCCGATAAACTTGCTGGCTCTGCATCTCTTGCAGATGAACAATCTGTGAATCGTGCCGATACTATTAATGCCCTTAGAGAGATGTGCAGATCGGAGGACTTTGGCGCCGATGTGTCCACATCGTCTTGAACAGGGGTCACCAAACTTTTTTCACGGCGGGCCGGATAACTGACAAAATTACGAGCGCGGGCCGGATACTCATTCTGTACAATATTTGCGTCAGTCTCCGTGGCGAAGGTCTTACGGACGCGTTTCGTAATCCCGTATACCAGCGTTCGAAACACAACTGCGCGCGATTTTGCAGCAGACTGCTTTGCGCTGGTTTTTTACGCTATGGTATGGGTGCCGGTCGTTCAGAAAGCAATGGTAAAACTACTGAACGTAACCTTGCCAAGACATCAACAACAGCAAACAATGCTGGTGTTGACTGCAAAAATCATGTAAAGGATATGCAACTAACTTTAACAATACTTGCAAGCCAGAACGAAAGATCCGGGGAGATAAGACGAAAAATTAAGTTAATCATGAGTGACTGATGTGCAATGCACAAAAAACAAAGACAACCAACATATTTATTTATTTTTAAAACAAAAAAGTAATCAAGGAAGGTGACGTTAGCAAAAAGATAGTTACATCAGACCTAGTGTGCACATATCCGAATCTCACAAACTAAGCAGCTAAAAAGATTTAGTGAGATTTGTGAAACTGATATTTGGCTTTCAAGACATCATCAATGTTTGGTTTGGAATTGCTGCATCCAATCAAGAGAATTGCTTTCAAATGTTCATCAGTCAATCTCGTTCGATGTGTTGACTTCACATACTTCATCTTTGAAAATGTTTGCTCACAGACATAAGTTGTTCCAAACACTGATGCCATACCAGTGGCAAATTTCTTCAGTTTCGGAAACTCAACATCAGGTAAGCAGCGTAAAATTCAACACGTTTTCTTTCTCTGTGCTTCTCTTTCAACAAGTCATTTGCTTGCAAATCAAAGGGCTCCAACTGTAGTTCAGCAGGCACATCATCAAGGTTACAATCAAACGGATTCTGGAACAGAAGAATGTCAGTCTCAATTCTGTCAAGATCTGAAAATCTCTCCAAAAATGCTTCTTCAAGTCACGAATAAATTGTTTTCGGAAAATCGAGGTTGACATCTTCGGCGATTGTAGCACACAACTCTTTGAAACATTGAAAATGAGAAAAGTTTTCTCCTTCCAGTTGTGCTTCAAACAATGACAGCTTTCACGAAATCCTTTGATGATTCTGTGGAGATGACAGAGGAAGTTATTCTTTCCATGAAGTTTCAAATACTGTTCATTCATGTGGGATGTGATGCCGACCAAAAATGACAACTATGGCAGCCAGGTAGGCTCAGGACAGCTGTGGATCAGCTCTATCTTTTTCAGTGAGGAAAACCTCTATTTCGTTTTGGAGCTTGTAAAAACGAAACAGGGCTTTACCGCATCTGAGCCACCTCACTGATGTGTGACAAGGCAAGTCACAGAGTTCAGAATCAATTTCTTCAAGAAAAACCTGTAACTGACAGGTCATTGAGTGCATTGTCCCTGAATGAAGTTGACAGCAGAAACGACTGGCTTCAGTACACAAGAAATATCCAAATCTTTCCCACAGAATGTTTGCTGGTGTATGATGCAGTGTATGAACAGAGCGCCCGGAAAT
This sequence comes from Cepaea nemoralis, assembly GCA_014155875.1. Taxonomy (NCBI): domain Eukaryota; kingdom Metazoa; phylum Mollusca; class Gastropoda; order Stylommatophora; family Helicidae; genus Cepaea; species Cepaea nemoralis. Next base: position 406,695 of record JACEFZ010010313.1, on the reverse strand, counting down.
TTGCAAATCTTCCAACTGAGTCCTGATCTGCCCCATCAGACCCTTCCTCACCCCAGCCACGTTTTTTCTCAATCAACTTTAACACCTCGAAGCTGATTGAACTAAAGGTTATAATCTTGCAAAACTCTTTGCACTTCCATGAAAATGTCTTTCCCAGTTGTTGTTCCCTGCATGCTGCAAACGGTTGCTAACTCTTTCGTTATCTGAAAGTCCAAATTGACACAACGAATGAACAAGAGAAGTTGTGACGTACTCGAGAGATCAGTAGACTCATCCAGCTCCAGAGAATACCACAACAAGTTCCGAGTTTTCTCGCGTATCTGTAGCACTATGTTCTCTCCAAGTTCTTCTGTTCTTCGCACAACTGAACTTACCGAAAGGCGGATAGTTCCAAACAAATCGGCTTTCTCAGAACACAAGTCATTTGCTGCTTCCAGCATACACTCTTTGATGAAGTTGACACAAGTAAACGGTTTTCCTCGTTCTGCCATCTTATGCACTATTTTGTAACTTGTACGAGTGACAGATTCATTTTCAGCAAACTTTCTCGTGAAGATTTTTCTTTGTGTTTCTAAACCACGTTTCATGGAATCATATTTCTCAGAGCGTAGCTATCCAGAAAATCTTGGATAAGTTGATAGATGTTTTGTTTCGTAGTGACGCCGAAGATTGTACTCTTTCAAAATGACAACACTTTCGCTGCATATTACGCAATTGGTTTTATGGTCCTTTGTTTCCACAAAGAAGTACTTTACTCCTCATTCTTCATTGAAAACGCGACACTCGGCGTCCACTTTTCTTTTCTTAGTAGCCTTAATGAAGGGTGAAGTACATGGGATATGAAAATGAAAAAGACATTGAATTAGAAACATAATTAAAATCCTATTGAAACACAAGAAAAGCAGTGGAATAAGGGTCACTGGTGAAGCTACGGCTCACCAAAGTTAGTTAGTCGAGGTTCCAACTTCACGGCAACGGGTCGTCCCCATTATGCTCCGATCCTGTGCCAGTGAATATCACACAAAATGCTTCTCACTGTCCAATATGACAAGTCGAACAGACAGACGTCTCGGCAAGCCAACAGCCTGCACAGGTACACTGTGCATAATGCCGCCGCCAGAATGCCACCACAAAAGTCATCCACGAAAGTTACAGTTCATCGTCGATGGAATCGGCAGTCACTAGAAAGACTTCATTAGCCCGGGTTTTCTCACATGGCTCGGTCTCTTCCACAGGGCCACCCGCCGATAGCGGCGCACAAAGCACGAACTCCGTAGCTCCAGCGTCGACTCCCAGGAGTCTCCTGAAAAATGCACTTCGTGAACCGAAAAGGAAATCAGTCAGTTCAGCAACAGCCGGTAGCCATTGTTCCGAACACGTAGTTTATATAAAGTTTATAGGTATCTTTGGTAATAGAATATATCTCATAATGACGTTTGCAAAATATATAAATAGGGCCAGCCTAAATAAACAGCCTAGAGCTGAGTTTTTCAACCGGGTTTCCGCGAGTGGCAGCCAGGGGTTCCGCCGAAACAGACCGGCGAAATCGCCTAAATGCAACATTTCTGCCCATCTGGTTTATTACATAAAGTAGGACAGACACTTGGATAATCGCACTAGTGTTCCTTGAGTAACGTAAACATTTGTGTAAGGATCTGCTCTAGCAGAAAGGTTGAAAAACACTGCCCTAGAGACCAGCTCGATTAACACCTTGACCGGGAAATTCTTCTGAGCTGGGGATAATATTTTCGTATTAACACGAGGGAAGATGTACAATAGAGATTAAGAGCACAATAGGGCAGGCAAAGGATGCATTTCAGAAAATGAAGAGTATCCTTATGTAATAAGTCACTATCAATGAATGTAAGAAAGAGAGTGCTGAAATGCTATATAGAACCAGTTGTGCTGTACTGCAGTAAATCTTGGAATGTCAATGAACAAATTAGGAAGAACTTAGAAGCAACAGAAATGTGGTATTTCTAGACGAATGTTGCGAATTCCTTAGACTGCCAGAGGAACTAACAACGATTGCCTGAAAGAGGATAATGAAACTAGAACACTATATACAACAATAAGAAAGAGACAAACAGCTTTCTTTGGTCATGTGATGAGAAGAGAGACATTGGAGAACATCGTGACAACTGGAAAGATCGAGGGGAAGAGAGGCAGGGCAGACCAAGAGAAATGAGGCTGGATGGATTGAGACGGTGGCATGGAGGAATATCATCAGCAGGGTTGATCCAGAACACCAAAGACCGAGATCTGTGGAGAGCCATGAACGCCTACGTGTGTTTGTGTATGTGTGTGTGTGTGTGTGTGTGTTGCCATGGAAACCACGGTAACGTCAGGAGCGCTATCACGAGCCGGGGAAGGACTTGAGATGGCGCGAAATTAAGCAAACATTACAATAAATAAGAAAATCTAGATACAATAATTTATAATTGAAAATAGTAAATTTAAGACACATAGCAGCCAGGATGTCTCCGCACGTGTGAAGATATCCTATTATTCTAAACATAATATTTACATTTAAATTGTATCACAACGTCTCGTGTTCCATACGTTATATCAAGCAAGTTCGAGTACCGTCGGCGGGCAGGATGAAATAACGTCGCGGGCCGGATCCGGCCCGCGGGCCGTAGTTTGGTGACCCCTGGTCTAGAATGAGAGACTAGGGAATAAGAACTGGCACGGTCAGACACAAGGGGCACATAGGGAGATTGAGGGATCTCGTCAATCAACACAGATCTGGCACTATTAGCCACCTGATTCATGCTTTAAAATAATTCACTAGACATTAAAGGATTAAATCTGTAGTATAAATATTAATATACATATTCTTGTAGTTACAACATATGCTACATAACATTTGCGAATACGCATAGAAAAATCTCACGTTATATTCGGAAACTTTGTTCCCAGAAGATTTTCATGTGCACTTTTGCAAAACATCTGCTTTGCTTCCGGTGGACGACTGCAATGTCTTTAGGACTGTAATAAAATATAATGTTGAATTGGGGATATACATGTCAGAAAGACTGTTACGTTGTTGGCCCCTGAAACTGGTAAATAGTTAGATGAGTGGTTTTTGCTATAATATCGCGTTGAAACATGTATATATGGCCCTTTTGAGACATTGCACTATTAGACCTTTTACAACATGCAAGTCATAAGATGAAATTTTACTAATGAACGCAGTTTTCTCTGGAGGTTGCAGGTTGCCCGTTTTTTGCCTAAGCAGTGGCAATTTTGAGACGAAGTAGGCTTTTCCTTCAGTATGTGGGGACAAAACACTAATTATTTGAAATACCACAGGTGTATTAAAGTTTAAAGTTATATTGGCATTTCTGCAAACAGAAAAAAAAAACTATAAAGCAATTATTAATTAAATATCATGAGTCATAAATGAAATGATATAAAAATTATAATTGATAAATTATATTGTATAAACAATTTTTTTTTCTTCTAAAATTATAACATTATGGTAGGATTATTATGGAACTGACAACAAAATCAAATGCAGTGTATTTAACTATTTTATTCAAGTGTCAATGTCTGCTTTAATCATAAATATTAATTGTTGTGTTAATTAATTGTGCATGAGATACCAGTATCACTAATCAGTAAAGACAAAAGGCCAGTTTGGAACTAATAAAAACATTTACCAAAGGAAAGGTCACCAGAAGCCATACATTGGATCCCTCATAATTATAGCTGGTTCCATCGTGATTTTAAATTTGAGTATTTACTAATAAGACCACCACCATAGAAAGGCCTTGAAAAACGAAATCTAATGGTACCTCAGTGATGCCTTTATGTCAATTCTAAGTGAAGATATTCACATTTTTGTGAAGGTAGTTCCGTATAAAATTATCTCATGCTTGCCTTCTTTTTGGAACTCTTCAGTGTGGCCTGTATTATCTCCCCTGCCGGTCCAGTGATTGTCTCAAACGGGTCATAGACCAATCTTGAAAACTGACTACAAATATATGTTCCCTCATGTTAAATGATAAATAAATAGTAAAAGTATACAAATAAATTATTAATAATCTTTAAACGTGTATTCTCTTTAATCTTATTAGTTCAAATTGCAAAATGTTAGCCGATTCAGATCGATATTCATGTCGGCCGCTATCTTTGCTTTCCATGAACAAAGACGAAACATGTGAGTGGAAGTAATGTTTTTCTACCACGATTATTGACCATAATCAATGAAACTTTCCACATAAATGTAAAAATGGGTGCAGAATTTGAATATACATCTAAAATTATTGTACAATAAAGTACGCAAGCTTTAAAACATAATATTACTTACTTTGCAGCAAATAATTAAATGTATTAAAAAGCTGTGATAATTTCAACCAATTGCTGTGCACAAAATATTAGACTGATCTGTCCTGGAAAACTCCAGATGACGTCTGTTATTGTCATGTGATATTTGAATGAATGAATGACATGGAAAGCATGAATGGTCTTTACAGAAGCCATTTTTGACGATGCATTGGAAAAGTCCAGGGTGACGCGGTATATAACTTCCGGTTCAATTTCGGTTCACGGCGCGATCGAAAACCGTAAAAATTACCCCATCTTCAGACATGCATAGGGTTGCCAGATACGCGGGCACCAAAAGGAGGACATAATAAGACACAAAGGAGGACATATTGAATGTTTCATTTAAATCGTTCCAGATTAAACCCACAATCAGTACAATTTTATTACAATAGCTGCCAATAAATTATTTTTATCATAGCAGGTGGTTGGTTTACAGAAAGAAAATATTCTTTCAAAGCAGTAAACAGCCTCAACAGCTGGAACAAACTGAGCCATCTAGTTTTAGAGTGATAGAGTAGTTGCTGATAGTTAATGTTGACATATCCTTTAAAGTTTATGTTCTGACAGTGTATATAGAAAAGTAATTGAATATCTTCAAGACAATAGATTCAGTGTCAATCTGCATTAAATCTGCGCCGTGTTGGATGCAGTTGTGCAGAACATCCAACGCCTACTAATGGCTTGCTCAAGGCTTCCTTCAAATGCGAGAACACATTTCTGCCTTCTCTTCTGTTAATGCCTCCAACATTCACATTGGCATTGTCACCAGCAAAAGCAACACATTTGGAGTAAAAATAATGTTTTTGGAGTGTTCTCAAAGTATACTGTGATATAGTTTCTGAGGTTTCATTAGGTGTGTTGTCTAACTCAAGAATCTTAGTTTGGATTCCACCTGCTTTCCAGTCAAAGTACTGAACTACGGAAATATTTTCTGCGAACCGTGATTGCTAGCATTTGTCGAAAGACCGAAACATGAAATACCACTTAAAGATTTATCCAATTCATCAACAGTGTGGGGCGCCAATCACCTGGTTTATTATTGCTTCAGTCTTTGTTTTTGCACAAGCAATATTTTTAGCAATTTCTGAATCTTCAAATAATGTGTGCATCAAACCAGCTGTGCAGGTCATCGAGTTGTAAGACTGATGATGACAAACGTATGAAATGCCAAAGTTGCTTCAGCCGCATGAGCTTTCAGCAACACATTTGAGTACTTAGGCTGAAAAAAAGACGCAAGTGTGCTAGATGATGTGGACACTTTGGTCAGGTTTCTGTCTCTCACTGTCAACATGGCGCTCCAAGTCAGTAGTTCCTTTGTTGGCAACGGACAAGTAACTATCGCAAATCGTACACTTTGCCTCATTCTTGTTGCATCCTTCAACGAAGGAAACTTATTTTTCATAGTGTTAGAGAATTTGCATTTTCTCTTTGTAGAAGCCATTTTCATAAACATAGGCGACAAAAATTACAAATTTAAAAAAAAAAATTTAAGTGGCGTCTCTGCTACTGGAACCGGAAATAACATTAACATTTTGCCCATAGAGACTACAGCATTGTTAGTGTTGCAGAATAGAGCAACAGTTAGATTCAAATTATACAAATAATTGGTGGTTCACATTTGGTATAAATAGGAAAATTAAATAAATATTATTAAGCAACGGCTTTAATAAAGACTGTAAACACACAGTAGAGTGTAGATACAATGTAAGTTGTAACAACAATACATAAAAAATGATAACATAAAATATTTTAAAAAGTGGACATTTTAAAGGTTTTTAGCTTTGCCTGCCGGACAGAGGACATTAGGCTAAAAAGGAGGACATGTCCTCTCTTTGCCAGACGTCTGGTAACCCTAGACATGCAGGAATTCCCACCACATAGGCAGTAACTGTTTGAATATTGCTATTAAATATCTTATCTGTGATGGTCATTTGTCACTAAGATATATAGAAGTAAGTTGACACAGAGACTTTTGGTAATTCTTTCACTGTGATGATTCATTGGGAAGCATTCCTTACTTAGAAAAAGATAATATTATTAGGTATTGTAAAGAAAGTTCTCAATAATTTTGCAATAATTATGGGGAAAAAAATGTACTGGATAGAACTTAATACAGCAGTGCCTCTCATTTGTGCATTAATTATAGTGGTGATATAATTTTTTTAAATTAATTGTCTCTTCAGTATTATTTATGGTCAGTAGTGAAATAAAACTTTTACCAGATTGTAAGAGTGTGTTTTAGCACATCCATTTGCAATTCAGCATATATACATGCATGTCATGTGTTACTTGAACATATGTTTAATCGTAGTAATCATAATAAATAACATAAACTGTACCTACTTGTTGCAGAAGAAGAATGTGGATTTTCTGAGGGCAAGGGCATAAACATTGTCATATACTTTATTAGGATGTTATTGCAAAGAACTGCAGAAGTAAAAATTGATTTATACTTATGCTTCATAAGTTGCACAAAAAGCATTTGACACAGTGAATGCTTGAAGAAATAATCAGGCCACTAGAACTGTTAAACATTGATGGCAAAGATCTGAAAATAATGTTTAAGAACATATTGGCAGCAAGAAGCAGCTATAAGAATCAGCAACCATTTAGCACCATGTAAATGTGAATCCTGGACAATTAGTAAACAAACCAAATATGTCTCCTTAAGCCACTGGGGTATGATTTGACAGAAGAATGCCTTCGACAGCCAAACTTAGTAATCTGAATGTCTTTAACCCTTTACAGGGCAGGCGCTTGTCCGTTTTTTAGCACTGAACGGGCAAGATTTTTTCAGGTTTGGTAAAATTTCGGGTCGCGTTAGTAAAAACATCACAAATAAGGTGTTAATCAACCGATTTTAGTTAAATAAACAACATAATGAAGGGAAAAGCATGCAGAATATGTTACTCACGTGATTGTTGTTGGTAATCCATATATGAACACAAATATTTACGAAATACAGCATGTTGTTTGTGATTTTCCGTCATCTATACGGCAATCTACAAACACATTTTCAGAATCATAATCACTTTCTTTAAAGTCCGACTCAGACTGCTAATGCAAAGTAATGCTTTGCACTGATATCTAGCTCTGATTAATAGTCAACTTCGTGCCCTTTAATGTCATTTAAATTGAACCTAGCGAAATCTCGGCTATCACTTGAAGAATCGCCGAAATCCATTTTGAAAAACAGCGTAAAAATCCGAATAGTATCAGTAAAAGTCCATTCAAATTCATAGTAGCGCGTTTACAAATGGCGGCCACGTTGTCAAGCTATATCAGCGAAAGCAAAAGTAGCTGTCAGAAGTGTCGGAAAGCCGAGAGATCGCGTTTTTACAATGCATAATAGTATCGGACGTAATCGGCCGATCCGCTCGTTTAAGCGATCGGCCGCTAATGGCCGCTCTGCCCTGTAAAGGGTTAAACTCACAAAGATAACTTGTGCTTGCTTGCTTGCGTTCGCTGGCTGTGAACTCCAGCGTGAAGTCCTGTATGTCGGATGAAGACATCCCGTTGTCCAACATCAGTGTGATGTCATACCGGACTGAGGTTTGCGTGAGTATCCGTTGTCCCATGTCTGGCTTATTGGTGTGCAGACTGGTGGTTCCTCACTGTGCAGGCAGATACTCTCCGACTTCGGAGGAAAAGATAACTTGTCATAAAGACTAAAAGAGACAGATGGTCATAATTTTGGTCAAGCATCTTGGTCAAGCATATGCAGGGATATACAAATTCAGGTGTCCAGGTCACAATGGCATCTAGAAATATTTGCCTGGTATCTTGAGTTTTCAGTTGTTTTCTTAGCCATATTTGCAAAATAAATATGCTAGCTCCTGAAAAATTTCCTGAATTATGTTAAGTATTTTCTACCTGTGAGTATATAACTAAATTAATGCAAAACCTTATATGACTATATGAATGCAAGACCCAACATGGCTGTATGAATACATGATATATTAATGCAAAACAGTATATGACAATAATGATATATAGTGCAAGACAGTACATGACTATATAAATGCAGGACCTTACATGACTATATGAATATAAGACCTTACATGACCATATGAATACAATAAATTAAATGGCTATATGAATACATAATTATATGAATGCAAGAACTTAACATCACTGTATAAATGCAACACCTTACATGGCTATGGTGTATGTGAGTGGATTGGGGATGTATGGGTGGTTAGGGAGATGTGTGTGGGGGGGGGGGGGGGGGGGGGGGGGTAGGACATGTCAGTTGGTGGGGATGTGTGTGTATGGTTTGGGGATGTGTGAGTGAATGTGCGAATGTGTGAGTTGGTGGGGGATTGTGTGTGTGGGTGGGGGAATATGTTGTCGATGGAGATGTGGCTGGGGGAAGGGTGGTTTGAGGTGTGGGTAGGGAGAGGATGTGGATGGGCGTGGGATGTGTGGGTTGGTGGGGGAATGTTTGTGGGTGGCGAGTGTGTTTTGGTTGGGGGATCAGGTGAGGGCAGTGTGTGTGGGTGGGGATGTGCGGGAGGGGATGGGTCGGTTGGTGGGGTATGTATGTGTCCCTTGGTGTGCATGTGTGTCGGTAGGTGGGGTGTGTATGTGTCCCTTGGTGCACATGTGTGTGGGTAGGTGGGGGTGTTGTGTGGGTGGGGTGATGTATGGATAGGTGGGAAATGGGCTTCAGAACATGGTAATTAGCCTTGTTTATGTTTACAACATTCATTTCACAATGTTTATTTTTCTTCCTATGTAAATGTACAATGCTCTTGATGAACGAAAGACGAGTGATTGGAAGGGCCGAATGTAAGACGGGCCTGCGCGCCCAATTTGTGACCCTAATAAAGTTGATTTGATTTGATTTGATTTGATTTGCTATACGAATGCAAGACCTTACATGACTATGAATGTAAGACCTTACGTGACTATATTAATGCAAGACCTTACATGACTATATTAATGCAAGACCTTACATGACTATATTAATGCAAGACCTTACATCTATATCTATAAAACACAATGTCTGTCTGTCTGTCTGTCTGTGTGTGTACGTACGTACGTCCGTCCGTCCGTTCTTTATGCGTTCGCGAACGGTCCATCCGATTGAGATGAAATTTTCTACATGTTTTCTTTTCATTCCCGTGCAACAAACTGTCATAGTTTGGTAGTGTACAATCAGCTATTTACTTACTAACATTTAATTTTATAATTACATGACTTAACATAAGAAAAGTTATATAAAGGGACATAACTTTTAGTAGCATTGCTATATCTTAGGTTAAGTCCCCTGGCTATAGATAGATAGATATAGAGAGTGGGATAAACGGAGGGAGAGACGGATGGATGGGCAGGCAGACAGACAGACAGTCGGGAACGGGAACTTATATGACTACTTATATGAATTAAATTAGATGCTCTCCATCAGGGGCTGGGCGAAGCCGGGTCAGACAGACAGATAGATAGATAGATAGTCGGGAACGGGAACGGGAGCTTATATGACTACTTATATGAATTAAATTAGATGCTCCCCACCAATGACGGGTGAAGCCGGGCCGGGTCAGACAGACAGTCGGGAACGGGAGCTTATCTGACTACTTATATGAATTAAATTAGATGCTCCCCACCAGAAGCTGGGAGAAGCTGAGTCAGACAGACAGAGAGACAGACAGACAAACAAGCAGACAGACAGATGGATAGATAGATCCCCGCCAGGGACTGGGCGAAGCCGGGCCGGGTCAGCTAGTCATTATATGAATGCAAGACCTTACATGACTATGCATGCAAGACCTTGTGTAACTATATGAATGCAAGACCTTGCATGACTATATGAATGCAAGATTTGATATGAATGCAAGACCGTACATGACTATAAATACAAGACCTTATGTCATTATATAAATGCAAGACCTCACGTCACTATATAAATGCACGACCTTGCATGATTATATAAACATAAGACCTTTAATGCTTTTATGTATGAGTGCTAGTAAAATTCTATAACTTCTACCCCCTCTGGCTATATCTGCTATGAGATTGTCAAGTAATAGTTGTGTGATTTTGTTACAGCTTCTAGTCTGTGACAATCTTTGAAACCAAGGCTGTTAAAATCAATATAAGGTATTGAATTACTATGAAGATTTGACTGATCTCATCTCGGTTCACATTATTTCAGATTGATATTAAGGTTACTCCAACAGACCCACTAGCATCAAGTATTTGGTGACCTTAAGATTCAGGACTAAATCGCAACTCATGTTTCCTCTAAGACTCAGCTACAGAAATTTAGATTGTTAATTTCGCATGCAGTATGGATGTACCAGAGTTTAATCAGAAGGCATTACTACAGGTAAATGTTTATGATTTTTTTTTCTATGTTGTCTTCCTTTATTGTGCAGAAAAGTTAAGGAAGTGAGATTTAATTAGACAATTACTTTAAGGAAAGACGATGATTCAGGTCAGATTATTATCATTGCACTTCAGATACATTCCCCCTATGTAATGATCTCCACCTTACAGTGATAGAGGGGTTTGCACGTTTCAATTGCTTCCAGGAGTTTTGCTGACTATAGCACAGCTATTGGTAGGCTCATCTATGTCGGACAGGTCAAGGGATAGGAACCAGATGAAGAGAGACACAAACCTGCTGCTTTGTAGGTAGACTGGGGACTGTCAAAGGCTTGGGAAAGCACAACTGAAAAAAATGCTTGTCGAAGTTGAATGTACTGAACCACAGGCTTGACATATAGTGCAATGCAATTCACTTCATGATGTCAAACATGTCCATAACTGCTCAGATTGCCTCTGTCTACATCCATCAGCATACAGCAGCAGCTTGTTAATTTTCAAGCCTGCTCACACTTTTGTTGTGATGCTCCCTCCTGACTACACTGATCTTCAAATCAAAGACCTTGCATTCTGACTTTATGCCAGTTCATTCAGTTGAAAGTCCACATTTTGGCCAGCCTCTCAAAGAACATTAATGATGTCGGCTGGCTTACCCAAGTTGGGTTTATTCTCTAATATAGTGACAGTGCCGGCTTATCTGTTCCTTCTTTGCTCATGATACCTGTATGTCCTGGTATGAAGATAAACGTCACTTATGAATTGTGAGCAGGATTAAATCCAGTGCATGTGTGCACAACCCGCCCAAACTTTAATGGAATCAATTAGTATGCAAGTTGGGGTGTAGTTTCCCTACACAAACCAATGAAATTTCATTTTTACAGCCAACACTTCTATTATCATACAGCTTGTCGTTGTTGTGAAAGCACTTCTGGCTTCTTGAACAGTCTTATCATGTGTGTGTGTGTGCGTATGCATATGCTAAGAAGGTTCATGCACACCTTTGATACCAAACAACAGACCCATCGATGTAATTAACTATCTTTGTTCTCACTTTTGTTATTATTGAAGACTATGTTTTCTGCTTGATGTCAGGTCTTAGTCAGATATGGCTGAGTTACCGTATAACAGTAGACGGTACTACCTACTTCTGTTAGCACCGAATTTTGGGCGGCGCTTACCAAACCCGACACCCCACATTGTGCCAATGGCTTCGGGTGGAAGAGTGCAATTGGGAGGGTACAAGCCTTATCCTGGTGTGAGAAAATGCACCCTAAAGACTAAATATCATGGCAGCGCAGACCAAGCCCTACGCCTTGATTGATAACTGGTCTAGGATCGAAGTTCCGACAGGCGGACAGTTAGAGCATTGCTTTGCTGATCTGGCAGCTTCTGCAGCTTGTCTTGTTCCAGACGTATTGGTGTAACCTGTCCTCTGGAGTAGGCTAGACAGGCCTGAGAGAGGATCATGCTGCATGGGCAACACATGGTCTCTAAATTCAGCCCAGGCTTTGTGTTATAGAGAGATAACCCCATTTTACAAACTATCGTCTGTCAAGACGGCAAGGTGCCAGTCATGTCTTCTGCATATGAATACAGTTGTTATGAATTTGAAAAGATGTTAAAGAAGTTTGGTCTCAATAACAACTTAAAACAGCAATGGAAGGACCATTAGGGAAAAGACACAACTGCAAGGGCTCTATATGCAAACATGTCACAGTCTGACCCAAGAAATAGCATCATCAACCTACATCGCAGGGATCAGAGCACAATCTTCAGACTGAATACAGCTAGAACCCCTTGCCATTATCTGAAAATAGCTCTGTAAAGAGTTATGAGTTATTTTCAGAAGGAGACGACAGTGATAAGACAAAATTATAAAATCAGACAGAATAATTAGAAGTAATTCAAACCAGACTTTGACTGAAACCCCGCCAACTAGCAAATAGTCAACTAATTGTGTCAACATATTTATCGATCGAAGAAAGGGACATTAGCACGGAAAATATGTATCCTGTGTGGCAGTACCAGTAAGTAGTGTTTATGTTGATTTGTAGACTTTTGATAGAGACAGTGGATGAATAGCATTACACGTCCTTGACGACAAGCCCACAGTTTATTGATTTCTTGACTGCGTGTAAATGGCCATGCTCGGATACACGATAACAACCAGAGGTTGATGGTGCATCAGAATTTGTTTCAATGTTGTTCTGTAATAAAAGATATACGTGGATTTGGGACACAGGCGTTGTGCAGTCATTTCATCTCAGCTATATCTGTATGAAAACTGTCATGTAATTAAATCATAACAATGAGCCTAAGAATAATAGCATGGCACCCCTTCACAAGCACTTATATGGATAAATCACATACCATGTGTCATACTGCAAGCGCTGAAGCGCTGCAATGGACAGGAAGAGGAAACTATACATTTAATAACAGCAACCTTCTAATCTCTCCATCACCAACATACCATATACAGAGGCAGGTCAACTAAAATATATGCAAATTCTTCAACTTGACAACAAGGTGAATGTCATGGTCTTGAGAATTAAGCAAAGAAATTATACCTAGAAATGTTGTGTTTATAATCAGCCACATTACAGTGGTTAGTTTTGTGGTGTTTATATCTAGGTTGCAACTGTAATACATGATGCAGGATCATAAGACAATATGGATCAAAGATGAGATACATGAAGCCCATAAGTGGGCACTCTCCCGCTGTTTATACTTCACCTCAACACTGCAAGGTACAATTGGAAACTTGTTGAGATGAGATGAGAAATAACATATTGATTGAGCATTCTGGTTGCTGTGTACTCTTCATTATGAGTGTGATGCTGTCAAAGTATGGACACTGTTGAAAGTAACGAGTGTCATTTGTGGTCATGCTTTGGGACATAATCCTGAAGAGTGACTTGTATAAAGGATGCTGGATTTCTACATAAGACAGGTATTGCCGCCACTCAGTGATATGAAATGGGTTGCTAGTTAGCTTATGTTTGGTAGATGTTAACTTGGGCAAAGTTAGGAAAAAAACTAAACATAATTCAAGGACCAGATTATATTTTTGCATATACAGATTAAGAAAAAAACATGAAAGTTCAGGCACCAGGTAAATATTTCCAGGTGCCATGGTGAAGAGGGTGAAAATTTCTTGAAAATTTAATATACAAGGTGAAGATTACTTGATAATATTATAGTATACAAGGTAAAGATTGCTTGATAATATACAAGGTGCAGTTTTCTTGATAATATAATAATTTATAAATAAGGTGAAGATTGCTAGATAATATACAAGGTGAAGATTGCTTGATTATTATGCAAGGTGAAGCTTTCTTGATTACATAATATACAAGTTGAAGATTGCTTGATAATATAATATACAAGTTGACGTTTTCTTGATAATATAATAATTTATAAATAAGGTGAAGATTGCTAGATAATATAATATACAAGTTGAAGATTGCTTGATTATTATGCAAGGTGAAGCTTTCTTGATTACATAATATACAAGTTGAAGATTGCTTGATAATATAATATACAAGGTGACGTTTTCTTGATAATATAATAATTTATAAATAAGGTGAAGATTGCTAGATAATATAATATACAAGGTGAAGATTGCTTGATTATTATGCAAGGTGAAGTTTTCTTGATAACATAATATACAAGTTGAAGATTGCTTGATAATATACAAGGTGAAGATTTATTTTATAACCGGGTTATATCCAATTTAAGCTTTTGCTGTTTTTTCTAAACAAAATGCCACTCCGCTTTTTCCTCCGGTGTCTCTACCAGAATATATGAAAAGGCTTCCAGTTTCATTTTTAAAATGTCCCTTGCCTCTCCAGTGATGTTCACTAATTCCTAACTTGAATATTTAACCTCAATCTCATCACATACTACCTTAAGCTTTCCCTCATACAGATTTCTAACATTTCACATTCCAAGTCTCACTCTTCTTCTTAGTCTGACACATGGGATTTCCGTGGTAACACCATCGGGATTATCTCTGTCATCACAATTACAAGTACTGCCCCCTGCGTCACACTCTTCCCCGGTGTTATCTGATCTGCCTGGCCTGGGGGTCTCACCACCAGATCTCTTTCTTATTATGTTTTCTTTCATAGTTGTTAGGGTTATTTGACAAGTTTTGCAGAAGGTAGTTTGCCATTGCTTTCCTTCTGGGCAGTGACTGTACTTGTCAGTGGCCATATTCTCTACTGATGAGATCATCTGCCTATCACCGCAGAGAGCTGACCATAACCAACAACAATCTGTTGGCTGCTCTCACACTCCATCCACCACCTGCTTTCATGGCTTCATTCTTTTGGTTTCTAAACAGGTACTCCACCTTGCCCAAGGGTGTCCCATAGACTAACGGGGGAAAGGAGGCGTCTTACATCTCCTTTGATAGGCGATACCCCGACCCCGCTAACCGAGTCATTGGTTTACACAGAGTAAACTGATATTTCTTTTGTTGGCTACAACATTGTGTTCTAAACATAATGAAGACTTTTTTTTGGCATGCTCATCTATATTTTAAAGTTAAACTGGCTTTTTACGATGCACACATCTGCAATAAAATAAAACTGTTCATGTTTTATACATTAGTTGCCTGTTTTACCAAGTAGTTCAGAACTTTTTATTTGTGGTAGTTTAGCCATTGTAATACTTTGTTAGTGAATAAATACAGTCTTTCATTGTAAGGATACATATATAAGCTAGTGGGTACCACAGTTGATAGGGAGCTATGCTGATAATGGTCGGACAATAGTTCGACATCTGTGTTCATTGTCTCGCTTAGTGAGGATAAGACTGGCCATCTATACCTCCGTGCATTTAGACCCACAAAAAATGTGATGGCACTATCACAGTCACAGATGCATAGCAGGACATTGTCATGGGACACATTTTTATGTTATAATAACACTAACAGTGAAGGATAATAACACTAACAATAATGCATCCTTCAGGTTATCCAGTCCGAAGGCTAATAATGTGAAGTTTTCTGGCAGAATGTACAAATAATTATAAAAAAAGTAAAGTAGTTATCAAGGTGCCACAAGGTACTATTGAATATGCTGGGCTGGTGACTGAGTGGTACCACAATCCTAACATTTTACCAGCCACCATTTGAAAAAGAAATTCTCTGTGGATTGCTGGCAAATATAGGTAGAGAGATTGAATATCCACAGCTATAATTTAAAGATGTGTGCAGGCACAGAAGATACGTCGGACTAGCACAATGTAATAGTAACACTGGGTCATGGAGTGCAGAGAATGGACAGCAAGCCACACAAAGTTTAAGGTGCAACAACTAATCCAGAGCAACACACATCAAGGTGATATAGTGATCTACACAGAAGGGTCAGTGGTGAGAAATAGACATAGTGGTTGAGGTTTCATCGCGAAGGATAATGGACGATGCTTAAAAAATTAGAGTCTGGCATGTGAGACTATGACCTCCAGCATAGGAATGGAGGTGGAAGCAGTAACAGTGGCCTTTCGATGGTTAGAGGGGACCACTGCAACACACATTGCAAAGTATGGACTCTCAAGGAGTTAGTTAGTTAGTTAGTTAGTCGCAGTTCCAACTTCACAGCAACGGGTCGTCCCCATTATGCTCCGTTCCTGTGCCAGTGAATATCATACAAAACGCTCCCCACCGCCCAATGTGAAAAGTGGAAAAGACTTGAGTCTCGACAAACATCAGCCCGCACAGACGCACTATGCAAGGAGTATGCTTAGTAAGGTGGAGAAAAGAATATTTCGTGTGGAATGGCTTTCCTTGCTTCAGAGGTCACAGATCTTGAGAATTGTATGGATTTTTTTGCCTTGGCCATGTGGGAGTGCAGGGGAATGAACAGGCTGATAGGCTGGCAGGGAATGCAGCTCTTGGTGGTAGATTATCTATGGACAAGTGAGAGGTGGTCGAGCACCTGTGGGACCAGGTGGAGAATGCGGGGAAAAATATTGAGAATCCGTATGTTGAATGAATAATATTGCAGGGATTGGCAGGGGTTCTGGAGGAATCACAAAACTGAGAGGGAAGACAAGGAGACTCTCTCTGTAAAATAGCAGTGGGAACAATTAGTAGTATAACTCTTTGCTGTCTGTTGAATGAGGGGATGGAGCGCATATGGGAATGTCCTGAGTGCATTGATGTTGGTTCTTAGCTCAACTCAACTCAACTCAATGGTCATTCTAAAAATGCCCACCCTGTGCTAGAATTTGAATCCTGCAATGTATGAGCTGAAGTGGACACTTTCACCTCTTAGCCACACATCCCCCCTTAGATGGCTTTTGACCGTAATTCATGAAAATGTAGCGTAAGGAATCATCTTGGCATTGGGAGAGGAGAAAAGAACCAGTCTGCTACAACTGAAGGAGGTTATTAAATGGTTGAATTAAACAATTAAATCATGAGCAATGTCAAATAAATGATCTTGATTGAGATATATCCTCTTGTGTTAAACAGCGGTGGAAAGATGCCTACCTGCTTAATCAAGAAGCCTTCGAGAAAGCAGTGTATGTCCACTTCACTGATTTCGTTGTTGTGGTTTATGGAGCAAACCTGGACAACGAGAAAGAAGAACGCCGTGCTAGAAAGTTTCTGTTTCATCCATTAGAAGAGTTCATGTGCCAGGGAGACCCGGCAACACGGTTTCAGCAGTTGAGTCATGCAGATGAGCCTTCTCAACTCTGTGGACACAACTTTAAGCACGGGGAGCCGACTTATTCCTGCAGGTAACTAGTACTTTAGTTTTGTATTTGATTTGTCCTTGGAAAAGCTGTGAGAATTCATCACTCTATCTCATTATGCCATGGTCTAGACTATGTGTTTAAGGTTAAAAAGTTTAAAGGCAAGAGCTTTATTAAATAATTGCACCAGGTTTTAGCTCATCTGACGTAGTCTTTCTCCACAGAGTGGCAAGTCGCAGGTCAAGGGCTTCACACAAAGCATGAATTCTGTAGCTCCAATGATAACCCTTGTGGGCTCTCAGGAAAATCTGAACATGAACCTATGACCTTCAGAGCAACAGACAAGACAACTTGACCACATCGCCACAGAAACTTCTTTAGAATATGTAAAGGTTCATTCCAGAACGGCACTATCTGCCATGGTCTGCCTTTCCCTACCTGTATTTGAGGAGCTGTGGTAGCATAGTGGTTTTACTGGCTTACTGTCACGGTATCTTGGATCCGAACTCAAGTATGAGCACAATGGATGAATGCAAAGTTTGACTGCATGTGTTTTTGTCACCAAACCAGAGCTTACCAGTTCCAACACCACCCTCAGGTGGTGATTCTGATAACAGGCTGCATCACCTCTGATTTGCCTAAGATTAATGATCGAAGAGGGAGTCTATTCTCCCCAAAATTGTCATGCTGAAATTAAATGTCTAGGCTATAAGATGAAGCTATTGCAGTCTTCACGGTAAGCAAACATGAATACGAGGGTAAGTTAATAAGTAAGTCACAAATGGTTGTAGAAAAATAACTAAATATGATAACAACTTGAAACCAGTTTATTTTTATACATACATTGTCCCTTTATTTCTCAACATAATTTCCACCAACATTGATGCACTAATCCCATAGTTTTATCAGTTCTCCCAAACCAACTGCATAGATCTGCATGCCCTGTTCTCATTTACCTGCCATCCCACAGAACTGTGTGACTTACTTATTGACTCACCCTCGTAACTTTTTCTACCCAACTATGCACCGCTTTACTGGAAATAGCTAGGGGCTAAGTCCACTGAAAACCCACCTTGGCGGGAGACATTTCGCAAATGACGCTGAAGTTGAATATGAAGTGAAAATTTAGAAAACAGAGCATGCAGTTCTAAGCAGCCGGTTTGGGAGAACTGATAAAACTATGGGATAAGTTCATCAATGTTGGTGGAAATTATGTTGAGAAATAAAGGGACAATGTATGTATGCAAATAAACTGGTTTCAAGTTATTATCATATTTAGTTATTTTTCTACAGCCATTTGTGACTTACTTATTAACTTACCCCTCGTACAATGACCTTTTCCAGACAAAAGAGTATCTCATTTCTGTCTCCCATCTTCTTCTTCTGCCTTTTATCTCCCAACGGAGAACAGGTCCTAAACCAACTCATGCCAAGCCCTTTTAGACATATTCATGATTGGTTTGACTTTGTAGCTAAATTTTCTAGGGAATGAGGTAGCCAGTCTTCATTAACCCTACTTAGTTACCGCACGTGACATGCACAGTAGGTTACAGGGTAACTATTTGCTTTCCTTATGGG
Source organism: Cepaea nemoralis (assembly GCA_014155875.1). Lineage (NCBI taxonomy): Eukaryota > Metazoa > Mollusca > Gastropoda > Stylommatophora > Helicidae > Cepaea > Cepaea nemoralis. The sequence continues at coordinate 387,750 of JACEFZ010010313.1, read as the reverse complement.
CTCCGGTAACAGAAGTGTCTAGTCATGATAATTGCTCTTTGGCAGTTATATGGACATGACCATATGAAGACATTATGATATAACTTCTGTCCAGGTCATGCAGGTGTTGAAGGTATTGAGTGAGATGATTCGCTGGCCTCAGGAGCACCAATCATGGGAGCACTAATTATGGACAAAGGTCACATGACAGGTTGCTATAAGGTGCAACAGAGCTTTACAAATCAGCCCAACTAAGTCCTTTCATTTGACATTGGTTATGGCAGTAGCAAGTGGGATGACAGGTGAATTTACAATCAGTGAGCTATGGAAAGTCAGCATCCATGCACTCTAGAAACTGCTGGGAGAGTCGCATGACATATGGGTGTGTCCTAAATATGACATGTCTGGTATCAGGCAATAACAACAGGCATGTAATTGTTTCCATAAATTAAAGTGACACCTCTTTGCTACACTATTTAGAAAAGAAGTCAACTGCATGCCCTGTTTATAGGGTGCTGCAATCAACCTCAGCATTTATTGTCTGTTTGTTATATACTAGGTAATCTTTATGTTCAGTAATTTGCCATTGCTTTCTGAACAGCTGACTCTCATGCCACCAAAATCTTCTCCCAAATCTCTTGCAGCTGAGCCCTTGGCCCAGTATGTCAGGGTATGGTAAAACTGCATTCACTAACCTCAGCCACAGATGCTGATGTGAAATTGAAAGGTGACCTTAATGCAATAGTGGTTTTACAGTTATAACATGTCAGGGCATGTCACAATTTTGTTAGATGGGATATTAGCATGTTGGTAGACAACATCACATTACGCAACAGTTCTTAGAATGTTGTAGACTAAAAAGGGACATCCTGACATTCTGTAAGATCTAACAAAAGAAAACTAGTTCATAAAGATCATCATGTCATAGAAATGGAATACTTTGGGTATATTAAACATCACAGGGGTTTGAAAATTACAGTGATGAAAGGCATTGTTTCAGAAAGAAGAGGCATGGGATTGACTAGCACAGAGATGTACACAGGATATTGCAGACACCTGGGGCTTGAGGGAGACTGAGGCAGAAAAAACTGACAAGACATTTGGACAATTTTTGGTGGGCTGTGATGAGATTCTGCAAAAAAAAGTCTGCTATATGATGATGATTTAATAAAATTACCATTTAGTTTCAACTCGAATACATTGATCCCACCAAACATCACATTGGTTGAGAAAGAACAGTAGTTGAAGATGTGCTTCTTGGAAGACAAGGCAGTGGCCAACCAACATGACGGTAACAGGAAGCTGGCAATGTGTACAAATCTGCAGGCTGTGATAGGAATGACATTCTGTAGAGGACTTTCTGCCTGATGATGACCATTTACTCTGCTCATTAGTTTCTCTGGCCTAATTTATAGTATCATTATATGCTCCTTTTTGTTATATGCTATAAAATGTGAAGAGTGAGATAGCTTTACAAAATGCATTACAGAAAACAGAGGACTTTCACTGGAAAGCATTCATTAGCAAACAACAAGAAAATATTAACCATGAAGATGGCACTGAGAAGTAAAGATCCGTTGCTCTTATTGATGTCATGTAGTGTGCTGGTATTTATTTAGTTTGGCCCTGATATACTAAAACAAATGTAAAGTGGGAACTGTGATTGTGGTTGAGAGACTGCAGTTTCATAATGGCTAGTACACCCATCTAAAACAGTTATTAATAAACTATGAACATTCATTAATTGGTGGCTATGCAGAATAGAAGTTCTTGTTTTTAAACCATTTAAATGCCTAGCACACTTTCTGTATACATTACTAGATTACACATCAAAACCATCATAAAAATGAAACTTATTGAGGCACATCAACATAAGAGGTGGAATACAGAAATTAACTTTATATAGGGAAATACAAAGCAAAAGAGACAGAGGGTGAGTTGAGCCAATAACTGACATTACATCACTCAGGACATTCCCATACAAGCTCCGTCCTCAACCTCAACAGCCAGTGAAGAGTCCCAATACTAATGGTACCATCTTGTCTTTCCTCAAAGAATTGAGTTTTGGTCAGATCCTCTGGTCACTCCCCACTGCACCATTATGTCCAGGCAATGATGGTATTTCTGGTCTCACATACTATACACATGATCCTTAAGGGCCCTGACAACATCTGCATTATCGTGCATCAATACCTAACCCAGAGGTGTAGATCCATTCAATTTGTCTGCCTGTTTATTTGCCAACATACAAACATGTCCTGGGGAAAAGATTCAACGGATGCTCCCTGTCTTTGTTGTTTTTCCTTGAAGTATGCCACTTTGCCTGAAGCATGCCTGTCTTCACCCTTCTCAGCATGCTCTGTGAGTCCTTTATCCTGCAACCAGTGGGACGTCGAGGTGATTGCCTACACCTCCATTCTCAGACTAGACATTGTGGTATCATATGCCAGGCTTTCTTGCACTACACACTGTCCATTAATCTTTGCTATGAACCCTCAGGCACTTCTTTTATCTCTCAGCACAAAACCATCCATGTAGATGATTACTTCACCTGAATGCAAACTGTCATGCATCAAATGTTGCACCTAACATTCAACACTGCCTGCTGACCGATTCCTACACTCCTGATCCACTGTGATTATGAGTACGCACAGGTGTGACGTATTTTCTCTGGCATTCTGAACCATTCCTGTCCTCTTCTAATGTTTTTGAGCTTACACACATCTCTGATTGTGTCCTCTGCCTGAGCCATCCATGATTTTCTGTGGCTGTTATCTATGTCCAGGGCTCCATGCAGAAGTATTTCTGGTCCGCGACGACTCACAATATGACAGCCTGTGGCGCCTTGAGCCTGTTCACAATTGTTGGCAAAGCTATAATGCATTCACAAATGTTTGCCCTGGTATAATAATCCATAACTCAGTTACCAACTGAGGGGAAATGATGAGATTTAGCATATAGCCTTATGGACACCCAACACACAAATCTTTTGTTCTGGAGATTGTACAGCAGATCTCAATGTTTGTTTATATGCAGTATGTAATTTATGGATCATATGTACATATTATGGCATATATTACATCTTCACATGGAAACATCAGTAATCAGTGAATATTCTCCATGGTGCATGGGAATTTTCTTATGAGAAGCACGTCACATAGTGGAACAGAAGTGTTCAGAGGTGGCTTTGCATCATTATCTGAATTGACGTGCATTACTGTAAAACAAGTTTGTTAGCATGAATTCACTACGTTTTCGCCAAAACATCAAGGAAATTTCACAACTTTCCATGATTTCAGTTGTCTTAGGACTGATCAAAGACATATTCCTTGGGTGGGAGTAAATATAAGACAGCAGGAAAATTCTCATAACGATGCAACTGATACTTTTAAAATAAATTGAACATGAATGAGGGCAAACATTTGTGAATGCATTATAGGATGTATCTCTTACACACTTTCGGGTTCTATATGCGCACTAGTTTCACTAGCTGACTCTTTGACACTGTGAGCAGTCTCAATACATACTGTTACTGAGACAGAGAAAGACAGAGTAAGATGAATGAGGAAAGCTTGAACAGCTGGGCAACAAATAAACCACCTCATTAAAATGTCACATGACAGAGAAGACTGGATAGTCATGAGCACCAATGTGTGTTTACATATCAGGCACTTACAGATGAAAATATTCTTGCTTGCTTGTGCAGTGGTGCAGGGTTCAATCCCAGATAGTGACCTGGCTTTTTTATAATCTAAGAGCAACCTAGTCTCATAATTTGAATATTACAGAGTTTTCTAGGAAGAAACTGTTGTGAGAAAGGTGACTTTTCAGCATACTGCATAATACCCTGACCTAATAAGTGTGAAGGCTGAAGAGTGTAAACGAGACAAAGAGGTTGAAAATTGGTGAGAGGGGAACATTTTCTGATGATCAGAAGCCTCTTGCTCCATGGTGGTATTTACAGAACTAAAAATATGACAAAATACATAACAGTACTTCTGTACATAAGTTATCAGTTACTGATAACTTAAGTAATCATCATTATCATCACCAAGAGCCTTGCCAACTAGCAGACACTATATGTTTCTCCACATCCCACGATCTCCAGCAGAATATATGAATTCATGTGCAAATATTTGTTCACGCCATGATGATAAGAATGTTCTCTTTATTTCTTCTTCTTTTTTCGTTTCCATGAATCTTTCATTTTGACCGCCAAAGTAATAATTATGTGTATGTCAATGTCTCTCGACTTCTGTGGCCTAGGGCCATCATACCAGGTTTGAAGTCAGTTGTAAGAGGGTCACTTTGTGTTGATCTTTACAGTGATATAAGAGTTGGTTGTTCAGAAAGAATTGGCAAACTACTGAATGCAAAATTACCTTTTAAAAAAAAAGTCAACAAATGCTGGGGTTGATTCCAGCATCCTGTAAGGGACATGCATCTAACTTTTAAATTTATTTGTATCTATTTTTGTGTGTTTTTAGTTAAATATTTCTTCACAGACACTCCATTAATGTTTTTCAATGTATATTTATTTCATTTTGTGTGTTTTAAACAACATTGGCATGATTGTACAAATAGCCTATTGAAAAGGAAATACATGCGACATATCAAATCTACAGTAAGATATTTGTTACTTGTCAGCTTTGCATTTGCATTTTGTTTGTAGCTTTAGTTATGTTTTCTTGTGTTGTCATTGTTTGGCTATTTTATTTACTGAATATTTTACAGGGACTGTGCTTACGACCCCACATGCGTTCTTTGTATTACCTGCTTTCAAAATAGCTCCCACAGACATCATAGATATCGGGTGAGATTTCTTATTTCTTTCATATGTTTGTTATTCTATACCTTGTAATCAATGTATGCATATATTATACTTTTAGCATTATTTACAAGGTAACAAAGACGAAACAGCCACATTTCATGAAAACAGAAGCAGCTGGAGAGATCCTAGGGACAATGACAGTAAAAATAGAGCTGAATATTGGGGGGTTGTTGTTGTTGTGTATGTGTGTGCGCGTGCGTGCGTGCGTGCAAGCGCACACAAATCAGAATAACATGTTTTAGCCCTATAGCAACTTTACTGGAGGGGAAAGTCAAAACTGGCCAAGCATGAAGTAGGCACAGATGCAAGTAAACAGATAATATCAAATGGTGGACAGGAGGTTAGCATGGCCAAATGGATAGTAACATCTGAATGGATAGTAATCATGTTCTTAAACATCTGGTGTGCTGATGCTAAGGTAAGGGGTTCAACCCCTACACTGGACAGTTAGACTAACATTTTGACTTCTCGTCCTTGACTTAGGGATGTAAATTACAAGTACCTCTGAAGTCAGAGTGGGTTCGCCAGACGGCGAGGGAGACTGGTAATAGGGAAAGCTAATCCACACGCAAAAATCAGTCCAGCACTACTGGAAGTAGTGTGTATGGACTATGCTTGAGTTCAGAGCAAGCGGAATAAAAATGGTGGACAGACAGTAGTCTATGTACATCTAGAGTGAGAAACAGAAATTATTGGAGGAAATTACAAATCAGCCCACATTCATTGTGGAGATGGCACTAGATTGAATGACATCAAAGAGCCAAGTAAATAGTGAACTGACTTAACACAGTCATCTGGGTTTTTAAAAAAATACCCAGTTGAGAAGATGTAAGCTTATGTGAAAGACAGATAATAAATAGTGTACTGACTTAACACAATGATCTAGATTTAAAAATACCGTTGAGAAGGTTTTCTTCAGCCTCACGCATTTCTTTGATGTCATCCCAGTCTTGCAAAATGGTACCTGAGATTTCATTGGGTAGGAATAATGGAGAGGAAGGAAGCTAGTCACCCAAGTTCTTATTGCTGTGACCTAGTAGTTGTGAAGGCCTATCATGTCATTAAGCACTGTATCCTACTGTGTGTACTCCTTGTTCATGCGTCGGAGTACGCTTGTTCCTGCAGCGAGGCGCTGTCATAATTTGGAGGTGACAGGTTTGAATCGGTAACAATACAGCTTTCAAATTTTATGTTGTCTAGTGTGTCTTCTAATCTCTACTTCCTTCTTCTCCTTCTAAGAGCGCCAAACAATACTATGTGTGTTTATTTATGTACTGTCTCAGTGGCCTCAAAAGGTTCTCCAATTGATTTTATTTTGTTTGAAATGTTAGACAGTCACACGTTCTAGACCTTTATATATGAGATTGGATGGTCAGTTCCCTTCCTCATCATCTTTCCTTCCCAGACAATTCTCAAAGTGGTTATGAGGCTGCATTGACCACAGAGCCATACTGGTGGGAAAACATAAGCCTGTCTCTGTTGGAGATTGAGCTCGCACCACTGTCTAGGCAGAGTGTAATAGGATGTTGTATCCTACTGTTTTACCTACTGTGATCAGCAGTAAATAAATGTTCTGCTTGAATGATCACCGATAGATGTGTGATATGTTTTTTTTCGTGTGTGTTGTGAGAATGCTCAGTGAGCGTGAAATGTGAAACTAACCATTGTAGGCTTGCAAGTGTTTAGAGGGAAGGTGTAGGGAAGGGGTGGGAAAGGAGAGTATTATCCACACATGTTGTTGTGAAGTGTTGACTGACTTATAGATTTATCATCATCATCTAGTGACATGTTCTGTGTAGAACTTTGGCACCCCTATAACAATTTTTAAAGACCTCTCTGTCATAAGCCAGATGTCCTTTCTGCCTCTGATGCTATATGTAAATTATCTGTCGCATCTTAATATGTCTGTATTGTGGTCCTTGTGTTCTCCACTTCACTGGTGCACCTCCCTCCATAATTATCTTTACCAGACATTCATCTCTTTTTACATGCCCAAAATATTTTGTTGTTTTCAATTTTTTTCATGATCTTCAGTATTGAGTTCTTTGTTGACTAGCTCCAGGTTTTCTCTTGTTTTTTTGGGTCCAATTAATTTTTAATTCTTTTCTGTAACACTTATATTAAAAGGCATGTATGTGCTTTTTCGCTGATATGTTAAATATTACAGTTTCACACCCATATAAACGTATGAATTAGGGATAGAATTATTGTGTACAACTGTAATGTGTGAGATATGTGTCTTTGTCCTGTTACATACAAGCTTATATGAAAGACAGATTAAATGAAGAATCTAATTATAAATAGATGATATCCCGTATTGATCATTGACATACTAGGTTAAGGTGAGTTGTAGTGCAAGCTAGATAAAAGTGTAAAGCTCTTCAACCTGCCTAATTTGAGTCATTAGTCCCTCTTTCTGGCCGAGTGGCTAGAATGCCAGGTTCTCCTTTGGGAGACCTGGGTTCAAATCCTCTGTAAGGTGTGCATTTTATTTTTGTCAGGGGCAGAAAGAAAACCCTAACCTGCACAGTTCGTGGCGACTGCACTTGCCAGGCGGCCTTAATTCCTCAGGCTTCGACCACCTTCCTACACCGCAAAGTAATATAGGTCGCAGATGACAGTCGTTATGAGAAAAACTAAATTGGAGAACTAGGTGACAATTGACAAGATCAAGGGGAAGAGAACAAGTGGAAGACAGAGAAGTAAATATCTGGATGGCTTGGCCACGTGGTATGGCCGAGACAGGAACACTGAGCTGATCCACGACTCTGGTGACCGAGTGACATGGCGAATCATGACCACCCACACTTACCAGCATGGCACATGATGGATGGATGGAGATGATAGTTTGACAGTCCTTCATTAAATTACACTACTTGTAGTGCCACGCCATTGTATGACTCAGTTATTGATAAAGTCTTATTGCTCTGATAATTATTAAGTTTGTATAGGTAAAGCTCTTCAGCTAAAATTGTTTGTGCTGATTTTTGTAATAAAGTCCAGCTGCAGTAAGCCGTTTGTAAGTTGTTTGTAAATGTATCTTGTCCTGTGTGTATCACTAGGTTGAGCCCTTTGTGTGTGCTTATCCATAGAATACACAAGGATCCAGGACAATCAGATATTTTAAACAGATTAACTTTGTGTGTACTCCTGTAATGTGTGAGATTGTATGTTTATGTATCCTTGTAATGTGTGAGAGATCAGAAGTTTGTGTATCCTTGCAATGTGTGAGAGATAAGGTATTTGTGTATCCTTGTAATGTGAGAGATCAGATGTTTGTGTATCCTTGTAATGTGTGAGAGATCAGCTGTTTGTGTAAAAGGGTTCTTTGGGGACGCAGAGGTGTTTCCAAGGCACCAGGGCCAGGTTTTATACTGGCCAAGACCTACTAACATGTCCTAGTCATGCGTCTTGGGCAACAGGTCCCTTTCGGGGTCCTGGCTAACATAGTAGGATCGCTGATTCTTCCAAAGTCTGAGAGTTTCTGCCTGCGCGGCGAGGAACCACCAGTCTGCACACCAATAAGCCAGACATGGGACAACGGATACTCACGCAAACCTCAGTCCAGTATGACATCACACTGATGTTGGACAACAGGAAGTCTTCGTCCGACATACAAGACTTCACGCTGGAATTCACAGCCAGCGAAAGCAAGCAAGCAAACAAGGGTTCTTTACAATTTTACTTCTTGCTATAATATATAAAAGTGTAACACTTTACGCCCAAATGGCAGTATCTGTCATAGGAATATTGGTTAGTGGAAGGTCAGAAGCATTTCTGTGATTGAAATTTGGGTCGTTCTGGCCAGAGTTTGTGAAACATGTGAACAGTAACTTACTGTCTGTGATAACAGATGTGTACATCGACTGGGGGAGGGTACTGTGACTGTGGAGACACCGAAGCCTGGACTTCAGACCCATTCTGTTTACTACACAAGCCCAGGAAAGAAGGAGAGGTTAGTTTTTTCTGTCTGATGTTTGGAAGTTTGCATGTAATGTTATGAATTGAAAATGTCACTTTCTACCATTAAAGTGACTTGTCATACTTATGTAACAAAATTGTTTTTGTTTGAGCTGCTTTGTTATGAGTTTATCATTCTTGAACTAACTGATGAAATCAAGGCTGATGACAACGTGTTTCCATCTTGGTAGAAGTGAGATGAAAAGCAGAATTTTTAAGCAAAAATCGCATTTAAAAAAATAAACTAAAATATGGGCGTCTCTGTGGTGAAGTGGTCAAGCCATCTGGTTCACACTCTGAAGGTTGTGGGTTCGATTCCGGGTTACGTCTTTCGGTTCAGGGGTGCATCTTTCTCAGAAACTCCTGGGGGTTGCTGCTGGAGCTACAGAGTTTGTGCTTTGTGCTGTGCTTTTCGGCAGACTTTTAAGACATTTTTTTTATTATCATAGAATGTCAGAAAGCGAGTACTGAAATGTCATATAGAATCTATTTTGCTGTATGGCAGTGAATCATCGAACGTGAACAGATTAGGAAGAGTTTAGAAGCAGTGGAGATGTGTCCTTATTTGGTTGAATGCGCCTAAGCGCTTGCCGTGTGATGTGTATGGAAAGAACCGGATGTATGGTTCAAGCAGGTCGATGGGCTAAAGGTCAGTGGCATCAGAAGCTCAGGAATTGGCTAAGCCGCCAAATGGGAGGGATGGAGGGACGCCTATGTGAGCGAACAATAAAAAGGGGATTAGCAGTGAACTAAGCTGGCTCTGTGGCGAAGGTGTAGTTTGCAATTCCGCATACTGCGCTTGAAACACAGCTGCAGGTGCTTTGAATGCAGTACGCTGTGCATTGGTTTGCATTGAATGGCATGAGTGCCAGTCACTCAGAAAGCAATGACAAGTCACTGAATGCAAACTTGCCAAGAAATCACAAACGGCAAAGGTAATGTTAGGGTTGATTGCAACGTACTGTAGAGGATATGTTACCACCTTTTGCTAGTGGCTATACAACTGCGAAGATGGAAAGGGGGGAAAGGGATTGGAAGTTGAATGAAACTGTATTGGACATTGAGGCCGTGAGGGGAGATTGAACCCAACTGGAAAATGAGATAGTTTTCCAATGTCTTACGATCATGTTAATGAGGTGCGCAATGATTTGAGCACTGTGACCTATATGTCCGCCATGCCACAGTGGTCAGAACTGTTGAAGTGTATGGTCTATAACAATATGGGGAGAGAACCATATGCCTGAAATGGCCCAAAGTGTTTAAATAGAGTCTTACTTGCGACACATTGTATGTGTCTTATGTATAACATTGCAGTGCAGTTGCATACATCTAACATTAGCATGAAGCTGTGTCTGCTGGCATCTGTGAAAATCTACAGAAAACCACTGTCTCTGTCTGTAGCATAGTGCTTACTTAGTCAGAATTAGCAGCTGCACTATAAAAATAATCAATGTACATGCCTGTCATTATCCGATGTGAAAAAACTTAGCACCGGTCAGTTTGCCTGAAGTCCAGTGATGCTGGATTGAAACATAAGTAATTGTAATGTTAGTTAATCATTCTGAAACTTAATTCTTCAGATTGTTGTTTTTGATGTGCATCACTTACATGTGTTATACTGTATGGGAGTTAAATGATGTGCTCTTTGTCTTCAGACTGAAAGTGTGGACATGCCAACTCAGATGCAAGAATTGATCGCTCGCACATTCAGATGTGTCCTCAAGTACGCTTCGACCCTTCTGACCTGGAATTTTAATTTGATTTTGCCCTTGGGCCTGGGACGCTCCGGTGACACTGCATCCAACACCACGTACATGTGTATGTTGTACAATGATGAAGTGCACACTTACGACCAGGTCTGACATTCTGGTGATATGTGCAGTCAAATGTCTGATTGTGACCTTACTCCTTTTTGCCTCAAAGTAACACTGTAATAGCCGCCTCTGTGGCAAAGGGGTTACAAACGCAATTTGTATTCCTGCAGACCACATTTGAAACACAGCTGTGGGTGATTTGGAAGCAGACCGCCTTGTGTTGCTTTTTATACAATCGTATGAGTGCTGGTCATTCAGAAAACAATGGCAAACTACTGAATGTAAACTTTCCAGACATCACAAACAGTGAAAATAATGCTGGGGTTGACTGCAATTTCCTGTAAAGATATGCAGCTAACGTGATAATTTGCTTGTCTGTAAAAGTGTATTTAATCTGTAAATTTTGGCCTTGCTATCCTTTGATATATGTTAAGCAGCTGAGTAAAATGACTCAAGAAGAAGAAAACTGCTGACATTCAGCAAGATCTAAACATTAAAGAGGAATGACTGATGAACAGTGTAGTGTCTCATAAACTGAAATACTTTCTCCATGTTAAATGTTGAATTGGCTGGGAGAGAACAATGATGGAAGGCGTGGTTGCTGCAAGAAGAGACAGGGGTCCACCAGCACAAAGATGGACATGGGACATTGCAGGCAACTCTGGCATGGGGCAGGAGAGATGGCCAGAGATTGAGACACTTTGTGGGCCATGAGAGAGAGAGAGATGTTCTGCTAAGGCCCTGTGATAAATAAATTGACATTGCAGTTCACAGGTTATTCTAATGCTAGCCCCTGTTGTATACAACATTAATTTACCTCAGCATGTGTATTTTATCATCCAAGATCATATATCATTTAGCAGTAGTGAACGCAGAAAGCATTGGTTTTGACACATTACTCTATAGTCCAGAAACCTAAAGAACTGCAAGACATAATCTTATTTAACCACAGAACTCTGAAAACAGGGCACTTAGTGAAATATTTGGACTAGTTCAGATGAATGCATGAACACAATGAATAAAGGTTAGAAGAAACACAAGCTAAGAACTAATGCAACTATACAAAAATCCTATAATGACTAATGTAAAGACATATTTAGAGTCACAGCAGCACAGTGGCATACATGCTTGCCTGCCAGCCTGGTTGTCATGGAATCAATTTTGCATTGAGGCAGATTTTTAAAAATGTATCTGTGCTACCAGATTGACCCAGCCAGAAAACAGTTACCAGAAAATGTCTTGGGAAGCAAAGTTGGCCGGCTTGAAATTGACCACATCACCCATCATTGCCGTTTGGCTTACAAAAATATTGTCTAGCACCATTTGCCTAATAAGCTCTGAGGCATGTACGCAGGTTTCATTAAAAACATTTTAACACATTAACCCTTTACAGGGCAGACGCTTGTGCGTTTTTTAGCCTTGAACGGGCAAGATTTTTTCAGGTTCGTTACAATTTTGAGTTGCATTAGTAAAAACATCACAAATAAGGTGTTAGTCAACCGATTTTAGTTAAATAAACAACACAATGAAGGGAAAAGCATGCAGAATATGTTACTCACATGATTGTTGTCAGTAATCCATATATGAACACAAATATTTACGAAATACAGCATATTGTTTGTGATTTTCCGTCATCTATACGGCAATTTACAAACACATTTTCAGAATCATAATCACTTTCTTTAAAGCCCGACTCACGACTGCTAATGCAAAGTAACGATTTGCACTGATATCTAGCTGCGATTAATAGTAAACTTTGTGCCCTTTAATGTCACTTAAATTGAACCTAGCAAACTCTCGGCTATCACTTGAAGAATCGCTGAAATCCATTTTTAAAAACTAAGCGTAAAAATCCCGAAAACTATTAAAAAAGTCCATAAAAGTCCATTCAAATTCATAGTAGGCACTTACAAATGGCGGCCCACGTTGTCAAGCTATCGGCGAAAGTAGCCATCGGAAGTGTCGGAAAGCCGAGAAATCGCGATTTTACAATGCATAATAGTATCGGGCAGTTTCAGACGATCTGCGCATTTAAGCGATCGGCTGCAAATGGACGTTTTGCCCTGTAAAGGGTTAAGGTGAGGATGATTAAATTAATGGATCCTGATAAAGACAAAGAAAGTGTAATCTGAGTAAATCTCAGATGTAAGATTAAGAAATGTCCAAGAAGACGTGACCCCATGTAACTAGATCCGAAGGTGCTGCATATTATGGAGAGGAACAGGATTATCTGAATAAGTTGATCTCTTGATTTATTGGGCTGACTGGTCTTTTAACCTTGTCCAACAAAGCTAGACATTTGCTTCACAATCAATAGATGGCAAGTATGACATGATTCCTCTGGGAGAAAAAAAAATCGCCCAGAAAATGTTACAGATGGTTGCCATGCCCGTAAGTTCAGTATTTCTTGGTAGAAACATACAATCTCAGTTGTGGCGTTGTCATAAATCGTCTGTTATTTCAAACTGCTGTAACATTTGAAATGGCCTGAGTGCTTCAGTTTCTGAAATGTGATACTGTTTATGAGATAATTTTCTGGAATGTTCCGATCTGGTAGAATATCTGTATTGTTCTGGTAATTTTTGTCATAATATAATTTATAGAAACTCAAAGATACTGAGTAATGACATTCTGAGGCGAGGTTGGTAGTTCCCTTCCTCTCCACCATCCCGGAAAAATGTGTGGTACCCATTTGATAAGAATCCCATAGAAGGAAAAAAAAAACTTATACCATAATTCAGACTGGTATGGCAGTATGTGTCACTACATTTTCTGTACTAGTCGATCATTGGGAAACCCTTGTGATGGAACCACCCCCTTGTATACCCATAACTTTCAATTTTTAGTTCTTCTATTGTGTTTCCTCTTTCTTTTACTAATTTATTATCTTCTGTGAGTGCCGGTCTGTAGATTTATTTCTCATGGCTTCTATAATACTTGTTATCATCTTCAAGTACCTTGCCGAATTGCTTGGATAATCATAATTCTCCATAGAGTAATTCTCTAGCAGGCTGTATCAATTCAAGCGCTGCCCTGCTATGGCCTGAGCCAAGGCTGTCCAGAATTGTACAACACTTACAAGAAAGCTTCCAGCTAGTCTGTTTGTTCTGACATGGCCTAGTTACAGCCTAATATGCCTCTCTGGAGATGTGAAGTTCCAGTACTGGTCTTGAACACCCCAGTGGTTTCTGAGCTTGGAACAGTCTCTACACCAGCCTCACCCCAATAAATGACAGCCTCACTCCAATAAATGACAGCCTTGCTCCAATAAATGAAAGCCTCACTCCAATAAATGACAGCGTCACTCCAATAAATGAAAGACCATTGTGGGGCTCAGACTACCTGAGTGGCAATGCATCAAATTTAAAAGTTAATTGCATATCCTCTAAAGAATGTCGCAGTCAACCCTAAGCATTTTTTGGCTGTTTGTGATTTCTTGACAAGTGTACATACAGTAGTTTGCAATTGCTTTCTGAACGACCAGCACTCATACCATTCTTTAAAAACGAACGTGAGGTGGTCTGCTGGCAAATCGCCTGCAGCCTTGATTGGAATATGGGATTACGAACTGTATCCATAACCCATTCACCACAGAGGCGGCATCAGACTTAACAGATTTAAAACTCACGTTGTTCCACATGATTCTGAAACAACAATATGCATTAGATGCCAGCACAAAAATCTGGATTAGTTGTTCTTTTTTTATTTTAATAACCTGACATGTGCATGATATGCTGTCTACATCATTGCTTTGGCCTGTGTAAACCTTGTGTGAGCTATGTGTTGGTCATGAGTTGTACCAAATCTGTCTGCAGGTGATCAGCACCCTACAGCGTGCTGTGGACTGCAACCAGAGACAGGCACTGGAGTTTGCCACTGTTGTTGACAGAGAGGTGGGTACAATTTCAGCCAGCGTTTGCTGTAGTGTTGAAGTGCATCAGTGGGTATTTATTGGTTGGTAATATGGGCGCCACGGCTATGCAGTGGCTAGCATGTATAACTTCTGGCCCGATGGCCGTGGGTTCAAATTCACACTGAGGTGGATTTTTTAAATTGGCCATGGCTTTCAAGTTGATCCAGCCTTTAATCGATACAAGGAAGTGCCTTGGGAAGGAAAAACAGCCGGTGGGATATTGACCATACCACCCCTCGGGTACTGATTGGTCTATACAAATATGGGGCTAGCACCATATGCCTGTGCCTCGGGGCGGGGAAAAAGGGGTTGTTTACGTTTATTTTACTTTAAATGTTAATTGTAATATCAGACATGTGATATATAACCCCAAAACATACTTAAAGAAGTAACGGTAATCCTATAGCAGGTACTACCATTGAAGTGTTAGACCTTCACATATACTTAGCTCATAGTGTAATAACATAGGCTGACCAGTTGCTTCCTTCACTGCCTTTCTTTCCCAGCAATTTCTTACAGTTGTCTAGTACTCATTGCATGCAGCTGGATTAACCCAGACCACACTGGTCAGGGAACAAAATGCTACCACTACTGGGGATTTCATCTGGGTATGTGTCTTGAAAAGCAAGCTCACTAATACACAACAGAGAAAAGAGGGAACAGTAGACATACCACAGATTTAAATACATTAACACAATGCCTTTTTGTGGAGAGAACTACACAGACATCAGTGAATCAAGATGGGAAGAAAAGACTTTGGCACTGGATAGAACAGACCTTGAGAAAGCCTGTGAATAGTATCACTGAAAAGGCCATTATCTGGAATCTACAAGGCAGACAAAATAAAGGCAGACCTAAAACTCACTTGAGAATAGATGTGGGCAGATGAGTAATATGGGGATGATATGTGCTGAACTGCATCAGATATCAAAGGATAGGATGGTTGGACTGAATTAGTTGAGGGCCTCTCCCCCTGTCCCAATTGTCGGGATAAAAGGCGAAAAAAAAGAAGGTACAGTGTCATAATCTTACTGAAGGGAACAAAAGAAAAAACATAGTTGTTCTTCTTGTAATGGTTCTTTGCCTGTGTTTTCTTATTTAGATGTATTTACAGGATATCGTCATATAATTCATTCAAGAATTTGTTGCAGTAAATGTTTTTTCAGCTCTGTTTGACATTTCATTGCTGGTATTGAATTTACTTGGCCATTTTCCACACCTCTGTATTTGTTTTACATTTTACATTTTTAGATTTTATTTGGTAACACTAAAAGTTAATTCAATGGCAGATAATTACTGAAGGAAATGGATATATTAAGACACTATAAATTGCTAACATAATTTGATTAGTCAATTTAAGAAATAAAGAACAGATTTGATACAGTGCTGAGCTAGAAATACTACTTAAAGATGCTGATGACCAGTGGGAAATACTGAAGAACTCCTGACAGGCTGAAGAAACAACTATACCAGTGGTTCTCAACTTTTTTTTGGCCAGTGCCCCCCCCCCCCCCCTTTCACCATATATTCAGAACACCACCCCACTCCCCTTTCATATTTTCTACCTCAAAATTTTGCCCGTGGCCCCCCCCCCCCCCCTTCACCATATTTTCAGAACGTCATTCCCCCCTTTCGTATTTCCTATCTAAATATCGCGCCTCCGCCCCTACACAGTATACATAATAATGGAAGCTAAATTTAATAGCACACACTAAAACAAGTCTAGACATCCACATAAAGCATGATTTGTGGGTCTACTTACTTTATAAATTGAATTTCTTCTTCTGCGTTCATCCTGAGTTTTTTTTTCCGGACGTGATTGCGTTGTGCCTGTTTACAGCAAAGCTGCTTTCTTGCGCCGTTAGGCCGACACATCCGACTTCTGGGGGCATTTGTTGACCAGGTTAACCTTCCCGGGGATAAATTGAATTTTAGAAGGATGAGACGTACAGAAACGTACAGTATGAAGGGAAAAACAATATCAAGTAATCGGTTCTTGTATTAACGCGATCTTGAAATAATCTTAATTCCCCCCCCCCCCCCCCCCCCCCCCCCCCTGGAAACCCTAAAATTCCCCCCTGGGGGGAGAATTCCCCACCGGTTGAGAACCACTGAACTATACCAATACTTAAGATCATAGACTGTAAGAAATGGATGATTAAAGACATCTTAAAGTTTATGAAAACGAAACAGAAAAATATATAAAAAGACTACTGATGTGGGGGGAGGGGGAGGGGAGGAGGAAATCATGTTTTGACATAGCTTAAGAAAGACAAAATATGAGCAACACAAATTTCTGAAGCTGTAAAATGGTGTTGATCTCCACCTGTTAATGCAAAATAAATTTGAATGCAGATATATTGTGTAAGAATATAACTAGCCACATGTATATAGAAAGCATGTTATTTAACCATAGATATGAGTGCTTGGTATTCTTATAATTACATGATAAAGACATAAAACTGGAAAACAAGACTAAAGTTATGTTATTTTGTAACCTGTATTCACTTTCATCATGTTGTATGATTTCTCATTATTTGGGTGTTTCAGGGCCGTAGCTGTGTCAAGGTTGGCACCTTGGAGGAATGTGAAGCTGTCAAACAAACGATTGAGGTATGGCTTTCAAATGCCATTAGAACTTTATCTTTATCTTCTCTGTAATAACTTGTGGTTTCTACCTTTTTACTATGTCTTTTGTGAGTGTTGATCAGTATCTGTGAATTAATGTTTTTTTTTTTTTCAAAGTTTTGACAGTAGGTGTTGTTTTGAGCAATTTTTCTCTCTCTCTTTACTTTTTGTTATTATTGTCATTTTGTTGTTGTTCTTCTAATGGTCCTTTGCCTACGTTTCCTCTTTTAGATCTATTTACAGGCTATCCTCATGTAATTCATTCAAGAACTTGTTGCAGTAAATATTTCTTCAGCTCTGCTTGACATTTTCATCGCTGGTATTGAATTTACTTGGCCATTTTCCACACCTCTGTATTTTGTTTTACATTTTTTAGATTTATTTGGTAACACTAAAAGTTAGTTCAGCGGCAGATAATGCCATTGAGTTGAGAAGTATTAGGTCTTTACATATTCTAGGCTTACCTCAGAAGTCAGAAGAAACTTGGTAAAAGATTGAGTTTGTGATGAGAGCGGTGTCTAGCCAAGGACCTGTTACATGACGATGATGCTGATGCTAACAACTATTCTGTTTCTCGTTGTGTCAATGTGCATCTCCTTTTTAACTAGCATATATAAATTGTTAAAAACAAGATGCACATTGACTTAAAAAGAAGCAGAATAGTTTATTTTTATTGTTTTAAATAGTTTTTAAAAATGTTTTTTAAACTAGCATATATAAATTGTTGTATCGGACGCAGGACATCTTGCTTATGACCAAAACGTTTTCTGGAAGGTTGTTATGGAATCGATGTTCTGCAAAGGACATGCTAGTTAATAAATGAATATAAATTGTTAACATTTGCTGTTTTACATTTAAGATATGTTTAAGAAATAGTTTAGTTTAGTCGTTGGATCAACATCACGGCACACAGTTTAACCCATAAGTGCTCCATTTTCCTCCTAACTCAAACCTGAGTCTGGAGAAACTCAGCTCAATGCACGAACTCCGTTGCATCGGTGAGGATCCTGAAATACTTTGGGTAGATTCTTAATTCGAAATTTTGCCCGGGCAGCGCCGTTAGGCTACTCTTTTTCGATTTCCAACTGCCAAGGGATTTTTTACGTGCGCAACAATACACACGGGCGTCCTATCTCACTACCCAGAGACCAGGGGAAATTTTATTACTGGAAGTCCAGGTGGATTTTTTAAATAAATCTCGGTCCTCACCGGGGCCTGAACCTGCGACCTCCAGCACTCGAGGCGGGACGCCATACCCCGAGACCACCCAGCCCCCTTAGTGGGGGCCCTTTTTAAAAAAAAAGAAATAATGAAGTGTAAAACATTTACTAAGGACAAGATTTAGTGATGTCTGAATTCAAGCACTATTTGCCTGTAGCAGATCTGTGGCCATCTTCACATTGATGGTCTTTTGCAGTGGATCTCCAGCATTCTCTGTTTCTTGCCACAATGCTCCAGTCTGCCAGCCTTTCTCCCAGTATTTTTATGTATTCTTATAATTTGTATTTTATTTTTGAAAATATCTTCCCTTTGTCTGTAGTATCTTATATTAATTTCAAATATATTTGCAGAGAAACACATCTCGTCACGGCAGCAAGCCACTGAAAGTTGAAGTCATGATCAAGGATGTTGTGGCACATCAGCAGTTTGCCCTGAAGATACTCACCTGGTTGCAGATGATCAATGACAAAGCCAGTTAGTGCCACCTGTAACATGTGTTTTGTTGATTAGATATGTAGATGCATTTGTTAATATTCCATTTGTACATTTGTATGACATTCTATTATGGTTTATGTCTTCATTGAAATGCTAATATTTTCATTTCATAGTCCCCTGCTAAAGTGCTGTCTCAGCTGCATATGCATCTGGTATGTGTGTTTAGGTCAGAATAGCCAGATGTTTTGGATGTCTCAATTCTAAATATCATGGAAAGTTTATAAAGTGGGCTTTCAAAACGACATTCATTAACTTGCAATGTCAGCTTCGTTATGTCAATCATTGTGGAAGAACCCAGCTTTTATTCATTTAGCAGGTCAATTCCAGAACTGAACTCTCATCACAGCATGCAGGAAGGACTCTAAATCTGTTACCAGTCTTCTTTTTCATGCCCAAGGCATCTTTAGTGCCCTGTGTCCACCTACATGTTGGATGACCCCTGCCCCTTTCCGGAGCCATGCCTTCCATTACTGTTGTTTTTAAACCACTCACATTTCATTGTAAAAAGTAAAGGACTCTTTCACATCTTTAAGTCCATTGGGCAAATAGTGCTAGACCCATATTATAGAACCATCGACCCTCGGTGGGTGATGTTAGTATCACACTGGCTGCCTTTATTCCCTAAGACATTTCATGGTACCTATTTTAAGTGGATCAACCTTAATGTCCAGGACAGTTTTTAAAATCTGCCCCAATGTGCATTTGAACCCATGACCACAGGGCTGGCAGGCGAGTGTCTGGCCAATAAGCTACCACAGCTCCCAATATTTTAATCCATGACTACAGGGCTGACAGGCGAGTGTCTGGCCAATAAGCTACCACAGCTCCCAATATTTTAACCCATGACCACAGGGCTGACAGGCGAGTGTCTGGCCAATAAGCTGCCACAGCTCCCAATATTTTAACCCATGACCACAGGGCTGGCAGGCGAGTGTCTGGCCAATAAGCTACCACACCTCCAATATTTTAACCCATGACCACAGGGCTGGCAGGCGAGTGTCTGGCCAATAAGCTGCCACAGCTCCGAGTATTTTAATCCATGACCACAGGACTGGCAGGCGAGTGTCTGGCCATTATGCTACCATGACTCCCAATATTTTAATCCATGACCACAGGACTGGCAGGGGAGTGTCTGGCCAATAAGCTACCACAACTCCCAATATTTTAATCCATGACCACAGGACTGGCAGGGGAGTGTCTGACCACTATGCTACCACAACTCCCAATATTTTAATCCATGACCACAGGGCTGGCAGGGGAGTGTCTGGCCAATAAGCTACCACAACTCCCAATATTTTAATCCATGACCACAGGACTGGCACGGGAGTGTCTGGCCAATAAGCTACCACAACTCCCAATATTTTAATCCATGACCACAGGACTGGCAGGGGAATGTCTGGCCAATAAGCTACCACAACTCCCAATATTTTACTCCATGACCACAGGACTGGCAGGGGAGTGTCTGGCCAATAAGCTACCACAACTCCCAATATTTTAATCCATGACCACAGGACTGGCAGAGGAGTGTCTGGCCAATAAGCTACCACAACTCCCAATATTTTAATCCATGACCACAGGGCTGGCAGGGGAGTGTCTGGCCAATAAACTACCACAACTCCCAATATTTTAATCCATGACCACAGGACTGGCAGGCGAGTGTCTGGCCATTATGCTACCACGACTCCCAATATTTTAATCCATGACCACAGGACTGGCAGGGGAGTGTCTGGCCAATAAGCTACCACAACTCCCAATATTTGAATCCATGACCACAGGACTGGCAGGCGAGTGTCTGGCCATTATGCTACCACGACTCCCAATATTTTAATCCATGACCACAGGACTGGCAGGGGAGTGTCTGGCCAATAAGCTACCACAACTCCCAATATTTGAATCCATGACCACAGGGCTGGCAGGCGAGTGTCTGGCCAATATACTACCACGACTCCCAATATTTGAATCCATGACCACAGGGCTGGCAGGGGAGTGTCTGGCCACTATGCTAGCTCCCAATATTTGAATCCATGACCACAGGGCTGGCAGGGAAGTATAATTGTTTCTGATTGAATCATTGCAAACAACAACGTAAAGCATGTTTGTAACTACGTATTCAAGCAGTGCTAATTACTTCACTACCTTACTTTATAAATGTTTATTATGTAGATATGTCTCTCTCACTCATGCTTTCTCTATCCCTCATTTTCTCTCACCTCTGTCTCTCCTTTTCGTCCTTCCTCTTTCACCTTCCCTCCCTCTATCTTTTTCTTTCTTTCCTTTCCTCCCTCCATCTTTCTTTTTCCAGATTCTCCGCGTATACTGCTCCTTTCTTCCACTCCACTCTCTCTCTTTCTCTCGTTTATAATCTCTTTCTCTCGCTCTATCTTTCTTTGTCCTTCCCCCTTCTTTCTTCCCCACCCACTCTCTCAGTTATTATCTCTCTCTCTCTCTCTCTCTCTCTCTCTCTCTCTCTCTCTCTCTCTCTCTCTCTCTCTCTCTCTCTCTCTCCTTCCTGTCTGTCTGTCTGTCTGTCTGTCTGTGAACCAGAGATATGGGTCTGAATTTTCTGTATATTTATTCATTCTTATGATTCATGAAGTACATTTGGCTTCAGAGAACTGTAACAATTCACTGACAGCATATGTGAACTGAGACAAGATTATACAAATATATATTTAAATGTAGGTTCTATACGAAGGATACTATGTTCAGTCCTGATGGAGACCGCCGGTGTGTCAACCACACTGTCTGTGTTAGAGCATTTCATCCAAGCAGACACTAGGCTTTGGAAAGGTAGGCTGTTTTGTATGTTGGTGTTTTAGGTTACATAAATGTGATGCTTTAAAAAAAACTGAGTTGCGTATCCTTTATAGGATGTTGCAGTCAACCCCAGCATTTTTCATCTGTGCATGATTTCTTGGCAAATTTATTTTAAGTAGTTTGCCATTGCTTTATGATCGACCAGCTCTTATACCTTTGTACGACAAACCAATGCAAGGCGGCCTGCTTAAAAAATCGCTCGCAGCTGTGTTTCGACCGCGGTATGCAAGATTACAAATTGCATCTGTAACACTTTTGCCACTTTAGTTTGCCATTGGTTTTTTGTAATGGCCAACACTGATTGCTTTTCACTGCCTGTTTAGGAGCTTTGCAGATCATCTCTCTCATCATGACCCATTGAAGAGTGTCTGGATCCCTTGCCAGTTCCTCTGCCTCAAGCACCCACTTGTTCAAGGTGCCTACAATGTCCCATGTCTGTCTTTGTGCTGTTCCACCCCTGGCTCTCCCTCTACAAACAGGTATCAGATCACTTTCAGGATATTTCTTCTACAAACGGGTATCAGATCACTTTCAGGATGTTTCTTCTACAAACGGGTATCAGATCACTTTCAGGATGTTTCTTCTACAAACGGGTATCAGATCACTTTCAGGATGTTTCTTCTACAAATGGGTATCAGATCACTTTCAGGATTTTTTTTATTTGGGGGGGGGGGGGGGGGGGGATTGTCTGGTAAGGCAAGGTGCTGAGGAAGGGTTATTCAATTCTTTACGCTGTGACCTAGAATATTTCATTTTTCCTAAGACTTCATACCACTCTAGCAGTTTTTGCCATAGAGCTACTCCTATTGTTTATTCTGTGGTAACTCCATCTTTAGAATCAAGAATTTTTGTTGCTTTTGAAGTTTTAATTATCTGTCAAATACTGGTGTGTGCTAATCACTCAACCACTCACAACTGATGTGATATATAATATGGAATAAGAGAACCCCAGCGTTTATTGGCTGTTTGTGATTTTGTGGTCAGTTGTATGTTTGCCATTGCTATTTGAATGGCCAATACTCATACCATTGTATAATTGTAAAATGCCTGCAGCTGACTTTGAACCCGGTGTGTCGGAATTGTGAAACTGTGTTCACAACCCCTAGGCCACATACATCGACATGTTTATTGTTATTCACAGCAGACGTTTCGGTTCTCTTCATAGCAGCTTGAACATTTGAGCTGCACAGGCTTCTTAAGATAATGTGTAATGATTGTGTTCAGCAGCCAGTATCAGGCACTTTGTTTATCTAATAACTGTTCAGATTCATTCAGTAGCATGTCCTTTGCAGAACCTCACTTCCATAACAACCTTCCGATCATAAGCAAGATGTCTTGCGTCCGATACACCCATCTGGAGATCATCCGCCACATCCTGCACCCATCTTCTCTTTGGCCTTCCTCTTCCTCTCTTGCCAGGCATATACCCCTCCATTATTGTTCTCTCCAAACTTTCATGACATTTCAAGTGACCGAAATATTTCAATTTTCTTTGTTTTATCGTCTTTAATAGCCAACCTTCTACAATATTCAGCTCTTGAAGTATGGATGCATTTATTCTTTTCTTTACCCAAGATATTCTTAGACCTCATCTATAACATTTATATTCAAAAGCATTTATGCGCTGTTCAGCTTGCTTAGTAAGTGTCCAGACTCACAGGCGTTTGATGCAATAGGAAAGATGCATGCTCCTAAAAATCTAATTTTTGTAGTTCTGTCTGTCCCATTCCATAATTTGTTCAGTTTTAGTCTTTGAAGAGCAATTGATAGTCGTCATTTAATTTCTTTCATTGCATCAGTGTTGTGTCAGATATGAATGAATATTGGCCTTTCGATCTTGAGCAAATTGTGTCGTTTGAGCTGTGTTGGGATTGTGTCAGACACCCTTGATAGACCCCCAACAGTGGAGAGGCTGGGGGTTACGAAGTCCATCGCTGGCTCACAAGGCCAGGTTCAATGTGCTTTGTTGACTCTGGATCTTTTCAGAAGAAGACAAGTGTAGTATATTCCCACCTGATCCTAGTGTAGTGAATCAGGCGTCTAACCTTCTACCTAGACAAAGGTGGCAAACTCAAGCACCTGAGTGCACATCATACACGTTTAAAAGACTTCAGCTGTTGCAAATTTGAAAGAGCTGGCTGAATAGACCATTGCCCATACTCAATTTCAGATTGGAAAGCCTACTGAGAAAAATATACTTATATCATGTGTGATTCTGATATACACAAGCTTGGAGTCTCACTGGTGCTACAGTGTTTGTGCACTGTGCTGAGATTCTCCTTGTATGGTGTATGTGAAGAGACTGGGGCACTGTTAGACATATCCTAGTGCAGTGCAATAATCCTTTACCAAAACCAAACCAAACCCTTGATAGAATCAGTCGATGCATTCCAGGGCTTTCTCTAGCATGATAGCCAGACCTTTGATTGTAGGCACACAGTGGTAGCTAACTTGACTTCATTCTCAAAAGGTATCCAAACCACTTTTATATATTGTGTCTCTGTAAATTCATTGTAGGGAGTGGTACCTATATGTCTAATGTCATCAATTCTATTCTGTCCTGTCTAGTGATGCCAGCAGCTTTTTACAAGCATTTAATTTAGGATGTAATTAGTTTCCATTTGTTTTGTTGTTGGTAGTTTTGAGTGCCTGGATTTTGGCACTTGTTGTTTGGTGAAAGTATGTTGCATATCAGATGTTATGTATTGAATCTTAATGATAATAATTTGTTAACCAACACTGACAGCACTTTTAAGATATATAATTTAAAAAATCACATCTTTTAATGTTTGATGACATTAGTAAAATAAGACACTAATATAAAAATGTGTTGTCTTCAGTTGCCAGAATCCAGAGTCACCAGCTGCTCATGTCATGGTAAGTGTCCCTAATTAGGACCTAGAGTTCTTGGGGAGCAGTCTGTAGCAGATACTTAATGCTATGAAGCCAACTGGGGTAATAGTTAATACATTTATCTATCTATCCTTTGTTGATTGCAAATAGTGGCAGGGATTGTACTAGGGTTAAACAGGGATTGACCTAACCACATCCATAGGATTCCAGATTTCTGGGAAAATAAAGGCAGCTGATATAATGCTAACAGTATCATCCCAGTATACCATTCAGTAATGGTAAACATGGGTCTAGCACCAGTATGTGGTATGTGAATGGGTTTTACTAATTGATCTGATGCAATTAGAAAGCACAAGACCTAATAGTTCAAAATCTGCTGTGGTGATCATAGTGCAGTAAGAATGTTGTCAATACTACATAGATCAAACAATAAAATCAATATAAATATGAAAACAAAATGTAATACCAAGAAAAGAAATATGTTACAAGACTTATTTTAATGCGCATAGTTAATGAGAACTTAAAAAATATAAACTAACTATATGTACATACATACAGTGGCAAAATGGCTGGAAATACGGTAAGAATATTGTCAGTTCTACATAGATGGAACAATGAAATCAGTATAAATATGAATACAAAATGTAATACCAAGAAAAGAAATATGTTACAAGGCTGACTTTAATGCACATAGTTAATGAGAATTTAAAAAATATAAAATAACTATATGTACATACATACAGGTGGCAAAATGGCTGGAAGTGACATTAAGGTTACAGTAGGTAGAATGAACAAACTTTATTTTCAAAGGATTAAGAATTTGGCAAGCAGACCTGTATAACATTCTGCCCTTCTTATATCTCTTGGTTTATACATTATGTTTATATCTCGTATTAGCTCAACATTAAGCAACAACAGTAAATATATAAACATGTATCATCTACTCTGTTAGTTTTATGTTAAGCAGCTGCAACCACAGTTATGATTATATATTTTTAAATGTATACCAGACCTATTATTAAATGTCAGAAAGAGAGGGCTAAAATGTAATATAAAATCTGTTCTGCTGTATGGCAGTGAATCATGGATCGTGAACACACAAATTAGGAAGAGCCTAGAGGCAACGGAGAAGTGGTTTCTTAGGCAAAAGTTGTGAATACCTTGGACTGTCAGAGTAACAATGATTGCCTGCTGAGGGAAGAAGCACATTGTGTACAAATATAAGGGGACAAACAGATGATTTGTCATGTAATGAGGATAGAATTAATAAATCACCAAAAAGCGCGTAAGCTTTACTACGAGGGTAAGTTAATAAGTAAGTCACAAATGGCTGTAGAAAAATAACTAAATATGATAACAACTTGAAAACAGTTTATTTTTATACATACTTTGTCCCTTTATAATTTCCACCAACATTGATGCACTTATCCCATCATTTTATCAGTCCTCCCATACCTGCTGCATAGAACTGCGTGCTCTGTTTTCCAAACCACGTTGTCACTTCACATTCAACTTTGGCGTCACTCTTGAAATGTCTCTTTCCCCCTCCCCCCAACAAGGTGGGTTTTCAGTGGACTTAGCCCCTAACGATTTCCCGTAAAGCGGTGCATAGCTGGGTAGAAAAAGTTACGAGGGTGAGTCAATAAATAAGTTACACAGTTCTATGCGATACCAGGTAAATGAAAACAAAGCATGCAGTTCTATGCAGCCGGTTTGGGAGGACTGATAAAATGATGGGATAAGTGCATGAATGTTGGTTGAAATTATGTTGAGAAATAAAGGGACAATTCTTCTTCTTCAGCGTTCCAAGCCATTGAGGTTCTTTGCTGCAGATACAATCCGTCTCCATTCGTCTCTCTGGTTGACCTTCTCTTGTCAGTCGTTGATTCGAAGTGCTTGTAGGTCTGTATATATATTATCTCTCCACCGTCTTCTTGGTCTACCTCGGGGTCAATGTATGTATAAATATAAACTGTTATCAAGTTGAGTTGTTACCATATTTAGTTATATTTCTACAGCTATTTGTGACTTACTTATTAACTTACCCTCGTAGAACATGATCACAAGTAACTTTGTGTTCTAGTAAAGCTTACCGTCTACTTCTAATTTTTTGTGTGATTCGTTCATTGTATTTTTAAAGCTTTGCTGCAGTTTCACTAACTCCCATGTAATGAGAAGAGAATCATTGTAAAATGTGACACCTGAAATGATCAACGGTAGATGAGACAAGGGCAAACTGAGAAAAATGATTCTGGATGGACAGGGATGGTGGCATGGAGGAATATCGTCAGTGTAAAATTGATCCAGAACACCAGGGACCGCGATCTGTGGAAATATGTTAGCCAGTTGACAGAGTACATGATGATCATGATAATAACAGTGCAGCTCACCAATGCTGTGGTCCTGCATGGACTGGTAGAGGCTTAGAGATGTGGCATATGCCTTTGAGTCAAGTAAACTAATTACGAATCATGCTGTGAACTAAGAAAAATAACAAACCCAATGATGTTACATTCATTCCTGATCTCTGCATAGTTAATTCACTACCCAGATATCAGGGATGAATTTAACATACTAGCCTTTTCAAATAAGCTGCACACATAAAAAATCCCTCAGCAGTTGGAAACTGAACAGAGTTAGCTAAATAGGTCTCTGCCCAGTCTAAATTTGAAAATTGGAAAACATACCCAGAAAAGAATATATAGCGTGCATGGTTTTGATTCACACATGTATGGATCCTTGCTGGTGCTGTGGAACTGATGTACTGCGTTTAGATTGTTAATGTGAACTAAGGGAGTATACTGACTTGAGCATTTACGGGGGTATATATGTGTCATTTTCCCACCAGTAAGACCATGGACTGCCCAGCCTTTTAATAAAAAAAAAATACAAATACTTTCTACAATTTCCAGAGAAGGAAAAGTAGCAAGAAATGGAACTGGTCACCACAGCTACTATATCATGATCTAGTGTATGTGAAAGTAATTTTGTTCATTGAAAGTTGGAAGGGGGGGGGGGGCTGCAGAAACTAGCTCACTTAGAGAAATAGTTGCTTGCATCAGAAGTATCCTATCCACTTTCTTTGGGCATGTCATGATTGGGGAAAGCAGAAATAATTTATAGCAACAACACAATTCAAGGGGAAGAAAGGTAGAAGACTAATTTGAAGATAAACTGGACAGTTTGACTTGTGGCATGGAGAAACATTTGTATTGCAAATTATTGGCAATATGTGAGATAGAAGGCTGTGGTCATGACCAGTGCCTTCAGGAGATCAGATCAGTGGCCGGTGGTCAGTGCCACACACAAGCATGCACACAGTGCAGATATGCCCACATTTCAAGTTTGAATCCCTGGGTAGAATGTCTTGCCTGTCCAAACAATGATGGGCTCCTGTGTTGCACACAATACATCTCTTGGAGGTTAGTATTGGATAAGAGTGCTCGCTCTAAACTTCTGGTGCTGGTGGCGATGTCGGGGGTTCAACTCCTACACCAGTCAGTTGGACTGAAATGTTGACTTCCCATCCAGGACTTGGGGGCTTAAATTACTAGTACTTCAGAAGTCAAGGTGGGTACGCCCCAAGGCGTGCGACACTGATAATAGGGAAAGTTAGCCCACTTGCACAACTCAGTCCAACATGAATTATGCTTGAGTTAAAAGCAAGCGAACAAAACAAAAACACAAATTTCTTGCAGTTGGAAATCATAAAGAGTAGGCAGTATAGGTGTAGCCCTGGTAAATATATCAGGAAACCTCACAACAGAATATTTACAAAAATACTGTTGGCTTAAAGGCACAGATTGCTGATAAACATACAACTCAGCTAACATCATTTCAAGATGAATGAATTGGAATAACAAGAGCTTTATAGTAAGCAAAACATTTTCCGACCAAGAAGTTGAAACAGTAATGATAGTTGTTTGTCTTATTTTTTCAGTGTACTGAAAGATCCTCCTTCTAAAAAACAGTTTTCTGTGATATTCACGAAGGTAAAGCTATGTTGTTATTTTAACACACTCATTGTGACCTGTTGACTTAATAGTTGAAATAGGCCAGAATGATGTCACATAGAAGTATAGTGCTGTACAGAACAAACGCAACATGAAGCAAATTATGCATTTGCTCAAGTGTTAGTTATTTGTGCATATTTTTTTGGTCATGCTGGTTTTGAGTAGAGTAAATAAAGCTGGAGTGACTGTGTCCCCTCTGTAATTATAATGATCAGGGGGTAGAAAATTTTACTGCAAGGTTTTAGTGTCCATTTAAAGATAGAAGTTACTGGGTATGGTATCATCAGGTTTAAAATGTTTACAAAGATTCTCATATTACCTGTCCTCCTGATCTCTAAGGTAATGATGTTGCATACTTTGCCTTCTTAGACAAAGGTAAGTCCATGTGCAAATTGGGCACTTCAAAATCCCACAGCAGTTGTACATGACAAAGGGTAGGCCATGAGGCTATTGCCCAGGCAAAATTGTTAGGGTATAAAGATCTACACACATATATGGAGCCTGTGACCTTGGAGGAAATCTGTTGTGAGGAAGTCAACCTCACACAAATAAATGTTGAAGTCCAACACACAGACCTCTCTGCTGAGGATGTGCATAAGTAGATGCAACACAGTCCCCTCAGAATGGGAGTGAAGGAGAAGTAACTGATGATCTGCTAAAATCCATGTTTTTGGCTTTTCATGAGAAAATAGCTAGGGTAATGGACTAGAGACCAGACCAGTAAGGGATGACTATTCTTGGGGGAAAAGAAGACAGGGGTTAATGGAGTTGACAATCTTTGCTTTCTGAATGTACAGACTTAACTGAATGATTTGTCATTTTGAAAATTCATTTTATGTGTAAGGACCACCATGCATTTAGACATGCATAAGGACATTGGACTAGATGCACCTGAAAGATGGATAATGTGTATACAGAATTATGGACTGTGAACAGACAAGCTGAGAAACATCTAATGGCAGTAGACATGTGGTTTCTGAGGAAAATTAAAAGAATCCCATGGATGGACAGATAAAATGGAGGAGAGATTTCATTGAGAAACAGACAAAAACCATACATTGCTTAGAAAAATTTGGTGTAGACAGTCAACAATTGTGAGCATGTTACCAGGAGAAATAAATGTGAAAAATCAGTGACAACTGGCAACTTTCCTTTCTCTTTATTTTGTTAAAAGCATTCTCTCACCAGATATAACTTGTGTACAGTGAGCCTACAGTGAGATTGGTAATAGATGGCCAGGGTGAAAGTTGGGGGACTAGAATAAATATGTGTTAAGTGACATGGAGTTTATAGCAAGAAATGAAATTGAATTGCAAGAATTGATAGACATCATAAATACAGAAATTAAAAAGGAAGGACTTAATCAAAACAAAAACAAAAATCATGACCAAGAAAACATGCATCTAGTATGTGCAGTGACAGTAGATGGGTAAAACTGAAACAAATAGAGATTAAATCATCTAGGGTCAGTGATAACAACCGATGGGAAAGGTAAAATAGTGATAGCATGCAGAATAATCCATCCAAGAAAAGCAGTATTACATCAGATGAAGATTTGTGTGTGTAACTTAGAAGTCAAATTATACAATGGGGAGATCTAGAGAAGGTTGTGACAGTCTGAAAGATTGAGGATGGTAGAGGCAGGAGTTAACACAGAGAAAATGCTGGATCAGTTGACAGAGTGGCTTGGGAGATCAGCGATAGAACTTACAAATACAAATGGCAGATGTTTGTGGTACAGAACGATCATCTATGCTGCTTGACATGATACATGATGAAGGTGGAGATTGTAACATAATCATGAGTCTTCAGACCACACATTGTCACAGATACAACTGATCTGATATGTCCAAAATAACATTTCTTGTTCTGCTACTTCTTGTTCTGCTACTTCGTTTTCTTCTTCTTCTTCTTCTTCTTCTTCTTCTTCTTCTTCTTCTTCTTCTTCTTCTTCTTCTTCTTCTTCGTCTTCTTCTTCTTCTTCTTCTTCTTCGTCTTCTTCTTCTTTTTGTTCTACTCAAATAACCATGTCTTTCTTTCTGATAAAGTTAGCATTTTGTATAAGGTTTTACCTGTTGCTATGCTGAGATTGGGTGAAACTAAGTTGCTCTACATCTCTAGTCTAATTAAATCATCTGTAAGGACTACCAAATCAACATCATTAACAGAGACTTGCTTATAATGAGCAACTAATTTCATTTGAATAGTTAGATACTAAAGTTGCATTGGCTATGTACTTAGGAGAGACTGGCACCACTATCAGAACTCTCATCACATGGATCCTATAAGACAGATGAATGAGACTTTAGCCACAGACAACTTTACAAAGAGCTCAGTGGGCGGAAGATGGTTCAGAGTTTGAATACTTTACAATATTGACTTTAAACACACTAAAGTAAGGCAAGTTTGGCGATGTCCTCAAAGATGTTGTGTTCCATTTGTGATCTTTGGGAGGGGACTGGAGCACCTATAGAATTATTTATGTGCAATGAAGGTGAACCAAACCAAGGAGAGATATGGCTTTCATTGTAAGAGGTCATAGTGTGGATTGTCAGCCAGATACCTAGGACAGATGATTGCAGAGCACTTTGGCACTTCTTATAGTCCATGTTGTGTGGCATTGGTTATCATGTCTGCACAGCCTTCTGCCTCATGTACTTCCCATTATTCCTGACACCAATGTTCCTCCATGCCATAATGTCATACTGTCCAGCATCCTCTCTCTTTGTGTCCCCTTGCCTCCTCCCATCTAGCTTTCCTATTGTCATGACATACTCCATCTATCACCTTCTCCAGATGTTCTTAAAGAATGTGGACTGTCTTCTGATGCGAATAACCAGTTCTCTTTCTGAGTTAACTTCTTTCAAGATATCTTTATTATTCTTTCTATCTGTCCCTGGTGTGCTAATCATTCTTCTATAAAAGCACATCTCTGCGGCTTCCACATAGCTCCTCAATAGTCTGTTAATTGATCATTATTTAATTATCTACATCAGGATTTTCTCAATATACCTGTTATAAACTATTTTTCTCACTTCAGTTGACAAAGATATATTGCAGAGAACATTCTTTTGGCACACACATTACAAATACATCCAGTATGAGAATGGAAGTAGGATCAGTCTCTGCAGCTCTTCTGTCATTTGCGACTTCATATGAGGGAGATGCCATTATGCTTGACTTTCAGTCTCTGTCTAAAAACCCATTGTTGGACTTGGCTATGAAACAAATATTTAAGCTATGTACAAATATTAAAGCTGTGTAGGTATATCATCTCTTCAAGACCTATGTGAATCTACTGTCCAGGCCATGCAGAGCTCTGAGTTGACTGAGAAAATATGCTGACTACAAGGGCATCAATTGTTGGGGCAGATATGACTAGTTGTTACAGGCTCATGTAAAGGTTTGGTGAATCAGCCACAGGTTTTTGTTATTTGGCATCATCTGTGTCACTAGCAGGCATGGTCTCAGGTGGGACAACAGGTACATTCATAATTGGTGCACTGTAGGAATGATCAGCTTCATTACACTCCAACATTTGCTGATAGAGATGAGGTGTGTCCCGTGTGCTGTCAGCAACACTATATTTCAGCATTTGCTGATAGAGGTGTCTCCCCTGTACAGTCAGCATCACTATACTCCAACATTTACTGATAGAGGCGGGGTGTGTCCTGTGTGCAGTCAGCAGCACTATTCTCAAACATTTGCTGATAGAGGTGGGGTGTGTCCCATGTGCTGCTTTACTCAAACAGTTGCTGAAGGATGTGAGGTATATCCTGAGTACTTAGAGATGATATGTGACCCCCACTGCAATTGGGATCCCTGCACTGCAACATTTGCTTATAGAGATGGGGTGTGTCCCGAATGCTAATAGAGCACAATCCCAAATTTGCTCATATAGATAAGGTGTGTCCCAAGTGCAATCATATTTCTACACACCAACATTGCTTAAAAAAACAAGGTGTTTTCCGTGTGCAATGAAGATCTCTATACTCCAGTATTTGCTTAAAGAAACAAGGTGTTTCCTGTGTGCAGTGAAGAAGATCGCTACACTCCAATATTTACTAATAGATCCAAGGTGTGTCCTGAATGCCATGATATTGATTGTAGTTAATCAGCCAGCTCGAAGATGTAATGCAATGAATAAGAAACCTTTTGTTCATGGTACTTAGATCTGGAGTAATCTAAAAATCATCTCAGCTAGTAGATGAACTCTGGAAGAAACATCTAATAGGTGAGTGCAGAATAATGCAGTCAGCACATACAGAAAATCAGTGTGCTGTTGGCAGCTACTGAAGAATCCTGAGCTTCTGTGGGCATACTCTGTGTAGTTACTTACTAGTGTTTGCTGACATTTGTTTGTTTGTACTGGTTTTGTCTTGCCAGTAAAACAGATGTATAACATTTATGTAACACACAGAAATATCAGTCATTGGGGAACCATTGAGGCCAGTGGGATAATGCATAAACAAATACAAAAGTATTGATTGGTGCATATGGAAGCAGAAGAAAGAAGTAGAGATTAAATGAGGAATTAGAGATTTTAGTCTAGTGTATTCTCTAATCTCTACTTCTTTCTTCTACTTCTATGAACACTGATCGATTCTTGTGAATTTGTTTATGCACTAACCTTTATGTAGTACTGTGTTTTTGTGCTGCTGAATATAGTGGCAGTTATTAAGAAACAAAATTATGCTGTCAATTGATTTTCTTCCAGCGGTTTCCCACTGTGTTTGCATGAGTGGCCTAATTTTTCCACAGTGGTATCCATATATGGTCCGAGAATTTAGTGAAGACGATCATGACCATGACGTCTCCATGCCCAGCCTCTCTGTACAGATTTTTACTGTTCCCAGTTTGGTAGGTGGTCCGGCTAGCACTGACCTGGTGTCCCATGGTATCTTCCAACAGTATTCACAGAGCTTGTAGCATTATACTTTGTGTTATTGTTATAACATTGCACTTTGAATATATATACGAGGGGGAAGTCAGCAAGTAACAGGAATTTTAAAATAACTTTTTTATTTTTACAATATTGCAAACTAGACATTTTGTGTGTGTTATTTCTCAACATTATTGCCCTTTATGGCAATATACCTGGTCTGCATGACCACTAGATTGTTGATGCCTTCTGCGAAAAAGTATTTGGGTGTAGTCTTAAACCAATTTTGCACTGCCTCCATTACCTCATTGCCATCTGCAAACTTCTGACCCCCGCAAATATTCTGTTAAAGGTCCAAAAGTGAAAGTCAGATAGTGCCAAATCTGAACTGTATTCTGGATGTTTCGAAACCTCAGATTGAGCATGTAGTGTATCCACTGTATGCGCAGCTGTATAAGGGAAGGCGTTGTGCAGCAACAATATTCCTTTTGAGAAAAGTCCCCGGTGTTCACTGGCATGTCATTGTTTTGAGCACTAAGTCACAGTTTCATTCCTTTCCTGGAAATGCACAAATGTAGCGCTCTTGATATCCCAAAATATGAACATTATTTTCCCAGCAGATTCCTTTCTTTTTTCTTAACCGGAGACAATGGGTGTTTCCTTTAAAATCTTTCTACTCATTCATACAATTTCCCCTGACTCAAACAACTGTTTCCATACTGAGCCATCATTTTTCTATAGATTTCACAAGGTTTCTCAACCTCTGACCACAAAAAACAAATTGTGCCTAATCGATCTATGTAAGTCAATAGAGGGGCAGCAGTCATTTTGTAATCACCATTGCGCATGCTTGAACCTCATGACCTTACATGAGGTATTGCTTAAGAGCCCATTTGTGTCCTGAAATAAGATTTTCCATTGTCCGTACTCTTCCATGCACTTTATAATAAAATTCCTATTACTTAATGACTTTTCCCTCATATAAATGCAGTGTCTTATGAGTTGACTAAACATGTCTATACTAGTACAAAATTACAAGACAAATCAATAATTATAATTTTGCATTTGTTGCAGACAAATATGCATATTATTCTGTGGGATGTGTTTTAAATTAACATGTGGTTCTTGCTTGACACACTTGAATTTTACAAGTGTAACCAGCAGAACTAGAACAGACATGTTTAGACATGGTCATGCAGTTAACATTTGACTTTCAAGTTTACGTTATTTTTCTTGGCTGTGGAAAAAAAAAGTGACTGGGTTAATATTTGTTTAAAAAGATAGGCTGATGCTGTTGAGATTTCCAGTTAACTATTTAATGGTAAACTTGTTAGGAAGGGTATTGCATTTCATTTCATTGGAGACATTTTGGTTTTGAAAATGAAACACCAAAAAATGTGTCACACTTGAATAATGACAATTTGGTCCTAACTATTAATCCTATTTTCTGCCCTTCTAAGATGTTCTAAGAACTAAATTTTGTCCATCCATATTTTTTTTCCACAAAATTCAGACAACTTTTTTTTTGTTTAAATGTATATTTTAGAGAATTGTTACAGCAGAAGCAGTTACGTTTTTCTTATTTCAATTCTCTAACATTCCTGCCGTATAGTCTTTGGCAGAACCTTGTTTTGGGACTAAATGAAAACACTGAAAATGCTTTAATTGTTCTCTTCATCTCTTAAGCAAATTTTAAAACTTAAATAAAAGCATGTTGGACACATTCTTTTTTTTTTTGTCTTAAACCATTCATTTGGGCTTATCATGCTGTGAACCAAGTTCAGTGAACACAAGATTTAACTTTGCATTTAAATAATTAAATATACAGCATCACTTATGTTTATTCAGGTTCTGGGAAAACTAATACTAGATGATTGGATGAAATCATACATCACAACCCTTGTAGCTGACTCATGACATTGTTTTCTACATAACATCATCTTCTGTAATTGAGCAATCATGCATTTAGCCATACCATCTTCTGTAATTGAGCAATCATGCATTTAGCCATACCATGCTGTAACCATAATCAGTAATATATATGTCTCTGCCAGAACTAACATAACAGCCTTCTCTTTCTTTTGGTATTAAAGCCATTCTAGTGTCATTTATTTTTCTTTTATCTTTTAGTGCTATTCTGTGATGATCAAAAAGTTTATGCAAGATGATCACCCTCGGTCTCTGTCCATTACAAGCTTGTCCTTGCAACTGTTTGGGAGCCCATGCTTGGTAGGTTTTTCTCTTTTCTGCAGGGCAGCTAGGGTGGACAGCTGGGAAATAGTCTTCTCTTAAAGCTTTCTAATGTTAATTTGATCACTTTGTATAAAGACTGAATCAGATAAATTTTCTCCAGTTTTCGTTATAAATAGCAGTTTACTTTGTAAATTGACAAAACAGTTTTTGAAAATGGAGATTTTTTTTTTTTTTAAAGTAAATTGGGACAGACATAAAAAGATAATTTATTACTTATCTTGCACTGAAGTCTTTACAGGTTGTTGGGCATGTAGGTCAGCAGTGCAATTTTTCGTTGTTGAAGTTATAAGAGAAGTTTTCAAATGTTTTTGTAAACTAAATTATATTAATGATAAGTTATTAATGCAAAAATCTTTTACCTGATTCAAGAGTTGTATCATTATGAACTTTGTTGAGTACAATTAAGTTGGTAATCCCAGGTAATCAGACTGCCAACCATTAATTATGAGGATGTTGTCGACATGGGTGACAGCTATCAAACTGCAGTAAAAAAACAAATGAACATAAAATGTGACTTGGAAGTGAAACAAAGGACAGACATACACATATGAAATCAAAAGTTTCCACCAATATTTTCTTTCTTCTTTAAACAAAAAACAAATGGAAAGAAAGCTGCAGTCAGTCGAAAAATCCGATTGTTACAGTAAAAGTGATCAGGTCTTACATAATGCTTCAAAACAGTATGTGACAAAAATCAGATTTATTAGTAATTCATGGAATTTAAACTGTTAAATAGTTCTTTATTACTCAAACTTGTTTCCTGAATCATTGATGTGATAGACTTAGCAGAACCCACAAATCAAATGTATATACTCCGTAATAAGTATATTTGAAAGCCTGAAAATAAGTAGTGACTAAATCCTTTGCATAAGAAATACATTTTCATTATATTGAATTGAAACTTGAGGTAGAATATTACTTATAAAATAAGTCAGAAGTTTAAGTTTAATGCGAACTAAATAAGTTGGGGAATTTCATTATCATCCTAATCTTTTTAACCCATTTTGAAAATAAGATTTTTTTCAGCCTGGTTGGCTTGTCTAAAGTGGTGGTTGTCTTGCAAAGCTCAAAATCTTCAATTAGCTGTTGTATTTTTATGTCTGTTTAAATCATTGCTTGCTGTGCATTTTTAACCAGTCACCCTGCTAATTCTGTCCGTCACCTCTAATTATTTATTTCATTCACATTGCTAATATACTACACATAGCTTTGCATGTATTTATGATGTGAATGGCAAGGGGCGCAAATGTTCAAGACTGTCCTTGAAATGGGGTCTCTGAGGGTCAGCGGTCAAGCCTCTGCCTCATGCTCTGAAGGTGGGGATCAGCTTGGAAGAATGGATAAGAGCACTCACACTGTGCTGTTGATTAAGTGGGTTCAATCCCTTCACCGGCCAGCTGGACTAAAATATTAACTTCTCGTCCTTGCCTTGCGGACATAAATTACAAGTACCTCTGAAGTGAAAGTAGGCATTCCTGATGGCGAGGGATACTGCTAATAGAGAAAGCTAATCCACACACAAAAATCAGTCCAGTGCACTAAAATATTAGCACATGTATGGACTACACTTGAGTTCAAAGTGAGTGAACGCACCCCAAAAAAAATGCTCTGAAGGCCATGGGTTTGTTTTCAGATTGCATTGTTCAGACCTTGGGTGCATTTATTCCGAAGACCCCTGGGCGTTTATCACTAGAGCTACAGGGTTCATGTTTGTATGATATTCTTGGTAGGCGGCTTCCCATTTTGCAGAGAGCAATTGAGCCAGATGGTGTAAAACTAGAGCTACAACAATTGCTGTTGGTTATTTTTCTATTGTTTGCTATCTTTTCTAACTTTGCCCACATGATTGTAATTGTAATAGCTTTTTCTATGGTTATTCGCTTTGCTTTCCCTGTGTGGTAGAGCAAGGTTTGTAGGGGTCATACCAACACACACAAATATAGTCCCATAGCAGATAGAGCCATTGGGGTGTGAAATGTTAGGGTTTCACATATTCAAGGCCATAGTATAATGGGGTAGGGTGTTCAATTCCCTTGCTGATCACTGATCACCACGCCTTGGAGGACAATTCTCCACACACACAAAACTGGTATATTTCGTGAATCAGTTTTATGAGATGCTGTTGACCCCAAGAACCGTAAGAAGATTCCAACCACAGCTGGAGTTAAATTCAGATCATTGTCTTGGTAAACAAGTGCACTAGCCACTAAGCCGCAGGGACTCCTCCCTGTGTGAAGAAAACATGTCAAAGTATGCTCTAGGAAAGAACAATTTTCGTGGTTGTGGCAGCTATTCACCCAATCTCATAATGCAATAACCTAATATATGTGAAATTCTGCCACTTCACATCCTAAGGTTGTATCTATCATGAGATTGTCTCCACCTTATCTTTGTGAGCCAGGTGACTTAATGTTGAGATGGCTCTTCACATTTGACCATCTCTAAATGTGCTAAGGTGTTTTGCTGCAAGATGTCATGACCCAGAATATTTTGATCATTTTATTTAAGTGCATGTTTTCATCAGTGTGTGCATGTTGGTGCATGCTTCCTGTTGTGATTTTTATGACTAACCAATTGTGGGGAGAAGTTGTGATTTACCTCTGAACTACTTTAACTCAGGAAAGGCATTGAACCTAGTACTCAAGTAAAGTAATGAATGAAACATGCACAGCAACAAACAGTAATGAAGCTCTTTAAGTTCTGTTAATGTCATATATTGACATCTTAAAAGCACATATTGACAATAATTTAATAAGGTTGAAATGTGGCTGGCATGTTTACCTTCCAGCCCATTGGTCATGTGTTTGACACCCTATCAAGGCAGATTTTGACAAATTGACCTGGGCTCTCAGGTCAACGCATCCTAGCTTGGGTACCTTGAAATGACATGGGAAGTACAGATAGCATGATATTGATCACATCCCTATCAAGTTCTGATTTGTCTATAAAACATGGGCTTAGCACCGAATATCTAATATGCCTCATGACATAAAAGAGTCCTTTGATTTTGTATATAGTAAAATGCACATAGTTTGTCACAGAGAAATATATCATTACTAAACTGCAATACACTGATCTGTCATCAGTATTTAGAAGTTAACGAAGGTAGTCCCATGACAGATACTACAGGGTGTATTTTTAAGGACTGCAGTGTTTGAAAATATTGCCGGTTCAAGTTTTGTATTTACCTATTATGTTGCATGAACTTTACAGAGTGTGAATACAAAATTTGGACCAGCAGTATTTTCAAACATTGCACAGTCATTAAAATACACTCTATATCATTGGGGTGTGAAATGTTCGATTTTCACACATTCTAGGCAACAATATGAAGTGGTGTGGTTAGTTTGAGTCAATTGGTGTTACTATTGACACCATTGTGACCATTTGTTTACAGAATACTATAAAAAGGACCCTTATATCTCGAGGTGTATTGTACATATGCTGTTAGCCTCATATTTTTATAGACCAATCAGTAATAGGTCATGTGATCAATATCACTCCGAACAATATTCTGTGCTCATCAATGATGTGTTTAGAATTGAGTATTTTTCATCATTTTTGAAAATATTTACTAATCCAAAACTATAAATTTTGCGTATTGCCAGTCCACATTTCATGGTTTGTGATATAAGAAACATACATTTAGTTCATGTTAGCACAAAGATTTGTTAAAAATTTATGTTTCAGTCATATCACAATACTCTAGTGAAATAAACAAATTTAGCAGTAATTTTTTCAGTACATTAAAAAACTTTTAGTGCACCAATGCTAAATATATCGACTCCATATAATGATATAAATATAAAAACAAATTAGTTTATTTTAATATAAAATCTGCTACAGATTAATTTTGTCAGATTATTGGAATTAAAAATCAACACTTTATTCTAGAAAAAGTGTTGTAGAATGTGCAAAATATTTAAATGGACATTCTTCCTGCAGAGTTTTTGTTTACTAATGTACTATATATTGATCCTTGCAGGCTAGGATGTTGATCGCAGAACATGATCTCCTAACTGTCATAGTGAAAGCATTTCTGTCTGCTTGTGAACGGAAAAAGAATCGTGAGTATGAACCTGTATAGGTATAATTTAGTCTTGATCAGATCATGTTTTGCTTCTTTAAGTAATACTATGGATATTATGGTTAATTTAGTCAAGATTATGTCAAGGTTAATTTAGTCAAGATTATGTAGTGTTGTTTCCTCAAGTAATACCCTAAATAAGATTAATTTAGTCAAGATTATGTCATATGTTGTCTCTTCAATTAATATCCTGGATACAGTTAATTTAGACAAGGTGATGTCTTATGTTGTCTCATCAGGTAATATCCTAAATGATTGTTCTTTTATTCAGGATCTGTTTGCATGCTATCTCTTCAAGCTAGATTCATAATAAGTTGTTTTTGTCAAGATAATTTCACATTGTCTCTTGAAGCTATATTTGTTTATGTTGCTTTAGTCAAGAACATTTAACATGCTATCTCTCAATCTATATTCATTATAAGTTGCTGTAGTCAAGATTATTTCACATTGTCTCTTCAAGCTATATTCATTACATGTTGATTTAGTTGAGAACTTTTTACATGCTGTCTCTTTAAGAGAATGAATAAACTACTACATCACAATCATTG
This sequence comes from Cepaea nemoralis, assembly GCA_014155875.1. Taxonomy (NCBI): domain Eukaryota; kingdom Metazoa; phylum Mollusca; class Gastropoda; order Stylommatophora; family Helicidae; genus Cepaea; species Cepaea nemoralis. The sequence goes on along the minus strand of JACEFZ010010313.1, from coordinate 347,456 downwards.
CCATCATCATCAGGTGTCTTGTTGTCCTCAGAGCAAGGAAAGTTGTCCTTTGACAGAGCAGAAAGAAACAGTGTTTTTAAAAGGTCCATGTTTGTCCTTCATGACGTCAAGTGAGTTTTGTTTGTGATAAATGTCCTTGTCTACCATGAAGTCCTTTGTTGTATGTGGTCATGTTTACGATATATGGCCATATTTATAATATATCTTATTGTTTTGGTATAAATGTAGGATTTATATCCAAGGTCTTTTTAAAAAGTATTGATTCTTTCATCATCATCTTGTGCCCTGCCAACTGGCATGTCATATCTCTACACAGATCTCAGTCTTTGGTGCTCTGGATCAACACATTCATTCATTCAATCATTCATTCATTCATTCAGTAGCATGTCCTTTGCAGAACCTTGCTCCCATAACAATCTTCCAGAAAACCCCTCGATCATAAGCAAAATGACCCGCATCCGAGACACCCATCTGGAGATCATCCGCCACATCCTGCACCCATCTTCTCTTTGGCCTTCCTCTTCCTCTCTTCCCAGGCATATACCCCTCCATTATTGTTCTCTCCGAACTTTTGAGACATTTCAAGTGACCAAAATATTTCAATTTGTTTTATCGTCTTTAATAGTAAACCTTCTTCAATATTCAGCTCTTGAAGTATGGATGCATTTGTTCTTTTCTTTACCCAAGATATTCTTAGAACTCGCCTATAACATTTATATTCAAAGGCATTTATGCTCTGTTCAGCTTGTTTAGTAAGTGTCCAGGTCTCACAGGCGTATGTTGCAATGGGAAAGATGCATGCTCTTAAAAATCTGATTTTTTTGTAGTTCTTTCTATCCCTCTCCACAATTTATTCAGTTGTTTTAGTCTTTGAAGAGCAATAGCTATTTGCCTTTTAACTTCTTTCATTGTGTCACCATTGCTGGATGAACATGGTTGATGATATTCCTCCTTCCGTCTCAGTCCATCTGGCATCATTTCTCTTGCTCTGCATCTGCCTCTTTTCCCTCTGATCTTTCCAGTTGTATTGATGTTCTCCAACGCCTCTCTTCTAATTGAACCTTTGGCCGGGAAAAATACAATTTCTCACCTAAAGGTCTGAAACCCTAATCCTCTTCAGAGTGCTCACTTTTAGATTTTACACACTTCTTCCAGTGGTATCACCATTGTTGAAAGCATTTAAGAAAAGTATTTTTGGGAATGGAATAATTGTGGCAGTCGTGTCCACATATTGTCTTGTGACTCACATTGGATCTCTGCCAGTGACATTTTTAATGTGGGAACAGCCACAAGTCACATATAAGCAGATTAGAGAGTCCAACGAAGCAGAGGAATATTGTGTTTGTCCAAGAAGGAATCAAGTTGGATGCATATGAATAGACCTGTGAGTAATGGGAACTTGGCAAAGCTCCTACCCATCCTCGCATCTAATTCAGACTGATTCATATTCTGTGTCTCAGTCCGCCAGGGTGGTTAAACAAAAAGTTGCCCTCACTGTCTTCCTTCTAGCAAACGCACAAACTGTTTGCAGGGGATTATCATTGTGTTCATTATCTGTTTTGTATATATCTGCTTTGCTGATAGCATGAGCATCATGTTTGTCATAAAGTCCTTCCTGACTTCAAGCTAAATTGTTGCTGTGCCATAAAAGTCCCCTGCCAGCACCAGAGTCTGTGCACTGTGCTGAGATTCTTCTTGTGTGACCTATGTAAGTAAAGGACCATTGTGCATGCCTTGAGACGTACTAGGTATATGGTGCTCACTCAATGTTTCATAGACCGATTGACACTGGGGGGGGGGGGGAGATGTGGCCAGCATCATGCCAGCTGCCTTTACTTCCCAAGACACTTCCCCATGCCCTATTCTAGGCCCGTGTTTGTTTTGCCTGATTTGAAGTGAGTTATCATTGCCTTAAAAGTCTGCATTTGTTCTTCCTAACTTTAAAGTGAGTTAATATTGTCATCAAGATCTACACATTTATTCTGCTTGACATCAAGTGAGTTATATGTTTGTCATTGAGGTGTATGTGTGTTCTTCCTAATCTCAAATCATCTTATGTTTATCATTGAGATTCACATTTGTTCTTCCTTACCTCAAGCAAGTTATATGTTTGTGACTGAGATCCATGCTTGTCCTTGCTGATCTTAAGTGAGTGAGTTATGTCTGCCATGAAGGCTCACATTTGTTCATCCTGATCTCAAGTGAGTTATGTCTGCCATGAAGGCTCACATTTGTTCATCCTGATCTCAAGTGAATTATGTCTGCCATGAAGTCTCACATTTGTTCATCCTGATCCCAAGTGTCACATTTGTTCATCCTGATCTCAAGTGAGTTGTGTCTGCCCTGAAGGCTCACATTTTTTCATCCTGATCCCAAGTGAGTTATGTCTGCCCTGAAGGCTCACATTTGTTCATCCTGATCCCAAGTGAGTTATGTCTGCCATGAAGACTCACATTTGTTCATCACGATCCCATGTGAATTATGTCTGCCCTGAAGGCTCACATTTGTTCATCCTGATCCCAAGTTAGTTCTGTCTATCTAAAAGGAACCATAATCAAGTAAGGCCCCTTCTCACACCATTTGGTATATTGGGTATATGGGTCTGGCTCCATGTTATTAGACTGGCAGTCAGTGGGTGCTGTCAATATCTCACCTGATGCCTTTACTTCCTAGGAAATTTCCTGGTATCCATTGTAAAATAAGATAAGCTTTTACACTGTTTGTGATCAGTTGTTGATTCAGTGAATTGGTACAAATGTTCATATATTGATATTCATTGTTTGTCATGTGTGTAATACGTTACGATGTGTTGTGATTTATTTCTATTTAATGTAGATATGCCCTCGTCTGCAAACCCACAACTACTGATGAATGGTCGGAAGCTCTCAGAGACAATTTCCTAAGTGGGTTAACCGCGTTCCTGCAGCTACTGTCTCTGATACAGGTCAGAAATTATTTTTTTATCAGCTCTGCTGAGGTTCATTGGTATCACAATCATCAAAATAAAAGCAGGGTAACTATTTCTTTGTGTGCCCAAGGAGATTTGCACTCATCAACTCACACTAATTTCTTTGTAGACTTGTGTATAACTTCATAGCAGCTAGTCTTCTGCAGAATGAAGCAGCCAGTCACATGCCAACCTTCCTTAGTCACCGTTTACAACATCATGCATGTATGCTACAGAATAGCAGTTTTTTTGCTTCCTTTGTAGAGCCTGGTAGCGCTGGTGAAGTAACTCTAGTTACTTGATAGTGACTCTTAATATTGCTCAAGCCACTTACTTGAACAGCAAAATGTAATACAGATAGCAAAATAGCTGGTCTGGTATTCCATCTGATGTGAAGATTCTACTTATGATTTCCTCCATATCCAATATTTCTTGAAGCGCCACACACTACAGACCATATGTCTAGAAGACACTTTCGTCTGTGTCTTTGTTATGGTAGTTGTTAAACTAACTCGTTATATCCCAGGCATGGTTACTTGAATCAATGTATGTATCATTATTGAATCAATAAATGCTTGGGAAAACTATGGGACTACTGGAGTTTGTCACAATTGAGTCCCAGTGGATTAAAGAAGCAGCTTGTGAGACACAAGGAATCGGAATTGAGAAAAATATATCATGTATTGAGAAACAGTAAATATGTGGCGATTTGCCTGATTCAGAATGAGTACAAGAGTGCTATGCAGGAGTCATAGAAGAATAGTCAACTAACACAAAACTGGTGTTGTTGGCCGCTACATGCTGCAGGAGATACTGAGGAGGGAATCTAAGCACTTCTGGAAAGAATAGTTCGATGTGCGGTGAGGATAGTCTGACGACTAACAGCTAACAGTATGAGATGATATATTTAATGGTGTTTTCCCTCCTTGCATTAATTGTAAGAATGCAGGCACACTACATGAATAGAACAGGAAAGGAAACTCAGTTGTCCGGACACTAGAAAATTGCCGAGAAAAAAACTCACAGGCAGAGGTAACTAACTCCCTGATGGATGTGGAGGTCAAGAGGAAACAACAACAGTATCTTCCCACGTGGTCATGAATCAAAGTGAGCTGAAAGCTAATGGCTGACTTTGGAAATCTTCATCCATTAGGGGTTATCACGAGCCACATGTGATACCAGTAATCAACCTACTGATTGCAAAGCCAAAACTGGCACATTTATATCAGGCCTTTGGAATGTGAGGACTGTGGCAGAAATAGGACAGTTGGGTAATTGAAAGAAATGAAAATCAATATCCAAAGAATGATTGAGAAGAGTTTCGGAGGGGGGGGGGGGGGGGGGAAATCTGGTATATTAATATTGGATAAACACAATAATATATTCCGGAAGTGTTAAACGTGAAAAAGGAGGAGTAGGACTGCTGATTGACAAGGAGACAGCTAACTCAATGATTGGTTATTGGAGTATTTCAGATTGGGTTACTGTTAAAATTACAGGCAAAACAATAGAAATAAATATTATACATGTATATGATCAATAACAAGCAGTAGCAAAGAAGAAATACATGGCTTTTATGATGAAATAGAAGTGGCAGTCTATCAAACTGAATCACAAGAAGTAAAAATAATACTTGAAGATTTCAGCACTCTTGTAAGGAAAGAGACAATGAAGGATGTGGTAAATGATTGTGGTTTAGGAATAAGAAGCAAAAGAGGAGAAGAACTGGTGGGCAAAAATAAATGATAAATTGACTGGAAATGGATGGTTTAAATAGCATAAGAGATTATTCAAAAAAGCCAAGATAGAGGAACATTCTATAAAAGTTATCACAAGCTGATTAATACAAGGTGTAGAAATGCATTGATAAGTGTGAAAACAATGCAAGATGTTGAGTGTCACGATGATCATGCCGAACTGTGTGTACACAAAAAAATTTGTTTTTCTAAAAGTCTTGAAATAGGTATTTATAACATTATGTATCCCTGCATGATCTCAAGCTAATGTATTTGTTATTCTCTTGCAAACTGATATTGAAAGCTCTCTAATGTTTCATGTTTTCTTTGCCAGGGAATGGACACAGTCAAAAGACAGACAGGTCAGCACCTTGAATTTGATCCAGAATGGGAAGGTGCATTTACCATACAGATTAAATTGGAGGACATCCTTGTGCTTTTCTGTGAATGGTGTGCATCTGATGTAAGATTTGTTTGTCATTTATTTGTGCATTTTATGTGCCACTGTTGATTACAGAACGTTGATTTAGGTAGTCAGAATTTTCTTTTTTTTTTTTTTTTTTGACAAGTGAGGAGAAACAAAGTTTTCAACTTTTTGACAAATGACAAACTTTATTTTTATGTAGCATCTAAATGTCCTTGTTAGTATTCTTGCCTTCTGTACCCCCACCACCTATTCTTATAACACCCCTCTTTTATTTGATTCTTACATGTTTTGTGGTTTCCATAACTAATTTTGGATGCCACAGAAAAGTTCTTAGATTATTGTGGACCAAGAAGAAGAAACATACTGATATTCCACAAGATTTTAACATAGAAGAAAACTGATTCATGTTTTGAAACTGAAATATTCTGGCCACATTATATATCACAGTGACTTGGATAGAATAGTGATGGGAGGCGTGGTTCCTGGAACAAGAGACATGGGTCGGCTAGCATGAAGATGAACACAATAGATTGCAGACACCTTGGGCATGAGTAGGAACTGAGAAACTTTTCAGTGGGCCATGATGACAACAACATTTGACAAAGGATCTATTACATGATGATGGCGATGATTCTAGATTTTATGAAAACCTTAAATGTTTATTCTTGTGTGAATATATTCTGAAAAAGTAAAAAACAAATGTATAATTTTTCGATGTAGTCGCCACTGCATTCAATGCAAATCCTCCAGTGCTGATAAAGTGCTTGGATTCCTGTAGAAAAGAATTCTCTAGGTCACGTATGTAATCACTCATGCACCACTTGCTGAACCTCTTCATTGGACCGAAAAGTCTTTCACCCCAGTGACTCTTTGAGTTGTCCAGACAGGTGAAAATCACTTGGGGCTAGGTCTGGCAAGTACATGGGATGTGGTTCACACTGAAAGTGGTCACTGATTTAAACAAAACCAGATCTTCTTTGGTGCATGTCAAAATTGGAGGCAGCCATCTTTAAACTGTCCTTATGACGTCACCTTGTTTGTCTGCACTGTAATGTCATGTGCTTAACACTCTTGATATCCTTAACAACAATATTGACAGGTTACAAGACAATAGCATGGTTGTTGTAATTTCTATCACACTTTTACGGTTTTCATTTGAAGCCCCCTCATACATAAACTGTGCCCACTTGGTTTATAGTACACACCTGCTTTTGTCTTTAAACAACTCATGGTATATCTTGAGTTACTTGTTTTATATTTTGTTTTGTTAATAGTTCAATCCCATTGCAATGCAAATAAGCCACCAGGTGCCCAGTCCACACCATCTTTATTGTTCATGTAGCAGTCTAATTGCCAGCACTATCTCATGTGCTTTTCCTGCCCAGAACTATGCACTGTTCCAAATTTCAACAGTTATGACCTTCTTGTTACATTCCTCACTGTACCATCTTTCAAGAATTGATAATTTGTTGCTAGAATTTCACCCTTGTTGTTAAGTGTCCATTTGTATTCAGTGTGTTCAAGTTATTATGTCATTCTCACTTCCATGTGCAACCCTCATTTGATTTCATTTCTGTGTGAAGTTTTAAAATGATAATACATTATAGTTGTGGTATTATATTATATATTTTTTCTGTGTTTTTTTTTTTTTTTGGGGGGGGGGGGGGTGTAATTCCTTCCTTCTTTCCATCATTGTAGGGCATTTTATGTAGCTTGCTTATTTATATATCTACCACAGTTAACTTTCTTTAGTATTTATCATTAGTTACTTAATTCAGCGTATTTCTACCCATGTGCCAAGACTCCATAGGGGTGCCATGAGTGGGCATGGATTTCATAGTTACAAGCCTTTCCTCTGCTCTCCTGCTGAAAAATAAGTTAGCCTAAACACTGAAACACCGCTATAGTTTCATAGTTGGATTTTCCTCCCATTACATGTGGGTGTGGTGGGAAATGAGCAGGTGGACAGATTGGCTGGATCTGCACCACTCGGCGGGGTAACGGTGCATGATATTCATGATCACGTGTATAGTGTGGAAGAACAGGTAAATCATCATGGCCTGGAGAGAATGGCGAGGCAGGGAGTGACCAGAAGATCTGGCCAACACTCAAGTTCTCTGAGGAAAGATCAGACGGACACAGTCACACTGTGTCTGGTACCATCAGTATTGGGGCCCTTCATTGGTTGTTGAAGATAGGATGAAGAGCATGTGGGAATTTCCCATGTGAAGTGAGCTCAGATCTTAACTCCATTGAACCGGTTATCCACAATAGCACCGCAGAAAGAATGTTGTAGGTCAGAGGAGCCATAGACTCAAAAAGGTTAAAAATTACTCACATAGTTTATATATCTTTGGTTTGTCTGCATTGTCTTCTTCTGCTGCCCATATTCTCCTAATGGGGCTTAGTTGCCCCAGCCAACTCATGCCAAGCCTTCCAATCTTCTGCCATCTCCTGTTCCTTGCACGATGTCCTCCCCATGTTGTTCATCTGTTTCTAGTTCTCTTCTCCATGTGTGTTTAAGTCTCCCTCTGTGTCGTTGAGAGCTGTTGTATCTGAATGCTTGCCTACCAGTTCGGTGGTCGGGGGTTCAATCAGCATCAGGGCAGATTCACATTTTAAAAAATGGCCTAGGCTCCCATTTCGACTCATCCTGAAATGAGTACCACAAAATGTCTTGAGGAATTGGCAGTGGCCATCGTGACTACTGACCGAGTGCAGATTGGTCTGTGAACATAAATATGAGTCTAACACTATTTGACCTATGTGCCTTTAGGTATGTAAAGGGTTCTTTACACACTCACTCACTCTATTTAGTTGCCTTGTTGGTTCCAGTGAAAAGAACTTTCTAGTTTATATTTCTTTTCTTCTATCACTTGTGCTGTCTTTACAGTGTTGTTGCCACTTAATGTATATTTAAACATTTCTGTTGTCATTATAACAACACAACATTTCTTTCTTTCTTTAGCGGTTCCTCTTAATTGAAGGCTACAAAGCTACAATGGAGGCACTGACCAATTGTCGAGAAGTTGCAGTGAGAGAAACTGTTACAGGTATATCTAAACACTTCATGCCATAATGAATACATTTTATAGCATGTGAATTATTCAGCACCAAGTTGATACAGTATGCTATGCTATGTAATGTGTGTTTATCATCATCATCATCATCATCCATTGCCATCTCCACATTTAAGGTTGGCTGTAATAAGTTTCCAATACTTGTCCTGCATCTTCATGATTCATTTTTACAGGCTTCTTTCACGCCCATATGTTGTTGCTGACTACTCATATGTAACATCTGCCTCTTGTACACTTTTCCCTCCAGCATATTTTTCAACAAAATAGCTGTGGTGGTTTGATGGCTAGTGGACATGCCTGTCAGCCCAGTGGTCACATATTCGAATCCCCTGTTAGCCTGGGATTTTGTTACACTCCCAGGTCAACCCAGTGGTCACATATTGGAATCCCCTGTTAGCCTGGGATTTTGTTACACTCCCAGGTCAGCCCAGTGGTCACATATTGGAATCCCCTGTTAGCCTGGGATTTTGTTACACTCCCAGGTCAGCCCAGTAGTCACATATTGGAATCCCCTGTTAGCCTGGGATTTTGTTACACTCCCAGGTCAGCCCAGTGGTCACATATTGGAATCCCCTGTTAGCCTGGGATTTTGTTACACTCCCAGGTCAGCCCAGTGGTCACATATTGGAATCCCCTGTTAGCCTGGGATTTCGTTACACTCCCAGCTCAGCCCAACCTGGGTAACAGGAAATTTCCTGGGAAGTAAAGATGGCTGGCTTGACTACATGACCCATAAAGTGCCGCTTGGTCTAAACATATGAAACTAGCATCATATAGCCAGTTCACTTCACGGTGTTAAAAAGGTTCCTTCGTCTTCTGTGTTTGTCCAGAATGTTGTTTTAGAAGTAATTGCGTTGTGCCTGTTTACATCAGAGCTGCGATATTTGTACCTTTTGGCCGACACATCCGACTTCATGGGGCATTTATTAACTGGGTTAATCTTCCCAGAAACAAGGAACTGTGTCTCTTTATATAGCAGAGTTGGCTTTATTGTCTTATTTAGTCATTCTTCTTCAATTCTAGTTGTTGTTTTTCTTCCCATGTGTCTTTACAGCCATATTTCAAAATTTTTCAATGATATCCTCATTGTTTATTCATTGTCTATGTTTCTGCACAATACCTGAATTCAGACTAAATGTTACACTTGATGACCCTTCATTTTCAATCATAATTTAGCTGTTTACATGTGGGAAGCTGTTTTATATTGTTGAAGGTTATTTTGGCCAATCCTATTATGCTTATTATTTCTGCTGCACCATCTGCCATCATCTTTCATTAATTCACCAAGGTATGAAAAACTTCTGACTTAAAGTATCTTTCCATTATTTGCTGTAATTATCAAAGTTGTCTTAGCACTGTCTTTATTGATAATCATAGTTTTACTTTTATTTATGTCTAAGCTCTTTTCATAGCTTAGTTCTTGTACATGATTTACTATTGGAGATCCTGCTCTTTGTCAGCCAATAGAATTGTCGACTGCATATCTTATGTTATTTATTTTCCACTGATATCTAATGTCATTTGTTTATTTTCCACTAATTTTGATTTTGGTCTTCTCTTGATCTGCATGAATATATTTTCTGTATAAATGTTGAGGTTAGCACACATCCTTGTTACAAATCTCCCTTTATATCTATAAGAAATTGTGTACACTTTCCTGATCTACTGTTGCTTCTCATTCATAGTTTTAGTTTGTTAGACCATAAGAAAGATACATAGTTCTTTGGTTATATAATGAGACATGAGGCATTTGAAAACATCATGATCACAGAAAAGATCATTGAGACAAGAAGCAGAAGCAAACCGAGAGAGATGATACTGGGTGGACTGACAATGGTGTGAGAGCATATCATCAATAGAATTGATCTGATGCACCATAGACCAATGTCTGTGGAGGGACATAAACACCTACATCAGTTCGCAGGACACATGATAATGGTGATTAATTTGTTATTAAATTGTTGTCTTTTCCATTGATACCAGTTTTATCCAGGTATTATATTAGTTTGTCATGGATAACTGTCGTATACCTATGAATTACGATACTTTTTTTGCTCTTATATATATATTATCCTGCCAGAGTTGCAACACTTTATACTGACTTTTTTTTATGTATGTATAATCAGACCGTGCAATCCTTATACATTACATTACATTGTATTTCTCTGACTCCACAGTTTGCAGTCACAGTTGTGAAGTAATTAAGCACGATGTTGCCTCTGATCCAGTCTCAATTCATTATCCCCTGAACAGATTTCTAGCAGGTGGGACATTTGTTGAAGTTTATCTTGAGTAAAAGTTACTTTGTTAATAAATCCTCTGCCATGGAGGTATACAGCATTAGAAGATCCTAGTGACGACCTGTCAGGGTGTCTGCATTATGCTCTGAAGGTCATCAGCTGTTTTTTTTATTTAGATGAGCACAGTTTTTCCAGAGACCCATCGCAGGAGCTAAAAAGTTTGCGCTGCGTGCACTCCTCTTGGCAGGCAGTGAAAGACTAACCCCGAAGAGGTAAAACCTGGTGCAATGAAGTTGATCCTCTCATATTTACTCTTTTGGCACTATCTTATACTAGATTATAGCATAATGAAATGGGAGTGGCCAGCTCCCTTTATCAACATCTCTCATTCCTTGGTGCATTTCTCATATTCATTTTATACGACTATATCAACAAAAGATCTTTACCCGTAGGGAAGTCTGATGTAACAGGATCGGGCATGTCACTGACCAGCAGCTATCTTCACCACCATACGATGGTATTTTGGAAAACACGCACTAGAGTGGCTAACGAAAGGGAAGACTGACCATAGTAATTGATGTGATATAGTCTGCCGAGGACTTGCATGGCGTACAATTGAGAGCCACGTTAATTTCCCTCAATGATGGTAGACAGTCTTGCACTGACTGCTTGGAGTGCTCACAAGTATACTTGGAATGCATGTTTTTGCTAGCCTGCCTGGAGAGAATAAGCCATGATGGCATAGTGGTTAGTGTAGTTGCTTGCCAAGACAGGGGTCTGGGTTCAATATCCAGCAAAGACAGAATTATTATTTCTTCCGACCAGTACAGTTCTGGGGTCTACCCAGCCTTATAAAAATGGGTGTGAGACAATTTTGTGAACTTTCCAGAAAGGAAAGGTGATGAGGAAGGAAACTGGCCACCCCATCATATGTTGTGGCCTAGAAAATATGAAGACCTAACACTTCATACCCCAACATCAGTACCTGTGATGGGACTACCTCTACCTTTTTGCCAAGCGAGAACAAAATCATCATGGTCCCAATTCTTTGAGTCATACAAGATTAGACAGCTTGAATTGATGGAACAGTAACAACAACATTGGTATGAAAAAGCTCTATTCTGCCACAACTGAGGATTGAACCTCAGATCACTGTCTGGATTTGTGGCACTTATAGAAAGGAAAAAACCCAGGCCAACAATGACTACCATTCTTTTGACCAACAGGGACAGGTCATCATTTTAAGTCTTTGGACAGAGCATAACAGACTGAACTGGCATATGTACAAGCTTTGCCGGAGTGTCTCACCACTCTGCTCGTGTGTGCAATGTGTACAAACTGCAGAGCAAGTTCTCCAGGATTGCCCCGAGTACAGCCAGCTAAGAAGGGAATACTGGCCGAGTGAGACAACACTGCATGGAAGCTCTGTGAAACAACAAGGAGCTCCAAAAAATTGTTGACTAAACCACAAGAACTCAGCTTGTCAGTGTAAGCATGAAGGAACAATGATGATGTGGCTACAATGCCTTTATAAGCAAACAAAACTGAAGGCAGTTGTGGTATAACTAAGATACCATTACCCCGGGAAGGTTAACCCGGTCAACAAATGCCCGCAGAAGTCGGATGTGTCGGCCTAACGGCGCAAGAACGCAGCTCTGCTGTAAACAAGCACAACGCAATCACATCCGGAAAAAAAACTCCGGATGAACGAAGAAGAAGAAGAAGAAGAAGATACCATTAATATAACTAGATATTCTCCCATGTGTTACCAGGGCCCATAACGGAAGCAAAGAATAATAACACTGTAATCTACCATGATGGCATTGACTACCTCATACCATAGAAACATGTAGCTGCACAGTCTAACCAATCATGAACAAGTCTACAAAGGGCTGGTCTTGAGTTGGTTAGGGCATATACTCCTTTGGTAAGGAAGATAACTAGACGATTCTTTATAATACCAACGTCCTCTAACTTTATAAACAATTTCCTTAGCTCTTCATGTTCATCTTGAAACTCATGGGCTCAGCTTCACCTCCCCGGAACTTCAAAATCCGGTAAGTTGTTTGGTCATCTTTACATAATTTGATCATTGTCATCACTAGTATTATCGAAGTTGATATTCTGCCATAGTTAAGCTGATGTTTATTACAATGAGAGAGATGACATGCTCTTATCATCACTAGCATTATCAAAGTTGATATTCGGCCATAGTTAATCTGATGTTTATTACAATGAGAGAGATGACATGCTCTGGAGAGAATCACTAGCATTATCAAAGTTGATATTCTGCCATAGTTAATCTGATGTTTATTACAATGAGAGATGACATGCTCTTATCATCACTAGCATTATCAAAGTTGATATTCGGCCATTGTTAAGCTGGTGTTTATTACAATGAGAGAGAGATGACATGCTCTTATCATCACTAGCATTATCAAAGTTGATATTCGGCCATTGTTAAGCTGATGTTTATTACAATGAGAGAGAGATGACATGCTGGCTTCAAGGGCACCAGTTGTGGGAACATTGAGGATGGACAGAGGGACAGAAAAACTGTTCATATTTGACCAGCTGCTAAACTCTGAAACAGAACTTAATGAACCGTCACATCTTGGATTTGTAATTTGACATCTTTTGTGAGAGTAAGAGATAAGCTTGTGCAGGGATCATTTCACAATTTGCTAGCCAACTGAACAATCAGCACTCCATCATGTCTGTGTGAGACTGGGTTAGAATGAGAACAGATGAGCCTGCTCTGTGTCTGTGACATCAAATCTATATGACCAGTCTATTGGTTATCAACATCTGTTTGTTTGTTTGTTTTTTTTAAAGATTTTGGGTTGTCATACATTTCAACTTTGAGCATATCTTCCAGATTTTTATTGTGATGGTTTCCTGTGACTGTTGCCAAGTAAATCACAGCCAATAAATGCTGGGGTTGATAGCAGCATCCAGGATAGGACCAGCAACTAACTTTCCTGTGACTACAGTTTATTTAAAAACTCTTCCCAAATCTACATGTTGAATTCATACACAGTCCATTGTTGCCTATACCATTTCTGCTGAGTTGTCAACTCTTGGCAATACAGTTCTGTTCTTATGTAGGTTTGTTTTGGGAGCAGAGTGGCTTAAATGATGGTGTCTACCTCTGACACAAGTAGATCAGGAACTATGAGCCACAGCTGTGCAGCTGCAGATTTTCCAAAACTGGGAACTCGAGGCTGTTATACTCTTTCCTGATACTGAGGTAGTGGATCGGACACTAGGGCACACACAAAAACCTGAGAAAACTGCATATTGCATACATAAATTCCTCAGCAGCTCGAAATGGAAAAGAGTAAACGAAATAGATTGGTGCCCAGACAAAATTTACAAATTAGAAAATCTGCTTCATCGTCATGTGCCCTGCCAAATAGCATGCACACTGTCTGGTCCATGGTGCTGTGATCAATTCTGCTGCTGATATGACCTCATACCACCATCTTAGAAAATCAAGCATCATTTCTCTCAGCCTGTCTCTCCTATTGCTGATTTTTCCTGGCATTATAGTATTCTCCAATGCCTCTCTTCTCATTATGTGACCAACGAGCACTGTTTATCTCTTTCTTTTAGTTGTGTATATGTTCCCCCTTTATTATCCTTTTCCAGTCAGATGTTGTTAGTTTCTCTGGCAGTTTGAGGTATTTGCATCATTTATGTCAGAATCAGCATCTTTGCTGCCTCCAAGCTCTTCCTAAATTGTTAGTTCACTTTCCAAGATTCGCTGCCACACAGCAGAGCATGTTTGATGTACTTTCTTTCTGACATTAAATGAAAGAACAGACTTCCGGTCCCCAACATGGAGGTTAGGCATTTAAATGGTTACGGTTGCTATTTGTTACTTCAAGTAATATTTGCAGTGCTGTTTGTTACTTCATGTAATAATATCTACACTTCCATTTGTTACTTCAAGTAATATGTGCAGTGCTGTTTGTTACTTCATGTAATAATATCTACACTTCCATTTGTTACTTCAAATAATATTTGCAGTGATATTTGTTACTTCATGTAATAATACCTACACTTCCATTTGTTACTTCAAGTAATGATTGTAGTGCTATTTGTTACTTCATATAATAATATCTACACTTTCATTTGTTATTTTATGTAATATTTGCACTGTCATTTATTCCTTCATGTAATATTTATACTGCCATTTGTAACTTCATGCAATATTTGCACTGCCATTTGTTACATCATGTAATATTTGCAGTCATTTCTTACTTCATGTAATAATATTTTTCACTATCATTTGTTGCTTCATCATCATCATCATCAGGTGTAAGCTGGCATAGGATTTCATGACTCTCCACAGATCTCGGTCTTTGGTTTTCTGGATTTCTGATCCTTATTTAATCAGACTAACTGACTGCTGCTAATTTAAATGCTCTTTCATAGTTTTATAAGAAGCAGTATTGTCTTTTGCATCCCATATTCTTATCTTTAAATACTCTGTAATCATTTGTTGCTTCATATAACAATATTTGCTCTGTAATCTTTAACTTCATGTAATATTTACAATGTCATTTGCTCTTCCTTGTAATTATTTCTTGAGTAAACGTGTAGACAAGTGTTTTTTGTTTTTTTATAATCACCAACGTGTGCAGAGATTGGCGGAGATGGCTCATAGTTTTGACTTGCCGATGTCGGAGCCTCTGGATGTAAAAGATCTGATGGAGGCAGCGTTGAGGATACAAGTCCTGTTGGCCCAGTCGCAAGCTGGTATGTGGCGCAGGAATGGATACAGTCTTCAGAACCAGGTTAGGCTTATTTGTGGATTTTCTTTTGAAAAATAATTATTATAAATAGAAATATTTATTATGTGGGACAATTTTTTTTATAGATGAAATTTTGTTGTAATGGAAAATATATTATTAAATTAAACAAAAACAACCATCAACTGACTCTCTCCCTCCCTACTTCTTCCCCCCTTCTCTGTCTCTCTTTTCTCTCTCCAATCGATCAGAGACACAAACACAATTACATATATATTAATCCATGCGTAAAAATCGGACGTGTGCACTATAAGCAGTAGCACGTTTATGGACTGTGCTTGAGTTCAAAGCAAGTTAACGCACGTGTGCGTGCTCATGCATGTGCACACACACACACTCACACAGAGAATGTTCTTTATCCTATGAAATACTGCCTTTTTTTGGATTAATCTAAACTGCATGTTATCTTTGTGGAGCATCATCGTTGACAGTAAAACAAAGTGTTAACAGATTGCATTTTTATTTATTATCAAATTGTAGCCAATGGCTTCATCTACTGTCTTTTGTCAACTAAGTCAACCTTTTTACTTTGAAGATTCTGTTTGTTATATATAAGCGGAATTTGCCTTCTTGAAAACCATATTACTTAATAACTTGTGTTTGATGGAGTATGATTTTAACAAGCAATATAAATATTGTTATTTTCTTCCCCCAGGTGTTTTTTTACACCAACCTGAGATGTAGACAAGAAATGTATGACAGAGATATCATAATGTTGCAGGTAAACTGTCACCATTACTTCATTCTACAATTACTGCTACTGTCAGAACTCCTACTACTACTGCTCATTATGTTGTTGCTCTACTGAAGTTTTTTTGTCACCCTGTATTTCATTTTTCATAAATCTGACCAATTCTTACAACATAATTCGTCTTCATCTGTCCTGAAAAGGCTCTTGGCTGTAATTTGTCCACTTTAAGCATTGCTGCACCTTTTGGTCAACACTTTTGACCACAGCATAGTATGTGTGTGGTGAACGGTGAAAAGCGGATTAGCAGTGAACTATAAGCCGGCTCTTTGGCGAAGGTTTTAGTTCGCAGTTCCACATACCCAGTAGGAACACAGCTAGCAGGCGCTTGGAATGCAGTACGCCCTGTGTTGGTTAGCATAGGATTGCATGAGTGCCGGTCGCTCAGAAAGTACTGACAAGCCACTGAACGCAAACTTGCTAAGAAATCACTAACAGCAAAAGTAATGATTGGGTTGATTGTAATGTCCTGTACAGGATATGCTATCCTGTTATTCTAGTGGGCTATACAACTGTGGGGATATAGAAAGAGGGGGGGGAGGAAGTTAAATGAAATTATGTTGGACATTGAGGCCGTGAGGGGAGAGTGAACCCAACTGGAAGATGAGGCGGTTTTCCAGTGTCATACTGATCACGTTCATGAGATGCGCACGATTTGAGCGCTGTGACCTATATGTCCACCACGTCACAGTGGTCAGAGCTATTGAAGTGCATTGGTACCGGTTTCTGGGCACCACTGTTGATATCAGATAGGTGTTGCCTAAATCTGTTGGCAAGACCTATCTCTCCAATATATCTCATGTCACAACGTGTGCAGACGATCGCATAGATAACAGTTGCGACTCGTGCATGAGAAACCCTCACAGATGTGGAAAGTGGTCTTAGTAAATGCCAGACTCTGGGTTTGAAGTACATGTGGGCAGGTCTTACAACGTGATCGAAGACAAGCCATCGTGCCGAGAAGAGACTTATGATGTTGGGGTAGACTGCTATGGACCAGCACATCCCTGAGGTTACGGTTCCCCCTGTAAGCCACCAGAGGGGCCTCTTAAAAGACATCGCGAGTGACTGGGTCTGCCTCGAGAATAGATAGGTGCCTAAGGAGGATATTCTTGGCAGCAATATTGTAGGGATGGTAGGTTAGTGAAAGGATCGGCCTATTGTTTCGTGGTTTAGGCGTGGAGGAGAGAGCCTCGGCACGACTGATAGACTGATGGACAGATTATGGGTTGTATGTTAACTGCATTTTGATATCACTCATAGAATGTATTCCTTATTCTTCTCAGTACTTTTTTTTTATTGTGGTAAGTAATCTGGAACATATGTTTACTATCAGTTATAAACATGTTATGATGCATACATTTTGTTGCGCACATCCCATAAGTGAAGCATTCTTATATTGCAGATTGCAGCTTCCTTACTGCCTGGGGATGATTTCATGGTGCAACTCCTTAACAAATTCAACCTCTTGAACTGGGCAAAGTTAGTTTATCTTATTATTTTTTTTTTAAATTCATTCTTGTTAATCATTTGTTGATGACTGGTTTGATTTTGCTTTATTTTCAAATATGGGGTCCATGTGAGGTCTAGGTCTCGATGTCCTGCCAAATGCCAATGTGCTGTCTATCAAATCCAAGATTCAGTGTTCGCTGCAGAAACAACTGTTTAGCTTGATAATAGGCATGTGTCCTATAAAACTGTTCATAACAGTACCGTTCTGTGGTGGTCCTGTTTTCAATTTTCTGTATGTTTACCCTATTATAATAGTAGAACTAAAATGGAATGATAGAGTAGCCAATGTGGAGCTCATAGAGAGAACTAGACAAATTTCAATGAATCAAGAAATGAGGGAGGAAATGATGTTCGTAACCTCTTTGCCACTGTATGGCTAATGAAATAGTCAGAGACCTAAAACACAGAGAAGAGAATTAAAGACAGAGATGAATAATATCGGGAGGACACAGAGAAGAGAATTAAAGACAGAGATGAATAATATGTGTGAACATGGGCAGGGTTGCAGGAGATAGCAACATATAGGATAGCTTAGCATGCGTTGTCTCAGAGCCTATGTCCCAATGGGGGATAAAAGGCAAAAGAAGAAGAAAGATGTGCAATTATTCAGCAATGTATCTGGGCTTGGAGCAGTTTCAGGCCTTGTACAGTCAAGATGCAGTAACCACCTGTGAATGAAATGTACTCTGGCCAACATAAACACATGCCCCACTCACGGGTTAAATGTCACTTGACTAATACATTTCTTCTCTCTTCCTAATTACACTGAAAGGATGACTAAAAGATAATAATACCCAGGATTGTCTCTAAACCTGAGAAGGATCAGTGTTGTGCCCAGTGTCCCAGCTGCAAGCAGTGCAACAAGGACACTCCAACATCATACTTATCACTGAACCTTGTCCAGCTGTTTTTAACATGTGGGTTGGTGGTGGAACTACTCAGATCAACTGGAAACGGAGAACTGCAGTGTTGGTGGGAATTGTGAAGACTTAGAATGTAGGATGTGATGCGGTAACAGATTTTCTTGTAGTTCACTCACTTTGAACTCAAGCGTAGTCTATACACGTGCTACTTCTGGTGCACTGGACTGGTTTATGTGTGTATTAACTTTCCCTTATTACTAGTATCCCTCACCACCAGGCTGATTTACTTGTAATTTACGTCCCCAAATCTTGAACATATACATTTTAGTCCAACTGAACGATGCTACCCCAGCATCAGCACACATGAATTTTAAGAGCAAGCGCTCTTAATCATTCGGCCATACTGACCTTCATGATAACAATGAATGCTCAGCCACAGAACTAAGATATTATTCCTGCAACATGAACACTTGTGTCTAGTGGTTAATACATGTCTGTGAACCCCATCTTCTGAACCCCAAAGTGTTGTAATCTTCTCCAGAGCTTAATGGGAAATTGTCCAAGCCAACTGTCCAGCAGTCACAGAGGAAGCAAGTGTCATTGGGGATGATGATGTCCAATACCCTTCATGCTGAGATAATATAGGTTGAACAGATTCTGGACTGCTCATAAAGTTGCTTTGTAACAAAATTGTAATGCCTTTTTTGTTGTCATTACTCATATCTCAGTTTTCCTTCATTGCTTTTCTTTTCAGTATGATCATACAGGGAATAAAAAAGAGAAACGTGTGTGAGAAGGACAATTGGTGTGGGGGAGGGGGGTAAATTTGTTAGCTTAATACAATAACACTTTAAAGATATAATTTACTTCACTGACTTAATTTTTCTTTGCCAGGTTCGAATATGACATCCCAGGAGGACAGGAGGATTCTCTCAGGCAAACTGTCACACTTGCAGAAGAGTTTCTCAGTTTGCTCATTGTTTTAATGGGTGAGATTTGTTGTTGTTGTTGCTGTCAATCTTGTTATCTTTCTTGTTGTTTTGTGAGGCCTCCTTGTTATCTTTGTTGTTTGAGAATACCCTCATATGAACTGTTGCAATCAGAGACTGGTGATTTGGTTCCACTTTGATAGGTAAGCATCATACTCATTTTGATCTATCTTATAAGCTTCCCATGCTGGGTATGCAATACATGGGCTCTAGCCATCTACCATCATCATGGGACTCTTGCAATATCACAGCCCACAAATTATGTAGTGCTTTTTCTTCTTCTTCTTCTTCTTCTCCTTCTTCCTCTACTTCATCACAAAGATCATGTGCAGTCGTCCTTTGGTTAGCCAGATTAACATCTGCTGTCAAGATGGACCAAGGGGAGGTGAAGAAAGGTCTTGGTTAGTATGGTAGCTCACCCTAGCACATCAGTGTCTCTACATCTCAAATCGTGATCATCATCATGTGCCATACTGAGACGCAAGGGTAGTCATGGTTTGCCATCTTACACGATGACCAGTCTTGAATCTGGTCTGTGTTATCGTCCTAATTATGCCATGTGGCCAAGTCATCAAGGTAATCATCAATCTGTCATCCCCTTACTCATTTCCCATCTATTCCCTAATGGGTGAGCGGAAATGTATGAATGTTTATTTGTTGTTAATTATAATCACTTGTCGTAATCTGTTCAGTGTTGCAGCCTCTTCCTTAGGTGCCTAGTCTGGGGCAGACAGTCATCACTCTCCAATCCTGTCTGTCATTTGATGTGATAAATGTGGAAAGTATATATGTTATTTATTGCCCAGCTGTTGAAGCTTTCACAGACATATTTTTCTGCCACTCTTGGCTGCTATTTTCCCACAAGAGACTCATTTCTCTATTCCACCTCATCTGCTGATTTTGACTTTTGTGTGTGTGTGTGTGTGTGTGTGGTGGGGGGGGGGGGGAGATTTACTAGGCATTTTTTTATTTTTACGTTCAGTAACTTGTCATGGGTTTCTGAACAACCAATGCTCATACCATTGACATCAATTCATATGTCTCATAAACTTTCATGTGTCTTTTCCTTAATGCTTTTTTTTTTAAAAATAAGTGATCATACAACACTTGTTTACTTCTATATCCAAGGCTCGAAAAGGTTTGGCAGCAATGAGAGTCATGGCGACTGCCAATATCGAGCAAAGACTGCTATTACTTCTGTTCCAAGGACTTGTGCTTTCACGCATCGAGTATGCCCTGGCCATCCTCACTGTCAGCCCTACACAGATTGGAAGACTTGAAAAGGTACAAAATGAAGCCATGCGCATCATTTTGGGCTGCACGAGAGACACCAGCTGTGTAGCAATGAGATACCTCCTTGACTTCCCGACAATGGAACACAGGATCAAGATCTGGAGAGCTCGTGCATACTTAAAAATAAGTGCAGATGAGCAGCACCCTCTGCGTGACGCTGTATTCAGAGAAAAGGGTGACAGGCTAAAGAGTGGCAAATCATGGATGGGTCGGGCGGAAGATGTCGTCGGACAGGTCTGCAGTCTTACCAGTATCAACCCCGGCAAGGAATGGGTGCCGGTGCCTCCAGCTTTTAAGTGTACCTTCTCCTGCATTATCACACTCGACAGACGGTGCAGAGAGCAGAACCCTGCCGCTGTCAATGCAGAGGTCAACGCGCTCATCTATGATCACTCAGATAGCCCCGAAGTGCTCATCTATACAGATGGATCTGTTGTAAAACAGCAGAGAAGTGCGTGGGCATTTACAGCCCAGTTCAGCGGGCCGAACCGTTCAAGAATCCAGTGGTGCCCACTCTATGACCACGAGCAGCATGACGATGGAGGTGATGGCAGTCACACAGGCTTTCATATGGCTGGAATCACAGCATTATACCAACGTGTGTGTACTAAGTGATTCAATGAGCATGATTCAGAAGGTCGAAGCTGGATCTGTACGTAGACAGTGGACTGAGTCGCTGCGGAAGTCTGTTGTCCGCAAAGTCACCTTCATCTTCGTCCCGGGACATGCGGGAGTCGAGGGAAATGAACGAGCTGATAAATTGGCTGGCTCTGCACCCCCTGTAGATGGCCAGCCCATGGATCGTGCCGATGTTATTAACGCCCTTAAAGATATGGCGAGAACAGAGGATTTTGACGCCAGTGATTCCACATTGCTTTCCAGGATGAAAGACCTGGGAGTAAGAATCGGCACAGCCAGACGCGAGAGGTACATCGGGAAAACAAAGCGCCTCGTCAACCAACACAGAACTGGCACTATTAGCCACCGGACGCTGATGCATATGCTGGGGGGAGGATCTGAGCACCTATGGACATGTCCGGAGTGTAACGAAGATACCCCAACTGATAACTAACTAACTAACTATCACACTCGACAGACGGTGCAGAGAGCAGAACCCTGCCGCTGTCAATGCAGAGGTTAACGCGCTCATCTATGATCACTCAGATAGCCCCGAAGTGCTCATCTATACAGATGGATCTGTTGTAAAGCAGCAGAGAAGTGCGTGGGCATTTACAGCCCGTTCAGCGGGCCGAACCGTTCAAGAATCCAGTGGTGCCCACTCTATGACCACGAGCAGCATGACGATGGAGGTGATGGCAGTTACACAGGCTTTCATATGGCTGGAATCACAGCATTATACCAACGTGTGTGTACTAAGTGATTCAATGAGCATGATTCAGAAGGTCGAAGCTGGATCTGTACTTAGACAGTGGACTGAGTCGCTGCGAAAGTCCGTTGTCCGCAAAGTCACCTTCATCTTCGTCCCGGGACATGCGGGAGTCGAGGGAAATGAACGAGCTGATAAATTGGCTGGCTCTGCACCCCCTGTAGATGGCCAGCCCATGGATCGTGCCGATGTTATTAACGCCCTTAAAGATATGGCGAGAACAGAGGATTTTGACGCCAGTGATTCCACATCGCTTTCCAGGATGAAAGACCTGGGAGTAAGAATCGGCACAGCCAGACGCGAGAGGTACATCGGGAAAACAAAGCGCCTCGTCAACCAACACAGAACTGGCACTATTAGCCACCGGACGCTGATGCATATGCTGGGGGGAGGATCTGAGTACCTATGGACATGTCCGGAGTGCAACGAAGATACCCCAACTGATAACTAACTAACTATATCCACAATATTTTTTTTAAAAAGACAAACTCAAAAACTATGACTACTTAGTTTCTTCACCATTACATGACTCATTGTCCACTATTCATATCCATAGAAGAAGAACAGGCCACACACAACTTTCTAGTGAGCAGATTTGTTGGGCTTATCATGATATTTTTGTTGTTCATAACCTTCCTTATGTGTGTAAAATATTATGTGCTTTATCTCTGTGTCTGTCACATCTTCTGTCACATACTGTGTAGCCTAGATGTTGAAAATGGTTGACCGGCTTAATTGTTTTGATTTTACTATATGTGAAGCATTTCTGGAATGTGTGCAGCACTTTCACAACTTTCCATTGTAACCAAAATGCATGTATTTTAAAAATATGTGATTAATCTTTATATTTTCATAAATCAAATGTTATCTACCTATTTCAAAAATGATAGTTGTTCAGGCAATTCATAGCAGATACTAGAGAAGCCGCATTAGCACATACCTATCGGCCTGGTGGTAATGTTTTCAAATCTCCTTAACGTGATTTTTTTTATTGGCCGGGGCTTCCAGGTTGACCCAGCCTAAAATAGATAACAGAAGTGACCTGGGAAGCAAAGGCTGCCAGTGTGATTGCCCACAACACCTGTCGAATGCAGGCTGGTCTAAAATTATGGTGCTAGAACCATAGACCAAGTGCGTCTCATGGCAGGGAAAAGAATCCTGTACTTATTCCATGGCAGGTACTGATTTATGGGTGTAGATGAATCAGTTCCCTTCCTCACTGCCTGATTCTTCCCACTGAAATTTCAGGTTCCCATTTCATGATATCCCTCAGTTGCTTAGGCTGGAAAACATAATTCCCTTTTCAACTGAAGCTTATGCCCAGATTGTTCTGTCTTGTCATGTTATTCAGTTATAAGACTAGTGTGAAGTTGGTTGAACACATCAATGTATTAAATCTTGAATAGATCAAGACATTGTTCAGACTGAGTATAGTTGGGGTCGTGGGTTCGATTTCAGGCCGCATTCTTCTGTTCGCGAGTGAATTTTTTTGGAGACTCCTGGGGGTCGTTGCTGGAGCTATGGAGTTTGTGCTTTGTGTGACGCTTTTCGCGCTGCAGACAGAGACTGAGCCATATGAGATAAAACCTGGCGCAATGAAGTAACCCTGTCGACTTTTAAGCGACTTTTTAAAAAATATGAAACAATGTTCTTTGGTCATATAATGTAACGAAAATCTTTGGGAAAGATTGTGATAACTGGAAAGATCAGTTTAGAAGAGGCAGACAGAGAAATGATGCTGAAATGATGACATGAAGGACTATCATCAATAGAGTTTATCCAGAATCCCAAGGACAGATTTATGGAGACTCGTCAACATTTATGCCAGTTGGTAGGGCACATAATGATGTTGATTAATATAGATAGTTATTTTTATCTAAATTAAACTGTTGTAATGAGGAGCGGTTGGCAGAGAGGCTAGATTGCCAAGTCCCCCTTTGGGAGACCCGAGCTTGAATCCTCGGTAAGGTGTGGATTTGTTTCTGTTGGGGGGAAAAAGAAAACCATAACCTGCACAGTTCACAGTGACTGCACTATCCAGGCGGCCTTAATTCCTCAGGCTCAACAATAGGCAAGCTTTAATTGCGAGAAAAATATCAAGCCAGCTAGAGAGGCAAGGTGTTTTCCCACTTACCCTTGGAGGGTACTGTCCAAAAAGAGAAACCTGGACCAATGCAGCAGTTTTTGCCCATGAAGTCTATGAAGGTTTCCACTCAGGCATTGAAATGTTTGCTGCAGCGATTGATCTGGAGGATGCATACAACAGAGTACCATTGGATTTCTTAATGCTTCAGCTGCTGGAACTCACGATAAGTCCTTTCCTCCTTAGTTGGATCGCTGCAGCCCTCTTCCTACGGAAAGTAGTTTTTAGATGTGGCAGTTGGACTTCGGAACCAACAACAATATATCCTGGCCTACCACAGGGATCACCATTATCTCCGGTGCTGTTTAATGCGTACACTGTGAGAATCACCAGCGAGCAGATTACTGGACCGGGGAGGACATTATCATATGCCGACGATGTTTTAGTGTATCGTCAGGGTAAAGGTAGAGATCAGGTTGTTGTGGAACTGCAAGCCGAACTCAGTCGCATAAGTACTTGGTGTGTTGAAGCTGGGGCAATGGTCAACCCAACAAAGGCAACAGTGACATGGTTCTCTTTGAATAATCATATTGTCAACACTCCAACACCAAATGTAAATCTGTGTTCGGAGACTTTAGAAAGATTGCAGGCAATGAATTACCTGGGCATTCAAAGCCTTGCTTATAATGAGCACACAGACCAGGTGATAACAAAGGCCAAGCAGGGGCTTGGCTGTGATGCGGGTGATGGTGGCAGCAAACTGTGAGCAGCGCCATCTATGTCTTCTATACGAGGGGCTGGTCATGTCTGTTTTTGAGTATGCGCTGGCGATCCTGACTCTCAGCCGTAAGCAGATAGAAACGGTGGAAAGGATACAGAACAAAGCTATGCGCATTATTCTTGGATGTACAAGAGATACAGCATGTAGGGCAATGCTCTACCTTCTTGATTTTCTAACCATTGAAGACAGAATACAAATTTGCAGAGCACGTGCCTACCTCAGAGTTAACGCAAACACACAACATCCACTACATAGTGAAATAATGAAGGTGAAGGGCAGCAGGTTAAAAAGAGGAAGGTTGTGGATGTGTCAAGCTGAAGACATTCTTCAACAGGTGTGTTCACTAGAGGACTTAGAACCTGGCGAGGAGTGGGTACAAGTGCCAACAGATTTCTGTACGTCTTTTTTTGTTTGCATACAACTAGACAGTTGCATACAACTAGACAGAAAATGCAAACAAAAAAACCTGGCAGCTGTGGAGGCGGAAGTGCAAGCGTTAATTTTCGAGAATTCGTTAGACGGTGATGCTGTCATTTACACAGATGGGTCGGTAATCCGACATGTGAGATGCTTATGGTCCTTTACGGCTCAAGCCGGAGAGAGAATTGTGAAGGAGGACTCTGGTGCTTTTGTTGAGACCACAAGTAGCCTGACTATGGAAGTCATCGCAGTAAGTAAAGCGATAACATGTCTTGAGAGACAGACATTCACTAGGGCTTGTTTCCTTAGCGACTCAATGAGCATGCTCAAGAGGACAGAGATGGGGTGGATCTGAAGAGAGTGGCTGCTGCTGAGCAGTCTCGGCTGGCAAAGATTAGTTTCATCTTCGTGCCAGGGCATGCAGGAGTACAAAGGAAATGAGCGGGCTGACATGCTTGCATGTAAGGCTACTGTGGAGGGCGGACGCAGCATGGATCAGGCTGACATTCTGAATGCTGTACGAGAAGTAAGACTTTTGCGAGAACCAAGTGATGACTGAATTTGCAACTATGGTCAGACTGCAAGAACAGCAAATTAAAAGAGGTGTCGCCAAACAAGAACACTACACAGGAAGCCAAAGAAGATTGATAAACCAACACAGAACGGGGGTCGTTAACCGCTACATGCTGCGGGATTGGCTGAGGAGGGGATCCGAGCTGAGGAGGGGATCCAAGCACTTATGGGCTGAATGGTTCGATGTGCAATGAGAATGATGTGTCGAACTAACTAACTAATAAGAAATAGATGAAAAGTATAGACAAATGATTTACACTTTACATGCTCATTTGTTGTCAGAGGAACGCTATGTACCAGGGGTGGGACAAGTCACAAAGAAAGATACAGTGAAGAGGGAAGTAATACACTTGCTGTGCATCTCTCCCATGGCTCACAGCAAACTTTCGAAGGCTTTGAATGAGGATGTAAGTCAAGAATGCTTTAATATGATGCTTGTTTAGGAAGTCAGCGGTAATCATAAACATGGATACAGTTGTGTCATCAGCATATGAACATGTGTGATGTCTGTGGGTTGTTTTTTTTTGGGGGGGGGGGGGGGGGGTGTTCGCTACTCTGAACTCAAGCAAAGTCCATACAACTGTTACTACTTTTAGTGCACTGAACTGATTTTTCTATAATCATAAACATGGGTACAGTTGTGTCATCACTGTATGAACATGTGTGATGTATGGTTTTTTGTTGTTGTTTATTTTAGGGGGGGGGGGTGTCTTTTTTTGGTGTCTTCGCTACTTTGAACTCAAGCATAGTCCATACCCATGCTAGTATTTCTAGTGCACTGGACTGATCTTTGCGCTTGGATTAGCTTCCCCTGTTACCAGTGTTCTGGGCCATCAGGCGAACCCAGTGTAACTTCAGAGGTACTTGTACGTCCCCAAGACAACGATGAGAAGTCAACATTTTAGTCCAACTAACCGGTGTTGCCGGCTCTGTGGCGATGAGGTTATGGATGTAGTTTATGATCCCGCATACCTGCATTCAAAACACAGCTGCATGTAATTTGGCAGCAGACTGCATTGTGTTGGTTCTTTATGAAATGGTATGGGTGCCAGTTGTTCGGAAAGCCACGGCAAACTACTGAACGTAAACGTGCCAAGAGATCACAACAGCAAAAATTGCTGGTGTTGACTGCAACGTCCTGTAAAGGATATGCAACTAACTAACCAGTGTAGGGGTTGAATCTGTTACCTCGGCATCAGCACACTGGAAGTTTAAAAGCAAGTGCTTTTACCCATTTGGCCATGCTGACCTCGTGTCTTGTGTTTGATGACATAGCCACTGGTAATGGGTAGTTCGATTAGAATGGAAGCTGGCATGATGGTGGCAGAAGGGTTGTGTAAGAATATTATACAGAATTTTTTGTTTTGTTCTTGTCTTTTTGCGCTCACTCGCTTTGAACTCAAGCGTAGTCCATACACACTATTTATAGTAGTGATGGACTGAATTTTGCGTGTGGGTTAGGTTTCCTTCAGTGTCCCTCGCCATCAGGCGAACCCACTCTGACTTCAGAGGTACTTGTAATTAACATCTCCAAGTCAAGGATGACAGGTCAACATTTTAGTCCAGCTGTCCGGTGTAGGAGTTGAACTGCTTACCTCGGCATCAACACACCGATTGGTTAAAAACACACGTTCTTATCCATTTGGACATGCGGGCCTGCATTATGAGGAATATTAAGGATTGAAGACTGAAAAGATTAAAATTAAAATATTAACATTCTATAAACGCTTAGGAAGAAGATAGCCAGTTGGATGTTCACAAAGTTATTATATGATTTGTCCATTGCTATGGGGAAAAGCTGATGTGCTACACTAGGCCTCTGCAACATACAGCAAGCATGGCACATGGAATTATTTTCAATGACACGCTGAGCGAGTTAAAATGTGTATTATCTCATAAGAATTGAATTTTTAATTAAGTAATAGCATAAAATTTGTTTAAAACTATTCCTGTTTTTACGTTCCTTCAATACGAAAGTTGTTTGACATTAGAAGTAAGAATGTGCGATCTGATGCAAACTAGCTGTTTGAATGTGGAGCAACATTAAATGATCTTGACAAAGTTTTATTTCTTTCTCGGGACCACTTCCACCACCAACTCTATAGTTCTCAGGCTGTCACATACTCATGCCAGCACAGTTCACCCACTGTAGCACACAAGCTGGTGTTGTTATTATGTAATATGGTGTCATTACAAAGGCTTGAAAAAAGAGAAACGCTAGATATTCACTTCTTTCAAGACTTTTGGACAAGTGAATATGAATTAGGCCATGGTGGACTTAGGTTAGCACGCTGAATGACATTACTTTGACACTACACTCCAAAATGGTTGCCGCCCCCTGTGCAACACCATAGGTATGGAATCAGTGCAGACTTTTGAGTTATTTATATATATATATATCTATTAATTTTTGTTTTCAAACCACCCGTCAGTGTATTAAAATATACATAAATATTCAGTTACATACATATTTTCATGTGAAGGATTGTGTTCGATCAGTCATTGTTTGAAGTTGTTATAGACCTTTGAAAAGACTGACTTTAGTTGGTGCACAGTGACTAAAATACAAGAAGACACAATTGGGTTTTAACTGTGTTCATTTTTATTTAAGTTACAAACATTACATGATATAAAATTGGAATATTATTCTTTCTTTCAGATAAATCGTGAAACTGGTTTGGATTGTGTTGTCAATGAAATAGCTGTGTTCAAGTGAGTAGTGTAATCTGTGGGAAATGGTTTTTAATATTTCTGAGTCTTCATTACCATCATTAATCTTCATTTGTATGCCTTCAAAGCCTGGTTTATACATTTTACAATATCTCTTCCTATCTTGGTATAACAACAAACGGGTCAAGAGCTCACCTTCATGCTGTTGTGAAATATTAGGTGGAAGACAGAAGTCATGGTGATGTCAAAGAAACAGATTGTGCCTAAATTTGCAATTAAAGTAAATTATGTTATTTTGGGGCAGGAATTCAGATATCTAGGCACATGATAACATCAGATAGAAGATGCATTACAGAGATAAAGAACCAAATAGGACAAGCAAAGACTGCAGTCTATCAAGTGAAAAACATTTTATGCAATGAGGCCTTTTCATTGAAAGTTAAGAAAAAGAATTCTTGCATGTTACATAGAATTAGTTTTAACATACAGCAGCGAATGCTGGACAATTAATAAACAAGCAAAAAAACTCCTAGAAGCCTTGGAGATGTGGTTTTTATAGAAGACTGCTGAAAATTCCTTGGACAGCCAAAATGAGCAATTTGAGGGAGGCTAAGTCACAAAGACAACGTATCACAAACATCAGAAAGAGGCAGTCATAATTGTTTGCCACATGAGAACACAAAAAGTGGAACATGTTGAGACAACTGGAAAGCTTTGTAGAGAGAGAGAGGTGTAGAAAGACAGCGAGAGAAAATTCTTGGCAGTCTTGCACTCTGTGGAGGGAGAAGCATGATTGGCCATGCTAGTAGGTAAGCCACTTGATGATAATGATATTATGCTATGCAAGTTACAAATCTTATCAGTTTTGCTGGCAATATGTAGAATAACATCAATTCAATATGGTGACATTAAGCACCGAGTTATATACAGAACATTTCTACAATTTTCTAGCACCCATTTCGTAAGGCTGGGTTGACTCATATTGGTGTGTTTTTTTTTGTTTTTTTTTTTTAAATCATTGATTCCTGTGATTGCTGGGTATTGAATCCTGTCATTACTCTGTATTCAATCTTGTCATTACTGGGTGTTGAGTCCTGTCATCACTGGGTGTTGAGTCCTATCATCACTGAGTATTGAATCCTGTCATTACTGGGTTTTGAATCCTGTCATTACTGGGTATTGAATCCTGTCATTACTGGGTATTGAGTCCTATCATCACTGGGTATTGAATCCTGTCATTACTCTGTATTCAATCTTGTCATAACTGGGTATTGAGTCCTGTCATTACTGGGTATTGAATCCTGTCATTACTGGGTATTGAATCCTGTCATTACTGGGTATTGAATCCTGTCATTACTGGGTATTGAACACTGAACTAGTATGTTGTTCAGCATCACTCATTGCTCACTGCTCATTTTGTCTACATGCTTAGAAGAACATCAGTCATTCACGGTGTGTGCCATCAGTGGCTGTTTATATCTTTAACTGATACTGATGTTTCGAGGTGTATCCCATAATTTTTATCTTTCTGTGTGTAAAACTGCATTTTCCCTCTCTAACACACGTGAAATTCAGTACTGAAAGATTTGAGTATTATGATACAAATGATTAAAGTTGCTGCCACAACAATGTATTCTTTTAAGAAGCTTTTTAAGACATTTTTGTTCCATGTACACAACTGCATATTAAAGAATCCCAGCAGTTGAAAGTCATGCAGGGTACGCTATAAATTGTTGCTGCCCTGGCAACCTTCCAAAACATTAAGAAAACTGTCCATGATAGAATATTATGACAGATATCACTTTATTGAATATCAGAAAATAGAATAATGAAATGTTATATAGAACCTGTTGTGCTATATGCCAGTGATTCTTGGAATGTAGACAAACAGATTAAGAAAAGTAGACATTGGAATGTAGACAAACAGATTAAGAAAAGCTTGGAGGCAGTGGACATGGTTAATGAGACGAATGTTGAGAATATCTTGGACAGCCAGATTAACTAACAACAAAGAGGCTAATGAAAGTAGTACATTGTACAGAACTATGAGAAAGAGACAAAACAGTGTTCTTTGGTCATATAATGAGAAGAGGGGCATTAGAGAACATTGTGATGACTGGAAAGATCAGCAATAAAAGAGGCCGAGACAAAGGTGGCTTGATGGTCTAAGACAATGCCATGGAATACTGTCGTCAGTGGACCAAGATTTGTGGAGGCACTTGAATGCCTTTGTGATATTGCAGGGCACATGATTACAATGAAGATGATGATAATCTCTTATTTAGATGTGGAAGCTCATTGCATTAATTAAGATTTTATTTATTAGCATTCACAAAACTAGATACATAGAGTAGTGTGACCTGTTGAAAACATCTCACACCTTTCGTTGCAATGAATAACATGACATCTCCATTGCTCATTCTCATTCATTTTCTTTTCTTTAATATTTTGTACAGGAAAGTCCACAGTGCTTCACAAGGAAGATTTGAGCTGAAACCAGAGTTCTACAAGGACTACTCCCCTTACTTTTATCATTATTATAAGGCAGAGCAGGCTAAGGTTTGTTCTTCAAAAGTTACACAATTTAATTTTCAAATGTTTATTATTATCAGAGGTAACTGTGATTTGTAATGGTCTTAGCTCTTAAGGACTTGTGCATTTTCCTATGTTTACCAAGATTTGAGCAATGACCTATGTTTGCAGGGATCTTAGCAGTGACCCATGTTTGCAGGGATTTTAGCAGTGACCCATGTTTGCAGGGATTTGAGCAATTAGCTATGTATGCTGGGATTTAAGCAATTAGCTATGTTTGCAGGGATTTGAGCAATTAGCTGTGTATGCTAGGATTTGAGCAATTAGCTGTGTTTGCAGGGATTTGAGCAATTAGCTATGTATGCTAGGATTTGAGCAATTAGCTATGTATGCTAGGATTTGAGCAATTAGCTATGTTTGCAGGGATTTGAGCAATTAGCTATGTTTGCAGGGATTTGAGCAATTAGCTGTGTATGCTAGGATTTTAGCAATTAGCTGTGTATGCTAGGATTTGAACAATTAGCTATGTTTGCAGGGATTTGAGCAATTAGCTATGTTTGCAGGGATTTGAGCAATTAGCTGTGTATGCTAGGATTTGAGCAATTAGCTGTGTATGCTAGGATTTGAGCAATTAGCTGTGTTTGCTAGGATTTTAGCAATTAGCTGTGTATGCTAGGATTTGAGCAATTAGCTGTGTATGCTAGGATTTGAGCAATTAGCTATGTTTGCAGGGATTTGAGCAATTAGCTGTGTATGCTAGGATTTTAGCAATTAGCTGTGTATGCTAGGATTTGAGCAATTAGCTATGTTTGCAGGGATTTGAGCAATTAGCTATGTTTGCAGGGATTTGAGCAATTAGCTATGTTTGCAGGGATTTGAGCAATTAGCTGTGTATGCTAGGATTTTAGCAATTAGCTGTGTATGCTAGGATTTGAGCAATTAGCTATGTTTGCAGGGATTTGAGCAATTAGCTATGTTTGCAGGGATTTGAGCAATTAGCTGTGTATGCTAGGATTTTAGCAATTAGCTGTGTATGCTAGGATTTGAGCAATTAGCTATGTTTGCAGGGATTTGAGCAATTAGCTATGTTTGCAGGGATTTGAGCAATTAGCTGTGTATGCTAGGATTTGAGCAATTAGCTGTGTTTGCAGGGATTTGAGCAATTAGCTATGTATGCTAGGATTTTATCAATTAGCTGTGTATGCTAGGATTTGAGCAATTAGCTATGTTTGCAGGGATTTGAGCAATTAGCTATGTTTGCAGGGATTTGAGCAATTAGCTGTGTATGCTAGGATTTTAGCAATTAGCTGTGTATGCTAGGATTTGAGCAATTAGCTATGTTTGTAGGGACTTGAGCAATTAGCTATGTTTGCAGGGATTTGAGCAATTAGCTGTGTATGCTAGGATTTTAGCAATTAGCTGTGTATGCTAGGATTTTAGCAATTAGCTGTGTATGCTAGGATTTGAGCAATTAGCTATGTTTGCAGGGATTTGAGCAATTAGCTATGTTTGCAGGGATTTGAGCAATTAGCTGTGTATGCTAGGATTTTAGCAATTAGCTGTGTATGCTAGGATTTGAGCAATTAGCTATGTTTGTAGGGACTTGAGCAATTAGCTGTGTTTGCAGGGATTTGAGCAATTAGCTGTGTATGCTAGGATTTTAGCAATTAGCTGTGTATGCTAGGATTTTAGCAATTAGCTGTGTATGCTAGGATTTGAGCAATTAGCTATGTTTGCAGGGATTTGAGCAATTAGCTATGTTTGCAGGGATTTGAGCAATTAGCTGTGTATGCTAGGATTTTAGCAATTAGCTGTGTATGCTAGGATTTGAGCAATTAGCTACGTTTGCAGGGATTTTAGCAATTAGCTGTGTATGCTAGAATTTGAGCAATTAGCTGTGTATGCTAGGATTTGAGCAATTAGTTATGTTTGCAATGTTTTGAGAATTTTCCTGTGTTTATATGAATTTTCTCTATCAAATGTTCATAAACTGGTGAAGTGTGATGTAAAGGCAGCAGATACTGTCACGAGCTGGGGTGGCTAGTTCCCTTCCTTATCACCTTCCCTTCCCAGACAGTGCCCAGGAAATTGTTTGGTACCCAGTTTTATTTAACCTCTAACTCCTTCCCAGACAGTGCCCAGGAAATTGTTTGGTACCCAGTTTTAATTAACCCCTAAATCCTTCCAAGACAATGCCCAGGAAATTGTTTGGTACCCAGTTTTAATTAACCCCTAACTCCTTCCCAGACAGTGCCCAAGGATATTGTTTGGTGCCCAGTTTTATTTAACCCCTAACTCTTCTCACCATTTGGCAATTTCTCTACCATAGGATTGCCTGGACATTGTACAGTCATCTGCTTAATGAAGTCATTTTCTTTTTCTCCCACAGTCTGAGGAAATGCAGCGACAGAGAAAGAAGCAGAATGAAGAGGATCTTGGTAAATAAATATATGGTTCACATGCAACTGTTTATTTAGCCTCTAATATAGCATCAGGCATTTCACATATTAAAATTTGATTATGGAACTTGATGATAAGTAAATGTGTCCTGACTCAGTTTGCTGCTATTGATTTGTAATTTGATAGGGCTATATCTCATTATGTAGGCCTGAATGCACAGAGGACTAGGTGGCCAGTCTGTACCTCACTTAGTTAGACGGCAAATACAGGCATCAAAACCTTGTCTGACCGTGCTCAGGGCATTATCAGCACAGCTTCCTATCAACTTTGCCAACATGCCCGCTGTGATGACCAATGGTCACTTATAAAATCAGTTTTTTACCCCACCAAAGTCTTTATCAGTAAAATAAAAAGAGGCAGGAAATAAAACTAA
Organism: Cepaea nemoralis; assembly: GCA_014155875.1. Taxonomy (NCBI): domain Eukaryota; kingdom Metazoa; phylum Mollusca; class Gastropoda; order Stylommatophora; family Helicidae; genus Cepaea; species Cepaea nemoralis. Next base: position 313,525 of record JACEFZ010010313.1, on the reverse strand, counting down.
GACACCTGAGAGTTATATCTGAGAGCGAAATGTTACATCTGAATACAGGTGAGTAGCTAAAATGCCAGAATCTCCTTCGGGAGACCCGGGTTCAAATCCTTGGTAAGGTGCGGATTTTTTTCTGTCGGGGGCAAAAAAGAAATCCCTAACCTACACAGTTTGTTGCAGTAACTGCACTAGCCAGGCAGCCTTAATTCATCAGGCTCAAGGACACACCCCCGCCCGCCGCCGCAAGGTACTATATAGGCAGTAAATGACAGAAATGACAGTGATTATTAAACCATAAACATTCATTAATTTGTGCCTGTGACAGTACGACTAAAACAATATGAAAGAATCATTAACATGGAATTTATGAAGAGAGCTAAACAAATCTCTGAATCAAGAGGTGGTGATAAGACGCTAGCTTTGGATAGGCACACATTGAGGAAACCTGTTATTATACCAAGAAAGTCCTCCTTCTGGAGGCCACAGGGTAAAGGAAATAGATCTAAAAGCACATGAAGAAGAGAGCTAGAGACATGAATAATATGGGGAGGACACTGGAAACTGCAGGAGGTAGCAATGGGTTGGAGGGCTTAAAGTGAGTTGCTTGAGGCCCTGTGCTCCCATAGGAGAATAGAAGGTAGAAGAAGAACATTACGGTACAATACAGCTAAATTTAGTTATGAATAGTGGACTGACTGACAAGGTAAAATCAGCAAGTTCAAAAGTGAAAAGGAGGACAATTTTGTAAACAATGATAAATTGATAGAATGCGCCTGAGTTATTAAAAACAAGCATATATAAGTCAACCCTCCTTTATCGATGTGCCATTCCACCTGACTGTGGTAAAGATGCTTCTATATTTCAATTACCACCTTATCCATCGACAAACCTTTCACATGACTGTCAGGAAGGTGCCTCTATATTTCACATTTCAACAAGCAAACATCCCAACGAATTTCTTTATTATACTAATTATGATTATGATAGTGCATTTGTTTAATGTTAGCAAACATGCAGTTGAATTTATTACCACTATAAAGTTTTCAGTAAGCAGATCTTTCATTTAAATTAGAACCATTATAAAGTTTTCAATAAACAGATCTTTCACTGAATTTATTACCTTTATAATTTGTCAGTAAACAGATACTTCACTGAATTTATTACGATTATAAAGATTTTAATAAACAGCTCTTTCAATGAATGTATTACCTTTATACAGTTTTCAATTTTTAAAGTTTTCAAAGTTTAATCTTTCGCTTAATTTATTACCATTATAAAATTTTCAATAAACAGATCTTTCACTGAATTTATTACCACTATAAAGTTTTCAATAAACAGATCATTCACTGAATGTATTACCTTTATAAAGTTTTCAGTGAACAGATCTTTCACTTAATTTATTACCATTATAAAGTTTTCATTAAACAAATATTTTATTTAGTTTAATACCAATATACAATCTGCTGTACACAGCAAATGTATGGAAAAGTTAAGAAATTCATTGTTTCTGTATTGACTGTCACACACAGCTCTGCCACCACCAGTCCCCCCACCCTTCAGCAAGCAGTTTGAGGCAGCTGTAAATATTCTACACTGTGATATCATGATCCATGTAATGACAATTGTACTCCGAAGAACTGGCGCACCTAGATCAAGGTCATCGTCAGAAGCCCAGTTCGACAGGGTAAGTTTTGTAAATTATTCACAAATTTGTTTTGCTGTTGAGGATGTGTGGTGTCACATTTGTGAAATTACTAGTTATATAAGTAAATTTTGAACAGTTGAACACCGATGGCAAACATCTTTGAATAATAAAGAACATATATTGACAGCAAACAGCAACTGTAAAGTCCATATGTTAATCTATATTTGTAGCAATCCAAAAGAGATCAGAAACCTTGGAATGTGATCAACATCGAACAATTAGCATAATGAGCCACATCACGAAGATTTTGCTAGGAATCATCATGCAAAGCATTGGGAAGAAAATATAGGGGAAGAACAATATGGGTTCGTAGAAGGCAAAGGCAAGTAAATGCTGTATACTTGCTGAGAACATTAATCAAGCGTTCAATACAGATAAACAAAGACCTTCATCTTTGTTTCATTGACTACACAAGGGCTTTCAGTAATGTAAGACATATTAACATGATGAGAATACTTTCAGATCTAGACATTTATGGGAAAGACCTTAGACTTGAAAAAAACATGTATTGGAAACAACAAGCTGCTATAAGGATTGATAATGAAGTAGGTCAGTACCAGCCTATTAAAAGAGGTGTGCGACAGGGATGTGTAATGTCTCCAGATATTTCTTCCCTGTACAGTGAAAATATTTGCAGAGATGAAGATGTGAAAGAAATCACCATTAGGAGATGTAACATCAACATTAGATATGCGGATGATACAGTATTGATTGCAGACAATGGGCAGGATCTGTAACATTTAGTAGATGTAGTTGTTGCACACAGTGATCAACTAGGGTTAGAATTAAATTGTAAGAAGACAGTTTGTGGTCGTCACTAGGAAGAAGGAAATACCACAATGTAATATACAAGTAAATGGGAATATTCTTAAGCAAGTGAATCCGTACAATTATCTCATAAGTCATAACATCTGTTGGGAAGTGTCGTGAAGAGATTAAAACAAGAATCGCCATGGTGAAGGTAGCCATTTACAAGATGGAAAACATACTGACCAATAAAAAGATGTCATTTTCAACGAGAAAAGGAGTGTGGAGATGCTACATAGAACCTGTACTTTTGTATGGATGTGAAGCATGGACAATGAGCAGTAAAGCTGATAAACAACTGATGGCTGTGGAAATGTGGTTTCTCAGGAAAATGCAAAGAATGCCATGGACTAACATAAACACCAAGGTCTACAAGAAAAAAAAACCATAAACTGATAAGAGAAATTAGACGTAGACAGTCAGTTTTATGTTTTGGACACATTATGAGGAGAAATAAATTGGAGAATTTGGTGACAACTGGCAAGATTGAGGGGAAAAGAACAAGTGGAAGGCAGAGAAGTAAATACCTGGATGGTTTGGCCACATGGTATGGTCGAAACAAGGCCACAGAGCTGATCTATGACTCTGGTGATCACGTGAGATGGTGAAACATGACCGCCTATGCTCATCGGCAAGGCACATGATGATGATGATGATGATGATAGAAAATATGCCAGGGAAACTGGTTGGTGGTCATAATATAAATAATTGGCTTTGTGACCTATACTGGTTGGATCCCAGGTTGTTTTTTTTGTTGTTATAAGCAAATGAACTGTGGTTCCACAGGGGGGTGTAGAATCAGGTCTTGGATTCACTCCACTGTTTGAAGTGAAATTGCTTGTCCAGAAACAAATTCAGTAAGAAACTGAACTGAATCACATCATTTCCTAAAAGTCTGGATATATAATCTGTTCAGCATCTCAGACCTCTGTAATAGTATGACTACCTTCACGTTGCGATAAAGCTCAGCACCATTTACTAACATAAATTAATACATTGGACAGGCAGTTATTTCAGTAGAGAATAATAAAATAAGAGCAAAACAGTGATGGAGAAGAAGATATTACTGAATAGTTTTCTGTGTGTTATTTTACCAGGTGCTGTTTCTGATAGGACTGGCTTTGCATGAACAAATACGAAGCATTGAGAGTGGTAACCAGACTTTTGAATTTTTGACTAAAGCGATGAGGAGAAACAACTCCGGTGACTCAGGTAAAGTGGAGTGATGAGAAATGTCTCTTTACTGAATTGCCATTTATCACACGGTTGGTTCAATTGCTGGATGGTTGGTTGGCCATAAGATTATCCTCAAAGCACATCGAACTATTCAGTCTATAAGTGCTTGGATTCCCTCCTCAATATCCCCTTCAGTTGTGGTGGTTGATAATACCAGTTTTGCGTTGGTTGATTATTCCAATATTTTATATATTATATATATTTATCCAATATATTATATTGATCACATTGCTTCTCGAGTGCTGATTGGTCTATAAAATATCTGGGCAAGTGAATGTGACTGGCATGATATTGATCACAACACTCCTCAAGTGCTGATTGGTCTATAAAATATCTGGGCAAGTGAAGGTGACCAGCATATTGATCACATCACTCCTCGAGTGCTGATTGGTCTATAAAATATCTGGGCAAATGAAAGTGGCTGGCATGATATTGATCACATCACTCCTCGAGTGCTGATTGGTCTATAAAAGTATGGGGTTAGGACTATATGCCTAAAAGTGTTTAAAAACTGTACTGATCTAGTCATTGTATAATAGTGCTTAATGGACTTATTGAGCGATGCAGGTTCTAAGGTCTGACCATACTCATAGAATAGATATCCTGGAATTATCTGAAAAGGAATGTGAAAGAAAGTAGCTGGTCAACCCACCTCATAATTCTTTTATCCCATGTTCATAGATATATCTTCTTAAGTGCCTTGTCAATAGATTTCCTTTTCTGTTTTAGTTATTGCTTCAAAAGCATTATTCATGATGTAAACATGATTTTCTCACTAGTTTATGTATGAACCATTCAAACCAGATTCTTTACTTTTGTTTCTTTGTTTGAGTGAGTGTAAACCAAAATTTACAGAAAAAACTCTAAGATTATTGCTTTATTCCAGCACTTTCTTATGTTATCTTTCTTAGATTTTGTTTAGAACATTTCATATGATATGAAATTCTATTTTACCTTGTACTAATATTAATCTGTTACAATTTCGAACATGTGTCTATAAATAAAAAATGAATGTTATAAATTATTTTATTTTGTTCAATTTTAATGAACTCTTGTGTCTTGTATAATTTTATTGTAGTTTCTTGTATTTAAATTAATCTTGTTAATTCCTCTGATTTCATCCACATGCCAAGTAATAGAAAGCTTAGGTGTTCTTCTGATTACTCATGCACCAAGTAATAGAAAGTAGATGTTTTTCTGGTTTCAACCATGCACCAAGTAATAGAAAGTAGATGTTTTTCTGGTTTCAACCATGCACCAAGTAATAGAAAGTAGATGTTTTTCTGGTTTCAGCCATGCACCAAGTAATAGAAAGTAGATAGTTTTTTCCTGGTTTCAACCATTGCACCCAAGGTATAGAAAGTAGATTTTTTTCTGGTTTTCACACATGCACCAAGTAATAGAAAGTAGATGTTTTCTGGTTTCAGCCATGCACCAAGTAATAGAAAGTAGATGTTTTTTCTGGTTTCAACCATGCACCAAGTAATAGAAAGTAGATTTTTTTTCTGTTCAACCATGCACCAAGTAATAGAAATAGAGGTTTTTCTGGTTTCAACCATGCACTCAAGTAATAGAAATTAGATGTTTTTTGTTCAACATGCACCAAGTAATAGAAAGTAGATGTTTTTCTGGTTTCAACATTCACCAAGTAATAGAAAGTAGATTTTTTTCTGGTTTCAACCATGCACCAAGTAATAGAAAGTAGATGTTTTTCTGGTTTCAACCATGCACCAAGTAATAGAAAGTAGATTTTTTTCTGGTTTCAACCATGCACCAAGTAATAGAAAGTAGATGTTTTTTTCTGGTTTCAACCATTGCAGCACATGCACCAAGTAATAGAAAGTAGATGTTTTTCTGGTTTCAACCATGCACCAAGTATAGAAAGTAGATGTTTTTCTGGTTTCAACCATGCACCAAGTAATAGAAAGTAGATGTTTTTCTGGTTTCAACCATGCACAAGTAATAGAAAGTAGATGTTTTTCTGGTTTCAACCATGCACCAAGTAATAGAAAGTAGATGTTTTTCTGGTTTCAACCATGCACCAAGTAATAGAAAGTAGATGTTTTTCTGGTTCAACCATGCACCAAGTAATAGAAAGTAGATGTTTTTCGGGTTTTCCCCAAAACCCAAAAAGAAAAATTTTTTTTTTTGGGGAAAATTCCCCAAAAAAAGGTAAGGTTTTTTTAAAAAAACCCCCAATAAAAAAAAATTTTTTTTTAAAAAAAAAAGGGAAAAAAAAAATTTTTTTTTTAAAGGGGAAAAAAAAAAAAAATTTTTTTTAAAAAAGGGGGAAAAAAATTTTTTTTTTGGGGGAAAAAAAAAAAAAAAATTTTTTTTTTTCCCCCCCAAAACCAAAAAAAAAAAAATTTTTTTTTTAAATTTTAAAAAAGGAAAAATTTTTTGGGTTTTCCCCCAAAAATTGGGGAAAAGGGGGGGAAAAAAAAAAAAGGGGGGGGTTTTTTTTAAAAAAAACCCCCGGGTTTTTTTTTTTTAAAAAAAAAAGGTTTTTTTGGGGAAAAGGGGTTTTTTAAAAAATTTTTTGGAAAACCGGGAAAAAGGGGGGGGAAAATTTTTTTTCCCCCAAATTAAAAAAAAATTTTTTTTTTTTTTAAAAAAGGGGGGGGGGGGGGGGGGGTTTTTTTTTTTTTAAAATTTTTTTGGGGTTTAAAACAAAAAAAAAAATTTTTTTTTTCCCTAAAAATAAAATTTTTTTTTTTCCCCTTTTCCCAAAAAAGGGATTTTTCGGTTTTTAAAAAAAAAAAAAAAGGGGGTTTTTTTTAAAAAAAAAAAAAAAAAATTTTTTTTGGGGAAAAAAATTTTTTTGGGTTTTTTTTTTTTTTCCCCCGGGGAAAAAAAAGAAAATTTTTTTTTCCCCCAAAAAAAAAATTTTTTTTTGGGGGGGAAAAAAACCCGGGAAAAAAAAAATTTTTTTTTTCCCCCCCAAAAAAAAAGGGTTTTTTTTCCCCGGGGGGAAAAAATTAAAAAAAAAAAAAAAATTTTTTTTTTCCCCCTTTTTTTTAAAAAAATTTTTTTTTTTTTTTCCCAAAAATTTTTTTGGGTTTTTTTTTTCCCCCCAAAAAAAAAAAAGGGGTTTTTTTTTTTTTAAAAAAAAAAATTTTTTTTTTTTGGGGTTTTAAAAAAATTTTAAAAATAAAAAATTTTTTTTTTTCCCCCCCCAAAAGGGGAAAAATTTTTTTTAAACCCCCCAAAAAAAAAATTTTTTCTTTTTAAAAAAAAAAAGGGGGTTTTTTTTTTTTTTAAAAAAACCTTTTTTTTTTTTTGGAAAAAAGGGGAAAAAGGGGTTTTTTTTTTCCCGAAAAAAGGAAAAAAGGGGGGTTTTTCTGGTTTCAACCATGCACCAAGTAATAGAAAGTAGATGTTTTTCTGGTTTCAACCATGCACCAAGTAATAGAAAGTAGATGTTTTTCTGGTTTCAACCATGCACCAAGTAATAGAAAGTAGATGTTTTTCTGGTTTCAACCATGCACCAAGTAATAGAAAGTAGATGTTTTTCTGGTTTCAACCATGCACCAAGTAATAGAAAGTAGATGTTTTTCTGGTTTCAACCATGCACCAAGTAATAGAAAGTAGATGTTTTTCTGGTTTCAACCATGCACCAAGTAATAGAAAGTAGATGTTTTTCTGGTTTCAACCATGCACCAAGTAATAGAAAGTAGATGTTTTTCTGGCTTCAACCATGCACCAAGTAATAGAAAGTAGATGTTTTTCTGGTTTCAACCATGCACCAAGTAATAGAAAGTAGATGTTTTTCTGGTTTCAACCATGCACCAAGTAATAGAAAGTAGATGTTTTCTGTTTCAACCATGCACCAAGTAATAGAAAGTAGATGTTTTCTGGTTTCAACCATGCACCAAGTAATAGAAAGTAGATGTTTTTCTGGTTCAAACCATGCACCAAGTCAATAGAAAAGTAGATGTTTTTCTGGTTTCAACCATGCACCAAGTAATAGAAAGTAGATGTTTTTCTGGTTTCAACCATGCACCAAGTAATAGAAAGTAGATGTTTTTCTGGTTTCAACCATGCACCAAGTAATAGAAAGTAGATGTTTTTTCTGGTTCAACCATGCACCAAGTAATAGAAAGGTAGATGTTTTTCTGGTTTCAACCATGCACCAAGTAATAGAAAGTAGATGTTTTTTCTGGTTTCAACCATGCACCAAGCAATAGAAAGTAGATGTTTTTCTGGGTTTCAACCATGCACCAAGTAATAGAAAGTAGATGTTTTCTGGTTTCAACCATGGCACCAAGTAATAGAAAGTAATGTTTTTCTGGTTTCAACCATGCACCAAGTAATAGAAAGTAGATGTTTTTCTGGTTTCAACCATGCACCAAGTAATAGAAAGTAGATGTTTTTCTGGTTTCAACCATGCACCAAGCAATAGAAAGTAGATGTTTTTCTGGTTTCAACCATGCACCAAGCAATAGAAAGTAGATGTTTTTCTGGTTTCAGCCATGCACCAAGTAATAGAAAGTAGATGTTTTTCTGGTTTCAGCCATGCACCAAGTAATAGAAAGTAGATGTTTTTCTGGTTTCAACCATGCACCAAGTAATAGAAAGTAGATTTTTTTCTGGTTTCAACCATGCACCAAGTAATAGAAAGTAGATGTTTTTCTGGTTTCAACCATGCACCAAGTAATAGAAAGTAGATTTTTTTCTGGTTTCAACCATGCACCAAGTAATAGAAAGTAGATGTTTTTCTGGTTTCAACCATGCACCAAGTAATAGAAAGTAGATGTTTTTCTGGTTTCAACCATGCACCAAGCAATAGAAAGTAGATGTTTTTCTGGTTTCAACCATGCACCAAGTAATAGAAAGTAGATGTTTTTCTGGCTTCAACCATGCACCAAGTAATAGAAAGTAGATTTTTTTCTGGTTTCAACCATGCACCAAGTAATAGAAAGTAGATGTTTTTCTGGTTTCAACCATGCACCAAGTAATAGAAAGTAGATGTTTTTCTGGTTTCAACCATGCACCAAGTAATAGAAAGTAGATGTTTTTCTGGTTTCAACCATGCACCAAGTAATAGAAAGTAGATGTTTTTCTGGTTCAACCATGCAACCAAGCAATAGAAAGTAGATGTTTTTCTGGTTTCAACCATGCACCAAGTAATAGAAAGTAGATGTTTTTCTGGTTTCAACCATGCACCAAGTAATAGAAAGTAGATGTTTTTCTGGTTTCAACCATGCACCAAGTAATAGAAAGTAGATGTTTTTTCTGGTTTCAACCATGCACCAAGTAATAGAAAGTAGATGTTTTTCTGGTTTCAACCATGCACCAAGTAATAGAAAGTAGATGTTTTTCTGGTTTCAACCATGCACCAAGTAATAGAAAGTAGATGTTTTTCTGGTTTCAACCATGCACCAAGTAATAGAAAGTAGATGTTTTTCTGGTTTCAACCATGCACCAAGCAATAGAAAGTAGATGTTTTTCTGGTTTCAACCATGCACCAAGTAATAGAAAGTAGATGTTTTTCTGGTTTCAACCATGCACCAAGTAATAGAAAGTAGATGTTTTTCTGGTTTCAACCATGCACCAAGTAATAGAAAGTAGATGTTTTTCTGGTTTCAACCATGCACCAAGTAATAGAAAGTAGATGTTTTTCTGGTTTCAACCATGCACCAAGTAATAGAAAGTAGATGTTTTTCTGGTTTCAACCATGCACCAAGTAATAGAAAGTAGATTTTTTTCTGGTTTCAACCATGCACCAAATAATAGAAAGTAGATTTTCTTCTGGCTTCAACCATGCACCAAGCAATAGAAGTAGATGTTCTTTCAATTGTAACAACATAACTGGAAATAAAGGGAATTGTGAACTGCATAGTTTATTCATCATTTCGCATGTAAATAAGGTGTCGAGTTTGATCATGTGTCTCACACAATTCTCTTAGTGTTGAATGGCTTCAATTAAAACAGAACTCCAGGGAAGGAGAAAATAAAATATAGAAATAATATAAATACCGGGATAGTGATGTGTAGAAATATCAGTTTAATCGATTCAGGACACCAAGGATTCAGGACACTGAATACCAAGGACTGGGGTCTCTGAAGTTGCATGAATCCAGATGCCAGCTTGCAGGACACTTAATGATATTGATCAATTATACTAATATATTTTATCATGTCTCCTAAAATTTCAAAGTGCTGCATGCTTGTTTGATGATCTGTTAATAAAAACAAAAAGTGAAGGTCCCTATTACATGCCTTAAGAAGCATTGGGCATATATATATATATATATATATATATATATATATATATATATATATATATATATATATATATATATATATATATCATCAATTGCCGTGCTGGCTAGCGTAGACGTTCATGGCTCTCCACAGATCTCAGTCCTTGGTTTTCTGGATCAGCTCTGCTGATGATATTCCTCCATGCCACTGTCCCAATCCATTCAGCATCATTTTTCTTGGTCTGTCTTTGCCTCTCTTTCCCTCAATCTGTCCAGTTGCCATGATGTTCAATGCCTCTCTTCTCATCACATGACGAAAGAAAGCTGTTTGTCTTTTTATTATTGTTGTATATAATGTTCTAGTTTCATTAGCCTTTTTCAGGCAGTTAGTTACTTTGGCAGTCCATGGAATTCGCAGCAATTGTCTCAGTAACCACGTCTCTGTATATTTCTATAGATCATTTCACACTTGTGGCTGATGCGATCAGTATCATGCTGGTCCCTTTACTTCCTGAAGCATCTTCTAGTACCCATATAAGGTAGTGTCAGTCTGGAAGCTCAGGTCAGTTATACAAATCCCTATCCACTCCAGTGTGGATTGAACCCCTTGCCATCAGTACAGCAGGACAAGCAAGTGTCTAGCCACATGCTGCTGTGGCTCCGAATGATATGATGGTTTAAGACAGTGGTTCTCAACCGGTGGGGAAATTCCCCCCCAGGGGGGAATTTTAGGGTTTCCAGGGGGGAATTAAGATTATTTCAAGATCGCGTTAATACAAGAACCGATTACTTTTAATTCTTTTTCCCTTTATACTGTATGTATGGTTCTGTACGTCTCACCCTTCTAAAATTCAATTTATAAAGTAAGTAGACGCACAAACCATGTTTTATATGGATGTCTAGAATTGTTTTAGTATGTGCTATTAAATTTAGCTTCAATTATTACGTATACCATGTATGGGTGGGGGTGGGATTTTTAGGTAGGAAATATGAGGGGGATGTGGGAATGACGTTCTGAAAATATGGTGAAGGGGGGCACGGGCCAAAAAAAGGTTGAGAACCACTGGTTTAAGAGGTGTATTTGTCTGTCTAGAACATACTATTGATTTCTTACTGTTGCTTTGACCATCTTCTATGCACATTTATATTACAGATGACAGCCTACTGACTTTGCTACAGAAACTTGTACATAGTCCTAATGTTAACACACAGGAATCAAAGGATCTGTTGTCCTGGGTACTCAAGGTGAGTGGTTTGGGCATTACTTTAGAAATGAATAGGGATACAGGAGTGGTTAAAGGTGGGGGATGTGGTAGTGTTGTGGCTAGGTGCCTGCCTGCCTGCCCAGTGGTTGTAGATTTAAATCCCCAGTGAGAAAGATTTTTAAAATTGTCCTGGACTCCCAGGTTGACCTAGCCCAAAATGGATACCAGGAAATTCAGGAATACAGACCTGATCGGAGACACCAGGGATTGTGTGAGATGATGAACTAGGATGCATTTGCATGTCAGTCTAGCAAACGATGATAGAGATGAGTGGTTAGTGTACATCCTTGCCAATAGAGTGGCCCGATATTCAATGCATCCGCTCATCTAGGACTTGAATTCTAAGCTGGTTTATGTGTTTGTATGTCAAATTACATTTCTCTATGTTAAGTTAGGTGCATATTGTTTACAGGACGTGGCAGTCAACCTCAATGACCGGCATGCTTACCATTGTATGAAAATCAACGGAAGACAGTCTGCTGCCAAATCGCCCACAGCTAGGCTTTGTGGCGAAGGGGTTATGGGAGCAATTTGTAATCCTGCATACCACATTCAAAACACAGCTGCCGGCGATTTAGCAGCAGAATGCATTGCATTTATTCCTTGTAGTAATTGGTTATCTTAGTAGTACTATTGTAGTAATTGACTTATTAGTAACTTGTACTGGGAACAAGTAGCGTCTATTAGATGCGGAAATAACTATTTGTCGCCTATAGAGATAAAAAGAGGAGTACAACAGGGATGTGTGCTGTCTCAAAGCCTCTTCATCCTATACACAGAAAGAATTTTTAAACAAGTTGAACTGCCTGGACTTAACATCAATGGAAGAAGAACCATAACCAATCTTAGGTATGCTGACGATACCGTGTTACTAGCAGAAAGCGTGGAAGAGTTACAAGACCTAGTGGAACAAGTAAACAGGCATAATGTATAATGCGGCTTAGATATTAACATCCAAAAAACAAAAACTATGATAATTAACAGTGGAAAGGAAAGTTCATCAATGAACATCACAGTAAATGGTGAGATACTAGAACTAGTAACAAGTTCCTCCTATATTGGACATATAATAATAGATGATGGCAGAAGTGAAATAGAAATTAAAAAGAGAATAAGAATGGCCAAAAATGCTTTCAATGGCATGAATCAGTATTAACATCTAGAGAGATTAACAAACGCATTAAAAATGAGAAACTGTCAAATGCTACGTATATTCAGCGCTACTGTAAGGCGCGGAAGCCAGGGCATTGAACAGGCAATTAGAAAGACGAATAGAGGCCCTGGAGATGTGGATATACAGACGAATATGTCGTATTTCATAGAAACAAAAACAATCAAATGCAGAGGTTCTAGAAAAATTGGGAATGAAGAGAGAGTTGATGAAAGAAATAAAGGGGAGGCAAGTGAAATATATCAACCATGTTAAAAGACATGATACTATTATAAAAACCATACTGGTGGGCAAGGTTGAGGGCAAGCGAGCAAGAGGTAGACAATGTTACAAGTGGGAAGATGACATCAAGAGATGAACGAACATCAGCCTGACAGAATGTACATTCAGGGCGAGAGACAGGCAGTGTTGGAGATTCATTGCAGCCAACCTTCATTGTGGAGACAGTACCTGATAGATTGATTGATTGATTATTGGTTATCTTAATATTACTCTTATAGTGGCTGGTATGCTTATCTCAGTATTACTCCTGCAGTAATTGGTGGTTATCACAATTTAATCTTCAAGCAATTGGCAGTTGCATCAGTATTACTCTTGGTAATAATTGGTGGCTACAAGAGTATTATTCTTGTAGTAATTAGTGGTTATCTCAGTATTACTTTTTAAGTAATTCATGGTTATGTTAGTATTACTCTTTTTGCAATTTGGGGTTATCTCAGTATCACTCTTGTAGCAATTAGTTTTTATTTCAGTATTACTCTTGCTGTAATTTGAGGTTATCTTAGTATTACTCTTGTTGCAGTTGGTGGCTATTTCAGTATTACCCTTGTTGCAGTTGGTGGCTATTTCATTATTACTCTTGTTGCAGTTGGTGGCTATTTCAGTATTACCATTGTAGCAGTTGGTGGTTATTTCAGTATTGCCATTGTAGCAGTTGGTGGTTATTTCAGTATTACCATTGTAGCAGTTGGTAGTTATTTCAGTGTTATCCTTGTAGCAGTTGGTGGTTATTTCAGTATTGCCATTGTAGCAGTTGGTGGTTATTTCAGTATTGCCATTGTAGCAGTTGGTGGTTATTTCAGTATTGCCATTGTAGCAGTTGGTGGTTATTTCAGTATTCAAAACAATGTTTTCCCATAGTGAATTTGAATAACGAAGACACAAACAATAGATTGCACGATTTATTGCCTGGCATATTTCGCTGCATCTCATCAGGTACATACTGCAGAAATCACACAACTTACGTGAAATTAACTAGATAAATCCTTCAAGTTGAAATATACACAATTTCGCACAGTAATGTCACTTATCTACCACGGTAATTTTAAGCTGACTAACATGTCTTTCTGTTTACACAATTCTGGCTTGCGTTGATAGATCATAATTGCTTCTGCAAATTTTATTTGCAGAATAATATTTCAGTATTACCTGTGTAGCAGTTGGTGGTTATTTCAGTATTGCCATTGTAGCAGTTGGTGGTTATTTCAGTATTGCCATTGTAGCAGTTGGTAGTTATTTCAGTATTGCCATTGTAGCAGTTGGTGGTTATTTCAGTATTGCCATTGTAGCAGTTGGTGGTTATTTCAGTATTGCCATTGTTGCTGTAGGTTTTTATTTCTTCTTCTTCTGCGTTCATCCGGAGTTTTGTTTTCTTTTTCGAACGTGATTGCGCCGTTAGGCCGACACATCCAACTTATGCGGGCATTTGTTGACCGGGTTAACCTTCCTGGAGGTTTTTATTTCAGTACTACTCTTGTTGTAATTTGGAGTTACTCTTGTTGCAGTTGGTGATTATTTCAGAATTACTCTTGTAAGTAGGGAAATGTTGAAAACTTGCCAGGTTGGGTCATGTTTGTCAACAGCTATTCTCTAAAGTACAGTTGGAGGTTGTCTGTGAGGAGGCAGTCAACAGAAATCCAGGACTATTAACAATGAAGAATGGACAGGCTTCAACATTTCCACACTTTCACGTATTGCTGAATATTGGGTGCACTTGGAGACCCTGACTACAAGCACAGCTATATTAGCACCATAACATCCCACAGGTCTATTAGAGATGAGGGGATCAACTTCATTGCATGAGGCTTTACCCTGTATGGCTCTATCTTCTCCCCACAGAATGGCCTGCCGCCTGCAGAGAGCATCACACAAAGCATGAACTCCATAGCTCTAGCCATGACCACCAATTGGTCAGAAGCACGAGACAGATTACTAGATCACTTTACACATTTCAAGTTGAAATATACACAATTTCGCACAGTAATGTCACTTATCTACCACGGTAATTTTAAGCTGACTAACATGTCTTTCTGTTTACACAATTCTGGCTTGCGTTGATAGATCATAATTGCTTCTGCAAATTTTATTTGCAGAATAATATTTCAGTATTACCTGTGTAGCAGTTGGTGGTTATTTCAGTATTGCCATTGTAGCAGTTGGTGGTTATTTCAGTATTGCCATTGTAGCAGTTGGTGGTTATTTCAGTATTACCTGTGTAGCAGTTGGTGGTTATTTCAGTATTACCTGTGTAGCAGTTGGTGGTTATTTCAGTATTGCCATTGTAGCAGTTGGTAGTTATTTCAGTACTGCCATTATAGCAGTTGGTGGTTATTTCAGTATTGCCATTGTAGCAGTTGGTGGTTATTTCAGTATTGCCATTGTAGCAGTTGGTGGTTATTTCAGTATTGCCATTGTAGCAGTTGGTGGTTATTTCAGTATTGCCATTGTAGCAGTTGGTGGTTATTTCAGTAGTTACCATTGTAGCAGTTGGTGGTTATTTCAGTATTACCTGTGTAGCAGTTGGTGGTTATTTCAGTATTACCTGTGTAGCAGTTGGTGGTTATTTCAGTACTGCCATTGTAGCAGTTGGTGGTTATTTCAGTATTGCCATTATAGCATTTGGTGGTTATTTCAGTATTGCCATTGTGGCAGTTGGTGGTTATTTCAGTATTGCCATTGTAGCAGTTGGTAGTTATTTCAGTATTGCCATTGTAGCAGTTGGTAGTTATTTCAGTATTGCCATTGTAGCAGTTGGTAGTTATTTCATTATTGCCATTGTAGCAGTTGGTAGTTATTTCAGTATTGCCATTGTAGCAGTTGGTAGTTATTTCAGTATTGCCATTGTAGCAGTTGGTGGTTATTTCAGTATTGCCATTGTAGCAGTTGGTAGTTATTTCAGTATTGCCATTGTAGCAGTTGGTGGTTATTTCAGTATTGCCATTGTAGCAGTTGGTGGTTATTTCAGTATTGCCATTGTTGCTGTAGGTTTTTATTTCTTCTTCTTCTGCGTTCATCCGGAGTTTTGTTTTCTTTTTCGAACGTGATTGCGCCGTTAGGCAGACACATCCAACTTATGCGGGCATTTTTTGACCGGGTTAACCTTCCTGGAGGTTTTTATTTCAGTACTACTCTTGTTGTAATTTGGAGTTACTCTTGTTGCAGTTGGTGATTATTTCAGAATTACTCTTGTAAGTAGGGAAATGTTGAAAACTTGCCAGGTTGGGTCATGTTTGTCAACAGCTATTCTCTAAAGTACAGTTGGAGGTTGTCTGTGAGGAGGCAGTCAACAGAAATCCAGGACTATTAACAATGAAGAATGGACAGGCTTCAACATTTCCACACTTTCACGTATTGCTGAATATTGGGTGCACTTGGAGACCCTGACTACAAGCACAGCTATATTAGCACCATAACATCCCACAGGTCTATTAGAGATGAGGGGATCAACTTCATTGCATGAGGCTTTACCCTGTATGGCTCTATCTTCTCCCCACAGAATGGCCTGCCACCTGCAGAGAGCATCACACAAAGCATGAACTCCATAGCTCTAGCCATGACCACCAATTGGTCAGAAGCACGAGACAGATTACTAGATCACTTTACACATAGATCCCCTGGGGGTACCAAAGATGAGATTGTGGGATAGAAGAAGAATACTAACTTAGCTATTGCTTCAATGAGAGGCAGCCGAGTATAATTTTTGTTATGTTCTGGCAAGGAGTTTCTTTTGCAAATAGAATATGAATGCTGTCTTATGAATGTCCTCAGAGATTCACAGATGCACTGAAGCTTCTTGATGAGCATGTCGCCCAGGAGCACATTGAGAGCATTTCCAAATGCATTGATCTGCGGTCGGGAACAGAGGGCAAGAAGCGGGCACAGGCTGCAGCAAAGAGAAGAACCAAAATTATGGCTCAGATGGCCAAGCTGCAAAGGGATTTCATAGCTGAGAATGCAGAGCTGTTTGAGAATACCAGCACAGAGGTATGGCCTTTACTTGGCTAACACTTATTCTCATGAACCCAACATGCAGTTCTGATTGGCTGTTTGGATCTCTTGGTTATTTCCTTCTCTGCTCTCACTAAAACTGATGTAGTGGTCAGCACATTTTCCTGTCAACACTTTCGCTCTGAGTTTAAATCCCAGTATTTTCAAGGTGGGTCAATCCATGATCATAAAATGGTTACCAAATATTTCTCTAGGAAGTAAAGGCTTAATCTGATCCCTCGTATTCTGTTTGACAAATTAAGATGTGAGCCTTAACACCAGGTCCCTATTATGCCTTAATGCCATGTAATATGGCTTGACTTTAATTCTTCTGTCATTGAACCTGCTTTGCTTTTAATAGGCTATTTAACAATTGTCGTCTTCTTTAATCTTATGAACTCAATTCTCTTTTGTTACACTGAGGTTATTCTTGTTTCCTTTTATTTGTCTTGTTTAATTGTTTACAGTTCTGAGTGATTGTTGTTTGCATGCTAAGTGGCCAGGCAAAATTTAAAAAGCAAATTTCAAATTTGTTAATATTTTTGTACAGGATATTTTGAAAATCAAATATTCAGTATGGTAAAGAGTGACCAAAGAAACTGGTTATCACACACCATAGAAAAACATCAGCCTATATCCAGCCGATTATGAACTGGCCTACAAAGGCTTGACATGAGTGGTTGTGGGCCTATTCTCGACTTGGAGTAACAAGGACTCAAGATGAAGGAGGAGATTAATTCTGCCATGGTATGTGATTAATTCTACAGTTAATGGGTCATTGTCATATTTAAATACGATTCCATTGGTTCTTTTCACGAGACATTCAGATCTTCAGTTGTTCTATAGAACGGCAAGCAAATAAAAGGAATTGGACGTACAGGAGTTATTAGAAACAATATACTTAGTTCTTATGATAGAAACTACATTAACTATGCCATTGTCTTGTAACCTGTCATTATTGTTGTTAAGGGTGTCAAGAGTGTTAATCATGTGAAATCACGGGGCAGATGAACACTGTGATGTCACAAGGACAGTTTAAAGATAGCCACCCCACTTTTGACATGTACCAAAGAGGCGCAGTGTTCTGTTATCCATTTTTTTAATCAGTGAGGGGGTAGAAATGCATCGACAAATGAAGGTCCAGTATGTTGATGCATGCCTGTCAGTCCAGTAAATGTATGACTGGAGTTGGAAGTTTTGACCCGCAATCAAATCCAAACAACGTGGACTTCTGAGTAAAGGTGTCCTTTTACAACATGACAGTGTTCGACCCCATACTGTCCATGCAATGGTTGAAACCATCGAAGACCTCCACTTTCAGTGTGTACTGAGCCAGTGAGAGTCATTGGTAGGAATAGGTTGTCTTTTGAAGCCCCTTTGTATAAGAAAGAAGTAGAAATCAGAGGGTGCACTAGACAATATAAAAATGTAAAGCTGTAGTTACCATGCCAGGATTTGAATGTCACCTCCAAATGGCGACAGTTACTTGCTGCAGGAACAAGTGTACGCCAATGCATGACCTACTAGACACCCTAGGAAGGTGTCATCGTTAGCCAGCTCTATGATCCTGAATCCACAAATATTGAATATGGACAGTTGAAGTACACTTGTTCCTGCATTGTGGCACTGTCATCATTTGGAGGTGACTAGTTCAAATCCCAGCCTGGTAACTGTAGATTTCAGTTGTTATGTTGTCTAGTATGTCCTTGAATCTCTGCTTCTTTCATCTACTTTAATGTGTGCCAACCAACACTTGTGAATTTGTTTATGTGCTGTCACAGTCTACCGTTTTGTTTTCATGCTATACTTTTGAATTCCCATGTTTTTTGTGTGACTCATTGAATCAAATTTGAATATATATTTGTTTTCAATTAATGCTGCCTCAGGTAGGAGATGTGCCAAGTGAGGTGGAAATGAGAGAATCACCTTCTGATGATGGCACTTTGGTTGCCTTGGGCCCACGCCAGAGCAATGTTAAGGTTGTTGGACCTATGCAGACCACATGTATACTATGTCAAGAGGAGCAGAAGATTTCCTCATCAGGGAAAGCCATGGTTCTGTCAGCTTTTGTGCAGCAGTAAGATTTGTTTCAAACTTTGCTTTCTTTCTTTCTTTCTTTCTTTCTTTCTTTCTTTCTTGCTTTCTGTTTGCCTTTCTTTGTTTCTTTCTTTCTTTCTTTCTTTCTTTCTTTCTTTCTTTCTTTCTTTCTTTCTTTCTGTTTGCCTTTCTTTGTTTCTATCTTTCTTTCTTTCTTTCTTTCTTTCTTTCTTTCTTTCTTTCTTTCTTTCAGTAGCAAGAACTAGTGTATTTCATTTCAAATCAGCATGGTGCTAGAGCAGTGATTCTCAATCTTTTTTTGGCCTATGCACCCCTTCACCATATGTTCAGAATGTCATTCCCCCCCCCCCCCTTTTCATGTTTCCTCCGTATAAATTCCCCCCCCCCCTACACACACACACAGTATACATAAAAATGGAATCTAAATTTAACAGCACATACTAGAACAAGTCTAGACGTCTACATAAAACGTGATTTGCAGGTATACTTACGTTATAAAACAAATTTCAGTAGGGCAAGAAGTACAGAACAGTAAAGTATGGAGGAAAAAACAATATCAAGTTATCGGTTCTTGTATTAACGCTATCTTGAAATAATCTTAATCCCCTCCGTGATTTGCAGGTATACTTACGTTATAAAACAAATTTCAGAAGGACAAGAAGTACAGAACTGTAAAGTATGGAGGGAAAAACAATATCAAGTAATCGGTTCTTATTTCTTCTTCCCCCCCCCCCCCCCCCCCTCTCCCCCCAAGGGGGGAATTCCCCACCAGTTGAGAACCACTGCTAGAGGCGACCCATTCTCATAGCTTGCGCTCCAGAGATTTATCTGGAAATGGTACACATAGCCATGTTTGGCACACATAGCTGGCACACTACACACTAGCTACTGATCAGACTAGGTACTGACCACACTAGGTACTGACCACACTGGCTACTGACCACATTGGCTACTGATCACACTAGCTACTGACCACATTGGCTACTGATCACACTAGCTGCTGACCACACTAGCTACTGATCACATTGGCTACTGACCACAATAGCTACTTACCACAGTGGCTACTGATCACACTGGCTACTGATCACACTGGCTACTGACCACAATAGCTACTGATCACATTGGCTACTGATCACATTGGCTACTGACCACACTGGCTACTGACCACACTGGCTACTGATCACATTAGCTACTGATCACATTAGCTACTGATCACATTGGCTACTGACCACACTGGCTACTGATCACACTGGCTACTGATCACACTGGCTACTGATCACACTAGCCCTTGTAAGCCATTTGCTCAGTGAAAATGTGGGCCCAGCACCTTGTCCCATGTGGCATTTCATGGTGTATAAACAGTGTTTTACTTATATGATATATGTTTCAGTATTTTATACAACAAAATTACTGGGTTATTTTTTTTAATGTGTCTTGCACCTCGACTCTGTTAAACATTTCATGGGTAGGTTATATTTAGTGCATAATACTGTTATCTATGCATACATATTTGCATTTATTGATACAGACTTAAATTTGCTTATGTACTTGCCAGTAAACAAACCTGCTTATATACTTCTCCGTAATCTTACCTGCTTATGTACTTGTCCATTAACATACCTGCATGCTAACATACCAGAATGTATACTATACTCACAAGCACACACACACACTCTTAAATACATATACTCATATGCATATTTTCATTTATATGAAATAATGTACACCCATATACATCTCACATAATGTCTATCAACTTGCATAAACACAAACACATACATACATGAACACACACTCTGTTTACCCTTACAGGTGGGTATGGCTAGATTTTTTTAAAGAATATGCCAGTTTTGTTTTTATCTCTTGGAGGTGAAGTTAATGGCATGGTAACTGCAGCCATCACAGATTTTCCCACCATGACACTTGCAATAGTCAACAATTTGGGAAGAGTAATTTAATTTTTTCTTTTCCTTCAGATCAACAGTCTTGTCTCAAAACAGACGAAAGCATCCGGCCTCTGAGGAGATTGCAGACCCCCTGTTCATGCCTTCACACTTAAGTAAAGGAACTCACACGAGCTCCTGTGGGCATGTCATGCATCACGATTGCTGGCAGGGGTAAGTCATACATAACATTATTAGAGTAATAGAATGACTGGCATCTGGCCGTCTTGGCAGGCGATTGTTTCTAAAATGGAGTTATACCTCTATATAAAACAAAGCCTGGACTGAATTTAGAAACCATGTGTTGCTCATGCAGTATGATCCCTCTCTCGGGGCTGTCTAGTTTACTCCAGAGGAAAGGTAACACCAATACGTCTAGAATAAGACAAGCTGCAGAAGCTGCTGGATCAGTAAAGCAATGCTCTAACTGTCCGCCTGTCAGAGCTCCCATCCTAGACCAGTTGCCAACCAAGGCATAGGGCCTGGTCTGCCCTGCCATGACATTTAGTCTTTAGGTTGCATTTCCTCGCACTAGGGTGAGACTTGTACCGTCCCAGTTGCACTCTCTGGCCAAGGCCATTGACACAATGTGAGGTGTCGGGTTTGGTGATCGCTGCCCAACATTCATCGCTAATAGAATACTTTGTGGTAATCTGATAATTGCTGCCATACGGGGGTTACTGCTTTCATAAGATGAGGTGACAAGTTTGCTTTCTTGTAAACTTTGACTTGTTCAGGGGAGAGGAAGTCAGGTACTTCTTTCTTTTTTCTTAATATCAAGGATCAGCAGAAGAGATAAATGCAGTCAGTGAAAAATAACTTGACTGCTTGCATCAGAGTTATACCATTTCACAGAATTGTGGAAATTGATTAAATTAGATTTTAATGCACAATGATCTTCCTTACAGTAATAGTTGCTCAGTAATAGTTTTGTTTTTTACTCCAAGGGCTGGAGAGCTCAGTGTTTTGGACAGTTTTAGGCTTCTCATTCAAAATAGGCAACCAAAAGCTTTGCTTGTCAGTGGTAAATAAATGTTTGTTAGTTAGTTGCATATCCTCTACAGCGCGTCAGTCAACACCAGCATTGTTTGCTGTTATGATGTCTTGGCAAGTTTACATTCAGTAGTTTTCCATTGCTCTCTGAACGACCGGCACCCATACCATTTCGTAAAAAAACCAACGCAAGGCGGCCTGCTGCCAAATCGCCCGCAGCTGTGTTTCAAATGCAGCATGCGCCATAACCGCTTCACCGCGGAGCCGGCGATAAATGAATCTAACTACTGAAAATCCCAAGTTTGTTTTTCTCAAGACATCTTGTATGTTTAATCATGTGTTCGCCTGGTGAGTTGTAATACTCTAGATTGTGTTGACAAAATTACCTGTGACAAGAATGCTTCTTATACTTGCAAATAACTTTAAAAAGAAAAATCAGATGCATTCTATATATTGTCTGAAAGGGTAAATCATTATGTAGAAATTTCTTTGCTGAACATTGCTCTATAATACTAACAAAGAGGAAAAACCATAACATTATTTTTGTTGTCTGTTGATGCCATCACAATCTTTATATCACACCTGGCCAATATGTGACGTATTTAATTTGTTTAGTTCAGTTGCCCTTAGTAATTCCAGTAAACACATAAATATCAGCTTGTTGCAACTGCCCATCCAATTTCCTTTCCAAGTATGTATTGTTTATATGGTGTCTGGCAGTTTACAACAATGATACACTGCCTAGAAATCTGGCTTGTTTACTGCAACAGTGTATAGTGTTAACATATTTGTCTTATCATAATTGTGACATTGGCAGTAGGGCTTCATCTCATGACATCCAAACAAACCTTAACACAGATGATCAGATAGTATGATAATTATATCAACACTCTAATCAACTTTAACACAGATGATCAGATAATATGATAATTTTATCAATGCTGAATGCCTTCCTTATTTAGTAGCATGGTTTATGTATTTTTTAGGAGGCAGGCATTGAAGATATGAAGTTGCTAGTCCTGGACAAAATTATAAAATAACACGAAGTACGGCAACTTTACAGAACACAGTTACAGAAAACATAGGATGTTGCAGCGGCTAGCCTTCATCAGCAAAACAGTACACAAAAACTCACCATACAAACACAGGGAGGACACTACAATGACCACATTAAAGCATAATAACAATGAGATGAATGTAAAGATTAAAACAGTGAGAATGATGAAGAGAAAATGAAACCATGTTTAAAATATGCTACTTATCTCTGAATCCCAGGCTGTGAAACTGGAGACAGGGAGAAAAAGTACAGTGCATTGTAATCATTCATTTTACAACTGCACATAAGTAAGACATTTTCTTCAGGTACAGAGGAGAGAAAATACAAGATTTCTTTCTATATATTTTAGACCAGTTAGAGTAGTGTTTCCATACTCAGAATAACTCAACAGGAATAACTCCAATGAACATTTATTCTTTTATAACTTTGCATTTATCAAATATCTATCACTCCTTTATATATATCTTCAACAGGTACATATAAAGGTATATAGTCCTATTTTCATGCCACTTTGATTCCCTTAAAATTTTCTAGTGCACATCTTGAAAAATCCCATCTCAAGAAAATCCCAAGACAATGAGGCTGTTAAGTGAGTGCTCAAGCTACTAGGTTATTCCAGCTCTTATAGAAGCCTGTACAAAATAAAGATTCCTTTTACATACCCTAGGTGCTTTGGGCATAAGTTGCTGGGCTCGTAATTTTAGACCAGTGTGTGATGTCACTTTCATGCTGACAGCTTCATTTGCCAAGACATTTCCTGATACTCATTCTAGGCTGCCGGCCCTGTGGCCAAAGGATATGGACACAATTAAGAATTCCACATACCGCGTTCGAAACATAGCTGCGGGTGATTTGGCAACAGACTGCCTTGCATTGGTTTTTATAAAATGGTATTACTGCCGATCGTTCAGAAGAAAAATGGCAAGCGGCTGAATGTAAACTTACCAGGAAATCACAAACAGCTAAACAATGCTGGGGTTGACTGTGTTGTCCTGTAAAGGATATGCAACTAACTAGCATTCTAGGCTGAGTCAGCCTTCAAGCCCATGACCACAGGGTCAGTAAGCAGACATCCAGCCACAGTTCTGCTGTGGCTCCCTGTAGGGCCCTATATACATGCTGAAATGTTCTGTGGCCTTATTTCACCATTATTTAACCATACACCTTTCTGTTTGTTATTAGTTATTTCACCAGCATAGTCAACAGAGAACGCAGGAGGCCCTCCCGGTTCCGCCACAGTTACAGTTACGATATAGACAGAATGGAATACTTGTGTCCTCTTTGTGAAGGACTCAGCAATACAGTTATCCCTATAGTACCTTCTTTGCCTACTTTGTTGAGTGAAGGGTGAGTAACACTTCATCTATTAATGTGTTTGTCTACAAGAATTGTATGTTTTTTTTGTGTGTTCTTTTTGTAAATTTTAAAGACGCTACCCTCTTTATATGTTTCTTCTTTTCTGCCCTTTATCCCCCCTCCCACTGGCCCTCAACAACCCAACCCAAACCGTCCTATCTTTTGCTATCCCTCAGTTCCCTCCATGTCCTCCCAGCATTATTCATCACTGTCTGTAATTCTCTTTTCCGTGTGTGTGTGTTTTTTTTTGTTTTGGTTAGATCTTCTGCTATTTCGTTTGCCTTGTTGGTTCCAGACTAATGTGTCTAGTTTTATTGCCCTAAGATTTCTCAGTGTGTTTTCTATCAAGCACCAGCGTCATTTCCTCACCTCATGGTTCACTGGGATTTATTGAGTTCTCTCTGTGAGCTCTCTACGTTGGTGATTCTGTCATATCAATTTTGGTCACACTATTCTGTGCGAGCACCAATTAGTGAATGTCTGTAGTTTATTAGTGATTCTTTTATTTGCTCACCATGATTCTGACCCACACAGTAGTATCAATTTAACATCCGAGTTAAAAATTCTAAGTTTAACTTCCTTTGACTTCCATAAATTTCCTTGTGATATGAAAGCTCCTCTTGCCTTTTGTATTATTATTTTAATATCTCTGACTGTTCCCCCATTTTTGTTCACATTGCTTCCAAAATAGGTATGTGATTCTGCCACCTGAAGTGAGGCTTCCCTAAGGGAGATTGGTTGTTGTTTGTTTGGTTCAATCTCATTATCTTTGTCTTTCCTGGCATATTTAGCTGCATCTCATCAGGTACATACTGCAGAAATCACACAACATAAAGTAATTAGGTAATTCCTTCAAGCTGAAATATACACACATTCGCACAGTGATTTCAATTGTCTACACGGTAAAATTTTAAACTGACTATTATGTCTTTCTGTTAGCACAAAACTGACTTATGCAGATTGATGGTGATTGCTTCTGCCACCTTTAACATGCGACTATTTTGTGTGTTAAACAACATGCTAAACGCATTGTCCTTATCAATCACCGGTTTCCAAAATGTGCCGTCCACTCGATGACGTAGGAGGTTTGTGGTATGTCGGCTTGACCAGGTTCCCATCGTCTTTGTGTATTATTCTGTCAATACAAGTGGGTATGTGTTCGAGCACCCTGTTCAACTGCCTTCTGTTCTGCCGATGTAGGTAGAGTGGCACCTACATGTAAATTGATAAATACAGTTGGATTTGGCTTGCAGAGGGACAGCTTCTTTAACTGCTGGGGTGGAAATAGGTGTTGTTCTGTACCTAATAACTGGAGTTGCAGCATAGAATGTTCTGCTGACTGCTGTAATGAGCCGGTCCTGTAGATGTATTATGTCATCCCCTCGAAATGTTAGCTGGATAAATACCTTGAGTTTAAAGACTGATGTTTCGTCGGGTTTTGGCTGTTGGCAGTGACACTTTTTAAATCCTGTGGAGTACACATTCAGGTGTAAGATATTCTTTACAGTTTCAAATTCCTCTGTCGGTGTGTCCTGAGGGCATTTCTTTTTGCCAAACAGGGTCCATACTAAGCCACGTTTGTTGTGGACGGGTGTGTGAAGCTGTGTAAATTTAAGTATTGGCCAGTCCATATTTCTTTATGGTACACCAATCTTTGAATTGTGCTGTCTGCTCTACATCTCAGAATATCTTGGAATGGCAACGCTTCGTTGTGTTTGTGTTCCATAGACTGAGAGATGTTCTTATGTGTCTGGTTCATTATGGCCTGGAACGAATGTTGCTTGTAGTTCGTCTGTGGTGATGAATATTTTATCAGTCCACATAACAACTATAGAAGACAAAGTTTTTAATGTTTGAGGATCTCTTTTTTCTTGTAATTGTACCATGAAGATGTCTGCTAGAATATGACAAAGAGGATTCCCCATGGTCACTCCATTTATTTATTTGTGTATATTTCAGCTTGAAGGATTTATCTAATTACTTTAGTTTATGTTGTGTGATTTCTGCAGTATGTACCTGAGGAGATGCAGCGAAATATGCCTGGCAATAAATTGTACAATCCATTCTTTGTATCTTCGTTATTCAAATGAGATCAGAATGAAAAGTGAGCTGATTTAAGGAAAAAAAACAGATAAATAAAATATTTTGGCAGCTTTAAACGACATGACACCCTTATAACACTCATGACAAATAAAATATTTTGGCAGCTTTAAACGACATGACACCCTTATAACACTCATGACAAATAAAATATTTTGGCAGCATTAAACGATATGACACCCTTATAACACTCATGACAAATAAAATATTTTGGCAGCATTAAATGACATGACACCCTTATAACTCATGACAAATAAAATATTTTGGCAGCTTTAAACGACATGACACCCTTATAACACTCATGACAAATAAAATATTTTGGCAACATTAAACGACATGACACCCTTATAATACTCATGACAAATAAAATATTTTGGCAACATTAAACGACATGACACCCTTATAACACTCATGACAAATAAAATATTTTGGCAGCTTTAAACGACATGACACCCTTATATCACTCATGACAAATAAAATATTTTGGCAACATTAAACGACATGACACCCTTATAATACTCATGACAAATAAAATATTTTGGCAACATTAAACGACATGACACCCTTATAACACTCATGACACTCTTGTTGTACTAGATAAAAGGGAACAGCATGGCAAAGTGGTTAGTGCGCTTGCATGCCATGTCTGGTCAGGGTTCAATCCTCAGCAGAGGCAGGATTATTTGTCCAACCAGTATGGCTCTGGAGTTGACCCAGCCTCATAAAACTGGGTACCAGAGAATATTCGGAATGTTCTGGCAATGAAAGACAGCGAGAAAGGGAATTGTCAACCTGACCTATATGTCATGGCCTAGAATATGTGAAGGCCTAATTTATCACACATCCAGGGGCAATATATCACACATCCAGGGGCAATATATCACACATCCAGGGGCAATATATCACACATCCAGGGGCAATATATCACACATCCAGGGGCAATATATCACACATCCAGGGGCAATATATCACACATCCAGGGGCAATATATCACACATCCAGGGGCAATATATCACACATCCAGGGGCAATATATCACACATCCAGGGGCAATATATCACACATCCAGGGGCAATATATCACACATCCAGGGGCAATATATCACACATCCAGGGGCAATATCTGCTTTATGACTACCTTTTGCTAGATTTTTGTAAACCTTTTTAGGCAGTGAAGAGAGAAATTGGCATGGTCACATAATGATATTGTTGAACAGCAGTCTATCAAAGTGTTTGATCAGAATTACTGATAGGAGTGAGACCTATTATTTATTACTGCCAACTATCATAGTGAAGACATCACTTGATCAGTTGAAAATAAAGATGTGTTTAGCATTGATTATCATTTACATTGCTAAGTATCTGTTCGAAACCATGTTCATTGTTTCAGAGAGAAAAAGTCACCAGAGCTGACCTTTGATGACTGGCTGGATGGTATTCTGAAAACAGTAGTCAACAGTATTAAACAGGCAGAGGACAAGGAATCACAAGGTAAAAGCCTCACATAGACTTTATCCTTTCTCATTTTAGGCTTCATATGTCTTCACGTTTCTTTGATTCTAGATATCTTCATTGTTACTGTTTCCAGAGAACCTTCACTTTTGCTGGCTGTAGGTGCATCATTTTTATTAGTACTAGACATTTTAATTTTTAATTTTTTGTCTTGTTTCCAGATAGTCTTCACTTTTACCGGCTCCAAGTGTTGTTTGTGTGTTTTTGACCACACAAAGACACAAGGTTCTACTCTCCAGTAAGAATGGATTTCCAAAAGGCATTCTTTGTGTAAAGTTGCACTTTTACTGGCTCTTACTGGCTCCAGATGCCTTCACTTCAATAGTTATATTCACCTTTGAACATTATTGCTTAGCATCTCCTTTACAGAATACCGCTGTCTTCACAACCCACCAGAAAGACTGAATGTGTCACCAGTTTCTCTGCCGCATGCACTTCCATGCTCAGGGTGTCCACCTTCTTGCTGGTCAATGCCTGCCTCTTCCTTCAGGGACTTTACTTGTCCTGACAGTTTTTTCTCTGACTTTCTGACATTTAACACAACCAAAGTATTTCAGTTTCAATGACCCGATGCTATTTGTGAGTCAGTTTTCTTTGACGTTCAGATCTTGTCGAATGTCAGTAGTGTTTTGTCTCCTTTATCTGCAGAATTCTAAGAATGTTTGTGCAACATTTCAGTTAAAAAGCCTTGTTATTTTTCTTTAGTTGTTGCAAAATGATCCATGACTCATATCTGTTGGTTAACATAGGAAAATGCCTGTTCTTAAAACGTTTAGTTGTTGTTTTTTTTTTTTTTGTTGGTTTTGCTGATGTTGTGTCATAGGCTCTTAATGCTGTTTAACCTTTGCTTCCATGGCCAGATTTTCACCTTGACTGATTCCAAATACTTGAAGTTATTACTGGTCCCAGTACCCTGACATTTAGCGGACTTAGGTATCCATTTCATTTGTGTCAGAGACATTCTCTTTCATTAAACACTAACTCAACCTGTATTTGGTCTCTCGGCCAGTCTCTCTGATCTAGGGGTTACACGACTTTCTCCGTAATCCCGTATACTCTCGTCAGTAACGTTATGTGTGTGAGAATTGGTAGCGGTTTTCTCCGCGTTGGTAATTTACGGGGTATGTGAGCCAGTCGCTCAGAAAGCAATGGCAAACTACTGAGCGTAGTTTTGTCAAAAAATCAACAATCAGCTGAAAGATGCTGATGTTGACAGCGATGTCCTGTAAAGGATATGCGGGGAGAAAAAAAGGCCTGTATTTGTGCATACATGATACATTTCTAGGAATTATGACAGCCCCATGGTTAGTGATATGGAATAGGCAGAAAAAGCAGCGGCTGCAGCAGGATATAACAATATGAACTGGAAACAAATAGGTATATTAAGCTCCTGCGAGAAGAAACGTACTAAACATCAACACGTTGCACATACCTTACAAGGAAATCCATCTCGTATCCCGAAATACAGGTGAAAATCCGAAATCAGAAGCACTCAATAAATATATAAAATGAATAATATAATAAAATAAAAAACACACAAACGCGTACAATACGACACACAGAACGACGTTTCGATTCTCAGAATCTTTGTCAAGTACAAGACAACACGGATAGATACGACAACGAAATATAAAAAAGCACAACACTAAAAATCACAACCGCTATGTATCCATGTGGCAGCAGAAAAGACGGATTTGCCAGGTGAGAAGGCACTCTTGGCTGCAGAGTTTAAATATAGTTGCCAGATAGGATTGAGAGAAAAAAAAATGCGAAGTCTGATATGAAAATATAGGTGTGTGGAGACAGTGGTATGGATATGGGGGGGGGGGGGGGGACAGCATAGTAATAGACAGTGTGTAAACAGTTGGAGAAGGTGGCACAGTTATACAGTGGCGTCCACAACAGTATTAATACCTGCTGGATGGACGCATCACAGATTGTTGATTAGTTGGCATTCAATTTTTAACCTAATGCTGCTATTTGAGTAGCAGGTTTTCAATGCGGTGACACATACATCGTCGACTCCATTATGGTTGGAGGAATTGAAATGGTTGGGGACAGGTTTGTCAGCGCCCTGATTGATGTCTCTGAGGTGTTCTCTAAAACGGTCCGCAAGACGTCTGCCTGTTTGACCAATGTATTTCATGTCACATCGTTTGCAGATGATGACATATATCAGATTGCGGGATGTACAAGTGAAAGAATCTTTCAAGGAGAAGACCTGCAAGAGTGAGGTGGAAGTATGCAGATATTGCTCTGGACCTCATCCTTACAGCCAATGTCAGCATGCAAAGATCGACAAGGACTTCAGGAGGCCTAACACTAACAGAAAGTGTGCCAACTGCCTCGGCAACCATGGTTCCAGGTACCTCGGCTGCCCCTGCCACCAAGACAGCAAGGAAGCCATGAAGATCGCTATCAAGACTAACCTGCCCTATATAGAAGCCAGGAGGCAGTACGAGGCCACCAATCGACTTAGAAAAAGCGACAAAACACAACTTGAAGGCCAACTGAAGGACCTGCGATCAAAGCTCAACAGCATGGAGAAAGAAAAAGACAAGACACAAGAGACTCAGATCGCAGCCGCTCAACGCATCCTTGACGAAACGAAGCAAATCCAGCAGAGGATTGAGCAGGATGTCGCTCGAATGGATGCCATAAAAAAAGACAATGATAACACTCTGATGTCGATAATCAAGGAAAGAGTCATGATAGACAGGAAGATAAAGCAAATTCAAGAAGAAAGAATCAAGATAAAGATGCTGAAAAAATACGGAGTATCATCAGAAGAGGCAACGGCGAGTGAACGGGATGAGGACAGCAACTCAGACCAAGAGCAAATCAGTCCGACGATGGCAAGTCGCCCCATACCAAGACCGAGCGATCAAGAAGACTAGACAAACCAAAAACGAACAAACAGAGTCGCCGAAGCTCCAAGACGTGGAGGGAAGAGAAACATCAGACGGAACGACGAAGGATAAAAACTCCCTGAAAGAAACAGCACCATACGACGGGGTGGGTACACAATGACTCCAGGCCTCAACAAGTGCGCGACTCTGACCAGACATGTAAAACTTTATCAAGACAGGAATGAACGAAATCATCCAATCAAAAGCCAGGAAGCTGACAATAAGCAACCAAATCTTCGCAAGTTTCAAAACAAGCTACGCAATAAAGGACCCGAATACAACCAGTTGTCAAAACAGTTGAAAGGGACCAATCGTATCAAAGCCGAAGCCGAAGCCGAAGAAGCCGAAGCCGAAGGAGAAGGTGCCTAGGGGAAATGTGATCTCCGGTGTCTGAACAACGTATGGGCATGTCAGACAGTTCTTACAATGGCATTCGAATGTGCCCACAGATGAACTAACGGTGGGTAGGCGACTATGCACAAGGTGGTCTCTGAGGCTCTGGTTACGGCAGAAAATTACCCTAGGGCCATCGGAGAATACCTCACAAGTGGTTGGATCGGATTCCAAGTGTCTCAGGAAAATATGCTTGATGGCATAGGCACATGGATGGAAGGTGCGGATGAGCTTGGGTGCATTGTTAGGAGGTCGCGTTTGTTTGACGAGGAACATTTCCCGCGAGACTTGGGTTATGCGACAGAAAGCTGTGGACAAGACGTCCTCTGGGTAGGACCGTTTGCGGAAAAAGTCCAGCATTTCATGGGCTCTCTCGAGGAAGTCATTATCATCCTGACAGATACGACGAAGGCGGAGTAGCTGGGAATATGGGATGGAATCTTTGCAGCTTTTGGGGTGGGATGAGCTGTACAGGAGGCAACCGTGGTTAGTGTACTGGCATACACTATAGAGCATAGGAACACTGAACATCCACAGCTACAATTGAAAGATACTTGCAAGCATGACATGTAAAGTGTTGGGTTTAGACACAACAACCTGGGAGGAAAACACTTCTGACCATACTACATGGGGTTGCCCTTGGGAAGCATCCTGAGCTCTATGAAAAGGCATAAATTCAATAAGTAGAGGACTAAAGAGCCTGCTGCAAAGGAGCACTTTGCTTTGTAGCCAGAGGATTCCTGATTATGCAGGGTGGGCCAAAAAAAAGTGAGAACATCTTGTAGCATACAAGTTATTTAAAAATATAATTCAATTAATTATTAGGGATGTTAAGTTTGAAACCCGTTCCAATGGCTTTATTACATAAGCATGAAAGAAACATTAACAGGTGTGGTAGAATTAAACAAGGCATTCATTTTGAATGAATTAGGCACCATGAGTTGGTCAGAAGAAGTTGCCATATGCATTCAGGCAAGCATCCCATTGCTTAGGTAGGCGGTGAATGCTGTCCGCAAAAAAGGATTGTAGTTGCTCACTGAACCAAGTGTTTACAGCGTTCATTACGTCTGCATCTGTGTGAAATTGTTGCCCCTTGAGAGCTTTTTTTAGAGGTCCGAACAAATGAAAATCACATGATGACAAATCAGGACTATAGGCTGGATGTTGCAGAATTTCCCAATTCTTCCTTGCTAATGCTTCCTGCACAATCTTTGTGACATGCTTTGTGCAACAAAATCACACCGCAAGAAAGCATGCTGGGTCGTTTATTCTTGATGGCTTTTTGCAACTTGTCTAGTGTTTGCAAGTAGTGGGTAGAGTTGATGTTGACACCAGGTTCTTTAAAGTTGGCCAGCAATAGCCCTTCATGGTAAAAAAATTCGCTCAGCAATACCTTACCAGCAGAAACCTGTAACTTGAATTTGTTGGCTTTTGGTGATCCAGCATGCTTCCATTGCATGCTCTCTCTATTGCTGCTCGGCTCAAAGTGGTGATACCATGATTCATTGCCTGCCACTATGCGGAAGAGAAATGCATCACCCTCCACTCTGTAACGCAGCAAGTGGTTCAAACACCATCCCGTGCATTCCTCCTTTTGGTGGTCGGTCACCATCTGTGGTACCCAGTGTGAAGACACCCTCCGATATTGCAGTTTCTTATGAACAACCTTTTGAATTGTCCCAAATGACATATCAAATTCTTTCACTAGCAAACGTATGCTTCGACAACGGTTCATCTGTACTGCTGCACCAATTTTGGCGATGGGTTTTTTTTTCTTGTGCAACAATATGCGCTTGACCCAACAATCGAAGATCTGTCATGGACTGACGTCCTTTCCGAAACATTCGTGCCCAGTCTGTCACTGTTGTCTTCGACAAACATTTGTTACCGTACGCTGCCTGCATTCTTCAATGAATGTCCAGTGGTCGACATCCTTCAAATGAAAGAAACTGAATCACCACTATTTGACCTTCTTTATATGGATTTTGGATCAACCCGGCCATTTTCTCTACGGTCAGAAACAGAACCTATGCATCATGGGACGATAAGCGTGTGCTCTTTTATTCATTGGTCATTACTTATCACATGACTATGACATAATCATGTTCAACGTACGCAATTACGCGCGGTGCGGCATGAACGGATTTCAAATGAACACCCCATGTATATTGTTTCATATGATTTTGTTTGCCAAGTATTTAGCTAATCAGAAATCATGTTCAGTGTGTCCTCCTTGCTTCTCAACGAGTTTTTCTAAGCATCGATGCCACTCGTTTATGCTGCTGTCAATAAAGTGCTGCCCCAGATTTCTCCATTCTTCATTATTGCCAACTTGAGCTGCTCAACTGGTAAATTTTCGCCGAAGGTAGACTTTTTCTTGCAAATAACCCCATATGGCATAATCTGCTGGGTTTAAATCAGATTTGTTCGGTGGCCACATGTCTGGCTCGATGAAGTTAACATTCTCCTGACGAAGAAAGTTGATCGTATTTCTGGCGGTGTGAGATGGATCTCCGTCTTGCTGTAATGTCCAGTTATGGCGACCACATGTTGCTTGAATTACAGGCAGCAAACCTTGTCTCAGAACATGTTCACAATAATATTCACTGTTTACTTTGGCGCCTGGTTCAACGAACACAATACTAATTTTCCCCATTCGACACACACCAACTGATACCATGGTACCGCGGCTGAAATGGTCACGTTCTCGTATAAGTCGACTTTCCTGAACTTGTATTTTCTTTGTTTCAACGGAATAAACACGGTAATTTTGAGAATTAACTGGAATGGCAACGGTGAATATCTTTTCGTCTGTAAACCAGATGCTTCGTACACTTCTCTCATTAGGAAACTGCTCAAATAGCTGCTGACTGCGTTGCAAGCATTTCAATTTGACATTTTCAATGAGCTTCTGCCCGATCACATGCTTGTACATTTTGAGTTGTAAATCTTGCTTAACAATACATCAAACCAACGACCGTGGTATACCAGTTTCTCTTTCTATTTCCCGCGGACTTTTGTGACTGTGAGGATCATCATCTTGACTGCAGTTTAGCCCACTCACCCGCTCAATATTCTGTTGTGTTCTGGCAGATTTTGGTCTACTACTTCCGGGTTTACGTTCTGTTATACCGTCATTGTTAATTTTATTGATAACCTGACACTTGCTATGCTCCAGGCTTTGTTTGGAAACTCATTGGTCATTCTCCTGGCACCCCACTGTTTTTCAATTCGCAAATGTTTAATCAGAATACGGTCTTCTGCAGTAATTTTTTTCATTCTTGGTAAAAAAAAAATTAAACCTGCTGATGTAAACAATTGGCATCTTAAAAACCAAAGATGACGCCCGGAAATTGTCGAAATAAAGACATTGTATAGCTAAATAGGTAAGTAAATGAGTAAACAATTTAAACTACTATGGATACAGTTAAACAAATGTTGATGT
The DNA here is from genome assembly GCA_014155875.1 of Cepaea nemoralis. Lineage (NCBI taxonomy): Eukaryota > Metazoa > Mollusca > Gastropoda > Stylommatophora > Helicidae > Cepaea > Cepaea nemoralis. The sequence goes on along the minus strand of JACEFZ010010313.1, from coordinate 279,117 downwards.
AATTATATTACTTTTTACACTATGTTCTCACCTTTTTTGGTTCAACCTGTAGATGGTGTCAACCCAAAGTCACAAATAATGGAGGAGGTTATTGTACTATTTATACATTTTCTTTCCTTTTCTGCATAAAATATCCTGTAATCTGTATACAACATGATGCATTTGTTAATTTCATCATTATGTGCCTTTGCAAGTGGTGTAGACGTTTGTGTCTCCACAGATTTCAGTCCTTGGTCTTCTGGATCAATTCTGCTGATGTTGTTTGCCATGCCATTATCTTAGACTATCCAGCACCATATCTCTCTGTCTGCCTCTTCTACTGCTGATCTTTCCAGTCTTCATGATGCCTCTCTTCTCATTATATGACCAAAGAACAGTCTTTTTCCTATAGTTCTGTATAATGTTCTTACTTTCACAGCAACTTCCAGCCGAATGTTGTTTCTTTTACTCTGGCAGTCTGCATTTCATTGTGTGTTCTGTTGAGGAATGTTCTACAAACACAAGAGTTCATATGAATTTTAATAGCAAAGATAGCCAATCAAAGTTGACATGTTCCGTTTTACAGACGAACTCCTGCTATTCCAGCCATGTCCAATCTCTACAATATCCCGTATGATGGCTGAGAGTGTGGCCAAAAATTTTCAGCTGTTGTGGGAGTATGTATATGATGATGCCAGGTAATTTATTTTTCCACATATACATTGACAATGAGTGTATTTATGATGATGCCAGTAATGTTATTCTATCACATAAACATTGAGCATGGGAGGTGTGGTAGCATAGTGGCTTGAATCTCACCTGCCATCCCAGTGGCCAGGAGTTTCATCCATATTGGGGATAAATTTGAATTTTAAAAAAATTGACCAGGGCTCCCAGGTCGATCCTGCCTAAACTGGAAAATATCTTGGGAAGTAAAGGCAGCCCGTACGACAGTGACCATATCACCCACGGATGCTGATTGGTCTATATAAATACATCTAGCAACATATGCCCAATGTGCCTTAAGGCATGTAGAAGGAATCATTACTTTTTTTTTTAAACATTGACAGTAGAAGTACGTGTATGATGATGCTGGATAATGTTATTGTTTGACATAAATATATGCAGTGAAATGTTATTTAGCACTAAAATAGGTGGTGAATCTAGTTTTAGTGTTATCAGCATATTAATAACTTTTAAACTATTTTTTAAAATATATTTTTCTAGTTTATCTTTCATTTCTATACGTTCTCTCTTTCATTTGTGTATGTTCTCTCTTTCATTTTTGTATGTTCTCTCTTTCATTTCTATATTTTCCCTGAGAATACCAACATATCTTGTGATTTACTAGTCCTAGTGGAGTGATTATTGACCATATTTCTTTCAAATCCACAGTGGATGTTTTTCTGAGGGGATGAGAGAAATGATTAAAAAGTTTGCAAGAGATGTCTACTGTGTGAGTATTTACCTCTTGTTGTTTAATTAGCATTTGTAATATTAATTTGTAATATTAATATTAATTTAGCCGGCTCCCTGGCCGAGGGGTTAGCAGCTTTCTCCGTTAACCCCGAAAACTCTCGTGGTTGACGTGAGCACATGAGAATTAGAAGTGGTTCGAGTCACGCCAGTGATTTATGAGAGTATGGAGCCGGTCGCTCAGAAAGTCGTGGCGTGCTGATGAGCGTAATCTAGCCTAGGAATCAACATACAGCTAAAAGATGCTGGTGTTGACCGCAGTATCCTGAAACAGGATGGAAACGCGGGAAAAAAAATTATTAATTTAATTAATTAACTTTGAAAAGTTATTTTGCGTCCCCCATTTCTTTTACCTCACAAGAGATGGATTGGCAGAATAGCAGTGGCAACAAACATCACCTGTCTGCAGCCCACATGAGAGCCATATCCAGAAAACAAACCCCTTCTAACCTGATTCAGAAATGTATAAGACAGACAATGAAAAGAAAGAACTGTTTGTATGTAGTTAAACCAACTGGTTCATAAAATATGTCATGTTGTGTATGGCTGTTCAGTCCAAAGAGTGATATGAAGTGTTTTTTTGTTGTTGTAAACTTAGTTGCTTATTCTTTACAGGATGTTGCACTCAACCCTAGCATTTATTAGTTGTTTGTGGTTTATTAGGCGATTTTAGTTTAGTAATTTGTCATTGCTTTATGAACAGCTGACATCTCATGCCATGAAAATCAACACTAAATTGTTGGCTTCCAAATTGCCAGTAATTGATTTGAAACCTTCAACTTGGTATGTCAGGTGAATTATGAAAATACTCATTTCACAATTCCCTAAGCCACAGATGCTTGGGATGTCTAACTCAATCATAACTGAAGTTTTGTGATTGCCTTTATATTTATTCTTCACTAATTAATGATGGCTTCCTTCATAGTGGTTAGTGTGCATGCCTGCTAAGATTGTGGTCTTGGTTCAATTCCCAGCAGTGGCAGATTATTTTTTTCTGATCAGTATGACTGGTAATCTTATGATTGATTGATTGATCTAGGAACCGACATCACAGCATTCGGGACATTCCCATAAGCGCTCCGTCCCCATCCTCAGCAACCAGCGAAGAGTTCCAACACTAATAGTACCAGTAGCAATCTGATTATATGTCCGTCTCGCCTTTCCTCTGAGCGTCGAGCGTCGGCCAGATCCCCTCGTCACTCCTCGCTGCCTCATTCTAACCAGACTATGGTGATCCATTTGCTCCTCCGAGGTGTACACGTGCTCCCACAAGGCCGCAACCACATCTGCCTTGTCATGCATCAATACTCCACCAAGTTCTGCCGAGCCAGCCAATCTGTCCGCCTGTTCATTCCCCAGCACACCGGCATGCCCAGGAGAAAAGATCCATGTGGTGCTTGCTACCCGTGACCTCCGAAGCGAAGCAAGCTACTCTGCACGAAGCTTGCCTGTTCTCACCCTTCTCAGCATGCTTTCTGAGTCAGTTACAATCACAATATGTGTATGTATCGTGTTTTCTATCCAGCGGAAAGCTGCACTGACCGCCTCCACCTCCATTCTTAAGCTAGATGTAGTGTCATCATACACCAGGCTCTCCTGCACCAAACGCCGACCATTAGTTTTTGCCAAGAACCCCCAAGCACTTCTCCTACCTCTCAACACCGACCCATCCGTGTAGATACTGGTAATCTTATGAAAATAGGTAGCAGAGAATTGACATAATTTTATGGAAACGAAAGGTAATGAGAAAGGGAACTAGTCACACCCACTTCATACGTCATGTCTAGAATTTGTGAAGACCTAACATTTGACACCCAAGTAGTGCCATCTGCTGTGGGAGTACCTTTACTTGGCTTTCTGACTTCTGCATTCATGTAACTTATCATTTGTGGGATTTTGTCAGGGCATCAGCAAGCATCATGTACCATGCAGATGAGTGTGGGCAGCCATGGTTCACCATCTCACACAATCACCAGTGGTCATGTGTTCAATTTGAGGCAGATTTGTTAAAATTGACCTCTCAGGTCGGCCGAGTATAAAATGGGCACCAGGAAATGTTGTGGGAAGTAAAGGTGGTTAACATGATATTGATCCATTGAGTGCTGATTGATGGATAAATAAATATGGGGCTGGCACCATACCCATTACCCCCAAGACATGTAAAAAGAGTCCTTTACATTTTTTTCCTGTAACTTTTTATTCTGTTATAAAATCCTATTTGTGAGTCATAGAGCATATATTTACAGATTTATTTTCTTTAGTTTATTTTGTTTGCTTGAGGCTTTATTTTTGGTCTTATATTATAGTTTGGCCTCGGCGTTGAACCGGATGACGAAAACCACCGTGTTCCGGTGATGGCCTGGAATACTTGTGCCTACACCATTCTAGCAACAGGTAAATATGTTAGATTTTGTCTTCTTGGGTGTTTCTCCTTCTGGCATGCATATACAGCTGGACTTAACCCATGTCAGTAAGTCTGCACAACACTTAGTTGATAACAATGATATGTTGTGTGAAATGTGGATTTCTCTTCAGAAAGCTGTGGCAAACTACTAAACTTAAAATTGCCAGTAAATAATGTACAGTTAATAAAGGCTGAGGTTGATTGCAATGCCATGTAATAAAGATGTGCAATATTTTTTGGCCTGTGTAGTCGAGAAATTTAATGCACTCGCACCTAAACATTCTCTGCTGTTGGCAACTTAATGGGTTTATTTCACACATAGCAGTTAGTTGGACTTGAATGCTCACTTCTCATCCAGAAAACAATGGCAAACTACTGAACGTAAAATTTCTTAGTAAATAACGAACAGCCAATGAAGGCTGGGGTTGGTTGCAACTTCCTGTAAAAGGACGAGCAATATTAACAATTGTGTTCTTTTAGCCAGCTCCATGGCGAAGGGGTTACGGGCAAAGATTGTATTTCTGCATACCCGTGTTGGAAACACAGCTGTGGGCAGTTTGGCAGCAGACCACCTTATGTAGATTTTTTTATGAAATGGTATGAGTGCCGGTCATTCAGAAAGAAATTGCAAACTACTGAACGTAAACTTGCCCAGGAATCTATGCAACAACTTTTTTTTTAAATATCGCAAGGCTTCTAGTATTGTATGCTTCTATCACTTGTTTCTGCTCCCACTATCCTTTAGTTGTGACATAATTTCTTGGATATCAGAGACTTTTGTGGGAAGTAACACACTGAGGAAGGGAATTTGTCACATTTATAATACAGTTAGTATATGTGAAAGCCTATGACTTCACACCCTACAGCAGCATGTGCAGTGTAGTAATTTCTGTGAGTTGTAAGTCAACAATCAGTAACGACAGTTTGCCCAGTCCTTTAATGAGAACTATAGGTGTCTTCTATATTTGGCTCTTAGCAATAGTCTTGCTATATTATGCTCCTACTTTATATGAAGAAATATGACTTTTTATATATTCTTTATTTTATCACGATAGCATAAAGTACTGATGATGTACGTTATTTTATCGCAGTAACAAATGGTACTGATGCTGTCGGTTATTTAGTACGGTGACACATTTAATATTGCTGGAAGCTTTTTTTTTCCCAGTAACAAATGACACTTGATACACATTATTGTATCACAGTAACTAAGTAATTTATCACAATAACAGATAGCACTTGCAAGTTATGTTATCACGACAACAAATAAAACTTGCTGCAAGTTACTTGATCACAACAACTAATAACACTTGTTGCACATTATTTTATTACAGCAACAGAGACACTTGCTGTAAATTATTGTATCACAGTAACAAATGTCACTTGCTGTAAGTTATCACAAGAACAAGTGACACTTGCTGTAAGTTATGTTATCACAGTGAAATGTAACACTTGCTGTAAGTTATTTTATCACAATAAATAACACACACTTATTTTATCACAACAACTTACACATGCAGTAAGTTATTTTATCATAAGAAATAACACATGCAATAAGTTATTTCATCTCAACAAAAAATGGAATGAAATGCTACAAGTTATTTAATCACATCAGGAAATGACCTGTCCTTTAGTTATAATAACAAGTAACACTTACTGTAAGTTATTTTATCACAATAAGAAATAACACTTTGCTGTAAGTTATTTTATGACTGTCACAATTGGTACCATGCTATAGTTCCTCACTGTTATCTTTCGTAGAACAAGAGCTGGAAAGAGAGAACTTGGCGGTTTTCGAATCTACAACAGAGCGACAAGCAGCTCTGATTGGTGCATTGGTGCGCTTTGCTGCCGTGACCAGTCAGGTCATGAGTCCAGACACCATCAAGCAACACTGCATCCGACTGCTTTCTGGTATGTGTTCTTCTGGTTGTCATCATTGTCATGTGTGTGTTGGTTCATTGGCTGCCAGTGTCAGACGTGTACTAACAAACAAGAATGTGAGGTAAAACGTCAACTAGGTGCTTAAGAAAACGAGGCTGGTGTCACAAGGCTAACCAAAAGCAGACAATAAAGAAGATTTGGACAAGCACGCACACAGTCAATAAAAGATTGAGTAGTTTCACATGTCTCCAAATGTGCCAGCTGTATAAGTGTACAGAATTTCAACCTAGGGAAAACAAAACAGGAGGCATGGATTGATGGTGGATTTATAGAAGTTTGAGTTAACAGATGAACATTTGCTCTGCTTTGGGTTCTTCCAGTGTTTATACATACATACACACATAACACACAGATGTATACGTGCAAATGCACAAACATTTAATCCCAAGCAGTTACAGGGTTTGTTTTTCCAACCAGCATGGCGCAAGGGTCAACCCAGCGTCATATGATAATATAATAATATCACATGCCATTGCAGAAACCTGCTGTGGGTTTGTGAAGTGTTAGGGCCATCCTAGTTATCAGGCCAGGGTGCACGTAGGAACAGGTGGCTTGTCCTCACCCATAGCAAGTGCAGGTATCAAACCCGCACGCAACTGAGCTCATGCCAAGGTCAGCATAACTTGCCTTATACAATGGGTATCAGATACATTTTAGAACTATTTGCGAACACGTTAAACAGTGGCATCACTGCGCTGTCTGCTACGGGACTTTTTTTTTTTTTTTGGAGCCATAAAACTACACCGTTTGCTGAAAAAAGCTGATGAACCTGTGGTATCATGTGCTGCTAAACTGTTACATCACTGAGGCAGCATTTTTTGGGTAACTAATTGAAACTACCTTATGGGTGAAGTATCAGAAAGATATAAGGGGCGTTCATTTGAAATCTGTTCATGCCGCACTGCGCGTAATTGCGTACGTTGAACATGATCATGTCATAGTGATGTCATAACTACTGACCAATGAATAAAAGAGCATGTGTTTATCATCCCATGATGCATAGGTTCTGTTTCTACCCGTTGAGAAAATGGCTGGGTTGACCCAAAATCTGTCCAAAGAAGCTCAAAGAGCGGTGATTCAGTTTCTTTCATTTGAAGGGTGTCGACCAGTGGACATTTATCGAAGAATGCAGGCAGCGTAGAGTAACAAATGTGTGTCGAAGACAACAGTGACAGACTGGGCACGAATGTTTTGGAAAGGACGTCAGTTTACGACAGATCTTCGACGGCCAGGTCAAGTGCATATTGTTGCAATAGAAGAAAAAAACCTCACCAAAATTGATGCAGCAGAACAGATGAACCGTTGTCGAAGCATACATTCGCTAGCGAAAGAATTTGATGTGTCAATTGGGACAATTCAAAAGGTCGTTCATAAGAAACTGCAATATTTGAAGGTGTGTTCACAGTGGGTACCACAGATATTAACCGACCACCAAAAAGAGGAACGCATGGGATGGTGTTTGAACCACTTGATGCGTTACAGAGTGAAGGGTGATGCATTTCTCTTTCGCATAGTGGCAGGCGATGAATCTTGGGGTCACCACTTTGAGCCGAGCAGCAAAAGAGAGAGCATGCAATGGAAGCATGCTGGATCACCAAAAGCCAAAAAATTCAAATTACAAGTTTCCGCTGGTAAGGTTATGCTGAGCGCATTTTTTTACCATGAAGAGAAACTTGGCCGACTTCAAAGAACCTGGTGTCAACATCAACTCAACCCACTACTTGCAAACACTAGACAAGCTGCAAAAAGCCATCAAGAATAAACGACCCGGCATGCTTTCTCGTGGTGTGATTTTGTTGCACTATAATGCTCGTCCACATGTCGCAAAGATTGTGCAGGAAGCAAAGTCCTGATTTGTCACCATGTGATTTTAATTTGTTCGCACCTCTAAAAAAAAGCTCTCAAGGGGCAACAATTTCAAACAGATGAAGACGTAATGAACGCGGTAAACACTTGATTCAATGAGCAACCACAATCCTTTTTTGCGGACGGCATTCGCCGCCTACCTAAGCAATGGGATACTTGCCTGAATGCCTAGGGCGACTTCTTCTGACCAACTCATGGTGCATAATTCATTCAAAATGAATGCTTTTTTAAATTCTACCCCACCTGCTAATGTTTCTTTCATGTTTTGTAATAAAGCCATTGGAACGGGTTTCAAATGAAAGTCCCTAATAGCATCATTGAGCAGGACATATGTGTACAAATTGATTTATTTGGTTTTTTCCGAGATTTGAGATGTAAACATTGAGCACAACCCACTACTGGCAACGCTGATCATATTCCACTATAAACCTAAGGCCCTGTCCATGTCAGTATGGAAGCACTAGACTTTGAGCTCGTCAGTAGTGCATATCCTTGACTGGACCCAGGATCAAACCTGGATCACTGGCGTGTGATGCGGGTGTGTAACCACTAAACCACATGGCACAAGCTGGATGCGACCAAATTATCACACTAGATATCATAACGTCACCCATCGTAGGCTATAGCTAAAAATTTGCCAGATATTCACGACTGACAAGCGTCAATCGATGTGGCCCAGAATGATCAGGTTTTCTCGACTGGCAAGTCACACTAGGCTGCCTAAAGTCCAGCGAGTAATAATAAAATTGATTGAGTTGGTTTTTCCCAGGATTTGAAATGTAAACATTGAGCACAACCCACTACTGGCAACTTGGATAAGCCAAATAAATAAATTTGATTATTGCTCACTGGACTTTAGGCGGCCTGGTGTGCCTTGCCAGTCAAGAAGACCTGATCATTTGGGGCCACATCGATTGACGGATGTCAGTCACGGCGATCGGGCAAATTTTGAGCTATAGCCTACGATAGGTGACGTTGTGATATTCTAGTGTGATAATTTGGTATGTACAAATGTTAAGGACCCCTTTTTGTGCCATGGGGTGTATTATGTATATGGTACCAACCATATATTTGTCCACCCATTGGCACTTCATGGGAGATGTGGTTAATATCACGCCAGCCACCTTTACATCCCTGATAATTTCCTGGCACCCATTTTAGGTTGTGTAGACCTGGGAACCCAGGGCAGTTAATAAAATCCCCCACCATGAAGAGGATTTGAACACATGACCCTGGGCAGGTAGGCTAGTGTTCTAGCCACTGCGCTACGACAGCCCCCGGAATGTGTATGTAAATAAAGTAAGTTAGTTAGTCGCAGTTCCAACTTCACAGCAAAGGGCTGCCCTATATTGCTCCGTTCTGTGCCAGTGAATACCACACAAAATGCTCCTCAGTGCCCCATATGAAAAGTGGAACATACAGGAGTCTCGACAAACCATCAGCCAGCACAGGTATACTATGCATAATGCCACTGCCAAAATGCCAATACAGTTCATTATCGATAGAAGCGGCAGTCACTAGAAAACCAGCAGCCACACATTACTGCATAATGCAAACCAGTTAGTTCAACAACTGGGTGGTGGCTGTTTTTCTGAATATGCAGTTCACGATACAAACAACCGTGGACAGATGTAAATCTACAGCTCACAGTGTCGCTCCACTCACTTAACTCAGTAGCTGGGTGACGGAACCATACACTACCTGTCCAACATGAGGAACGCATGGGATGGTAAGCAAATTTTAGCCACAAGAAAACGCCCCAGAGGCCTTAACAGATCAACCGACCTATCCTCCATTTTGGACCAGAAAGCTGTATATAAAGTAAATATATCCATACCTTTTTCCTCAGCTTTGATCCCTGCGGAGCTGGAGAAGAGGAGTAAGCCGTCCACCTGTGTGCTTGACCTTGACCTGTTCCATTTCCTGGTCATCTTGACGATGACATTGCCAGCCCTGCATGCAGAGCAGCAACGGTCTCACATCTCCTCCCTTCCCACTGGGGGGCTCAATGACCAGCATGCTCTCCAGCTGGTGTTTACTGCCCACCTCGTGCAGATTATGCTCACCTATGATTCACCTTGTGAAGGTAGGTTCAGTGCTGAATACATGCTGCTTTTCATACTTTATGTGTGCTCTTAATGGCTTTGATTACAAAAACTTAAGGATTATTGTATTGTGTGTGTGTATGTGAGAGAGAGAGAGCATGGTAGAATTCTAGTGCAGGAAGCCACAAGTGCAACGTGTATTTTTTATTTTGGATATATCTGAAAGATTATAGTAATTGCATCAAAGTGCCATATGTATATTTAAAATCTTTATAATTAAAATGCTATGTTTTTTGCATTGTTATAATACAGGCCATAACTCTTATTTATTTGATTTATCTATAAACACATGCATGCACACTCTCACTCTCTAGTGGTCACATATGGTTCCAAATATTTATGTTTTGGTTTTAAATTGGTTGCACATTGTTTTTGTTTTTGACTGTTTATTGTATCATTATTTTTTATTTTTTGTCTGCTTACATTCATCAGAATTTGCAGTTTTTGACTAGTGATACATATTAAAGTTATTGTTTTTTTTTTTTTTTACTGGTTTCATATGTCATTGTTCATAGTTTTGAAATGGTTGTAATGATCTTATAATCTTTGAGTAGTATTGTTTGTCAGAAGTTTTACAAAGGAATATTTGTAAACTTTAGATGATGAAGGACAGATAGAAACAACTAGGGAGAGCGAGGACTTGCTGGAAATATACAGAACTATGCGTCAAGATTCTCAGTAAGTATTAGCATTCATTACATTGTTGTTGTAGTCCGGGGTGTATATCATACAATGGCAGGTGGCCACAGACCATTAAAGAAAAAACAAAACAAATGTGATCTTCTTGAGCTCATTAGTATGGTCATTTCTAATTTGTTTACTTGTTAAGCTGATTAGCATAACTGTTTGTAGTGTTAACTTGTCATAATGATTATCGTATGTTACTGCTTGTTCTAAACTAGTTTTTGAAGTTGTGGGTGATATAACTGTATGTAGATAGGATTGCTATCTGTCAGCAACACCGCTGTCTGTACATAGCATGGCTTCCATAGTTAACACCACTATTTACACTATTTACTGTGCTGAAAACACAACTATTTACTGTCTACTGAAAATACCACTGTCTGTACATGGCTTGGCTGTCTGTAGTTAACACAGCTATTTACTCTGAAAACATCACTGCCTGTAAATAACATTTATGTCCATAGTTAACATCACTTTGTGTAGATAGCATGACTGGTTGTAGTTAACATCACTGTCTGTAGATGGCATGGCTGTCTGCAGTTAACACCACTGTCTGTAAATAACATTTATGTCCATAGTTAACATCACTTTGTGTAGATAGCATGACTGGTTGTAGTTAACATCACTGTCTGTAGATGGCATGGCTGTCTGCAGTTAACACCACTGTCTGTGGATAACATCACTACCTGTAGATAGCACCACTGTCTGTAGATAACATTTCTGCTCGTAGTTAACATCACTGTCTGTCGATAGCATGGCAGTCCGTAGTTAACACCACTGTCTGTGGATAACATCACTATCTGTAGATAGCACCACTGTCTGTGAATAACAGAACTCTCTGTAGATAACACCTTGGTGTTCATTAACATCACTCTCCATAAATAGCATTGCTGTAGGACAGTACAGCAAATATGTGAAAGATGAAGACATTCAAATGCTTTTAAAATAAATTGCTTTTTATTTTTGCCCATTATTTTTAAGGAGTTTATATGTCATGATGTAAGTTGATAAACAATGTTATATTTAATGTTGATGGAATGTCATTGTACATTTTCAAGCGTAATAGACTCAGCCTTGCCAAACTCCACAATGCTACTTCTTCATGTGAAAGAGGCTTGTCTGCCCTTCCTGAGATGCTGTGCAATTTTATATCACCACATTACCGGTGTGCCCTCTCCTCCAGAACTCAGCAGTGAGTTTGATTTTATTAATGTTGAATATCCATAGCATATAGTGCATGTGTGTCTATGTGAGCTGTGATAATGTGGTGACTGGATTATTTTCCCTGAGTGTACAGTATAGGTTGCTGAGCCTATATTATAGATACAACTCCCCTCATTGAGTTTATAGAGATAAGTAAAGTCATTTGAGTATCTCGTGATATTGAAGACCACTCAATTGTCACCTTATGTCTTATCAGAAGATGCCCTAACTGTGCAGGAGAAAGATGGCCAAGAAATAGATGGACACATTTTGTCATGCTATATTACACATAAAACCTTTTCACTCAACTTATATACTCAGAATTAAATGAGAAGAACAAGAAGGAAAATAAAAATGGAAATTAGTGAAGAACAATATGAATTTGTGGAACAGAGTTGGGGGTTATAATACAAACACTCTGCATTATGTCAATGGCATAGTATTGATAGCTGAAAATGCAAAAGATCTGCAACAGTTGTTTCACATTATAGTAATTGAGAGTGCAGAAAGGGCCTTTGCTTGAATACCAAGAAAACAGAAACAATGGTTATATCAAAGAAAAAAAAATAGTAAACTCCAAGCTGTGATGTTGCAATAGAAGGGAAGCATGTTTATCCAAGTCAATAAATGCAAATAGTTGGGGACAATCATAACATCAGATGGGAGATGAGTGACAGAGATTAAGAGCAGAATAGGCCAAGCAAAATCTGCATTTCAGAAGATGAAATGTATTTTATGTAATAAATCACTTTAACTGAATAATCTAGAAACAGAGTCCTGAAATGTTATATAGAACCTATTTTGCTGTATGGTAGGGAATCTTGGAATGTGAATGAACACATTAGGAAGAGCTTGGAGGCAGTGGAAATGTGGTTTCTGAGAGGAATGTTGAAAACACTTTGGGTGGCAGTGTAGTTAATAATGATTGCATGGAAGAGGCTAATGAAAGTAAAACACTATACATATCTACAAAAACAAAGAGACAAACAGCGTTCTTTAGTCATATAATGAGAAAAGAGGCATTGGAGAACATTGTGATGACTGGAAAGATCAGCGGTATCAGAGGCAGACCAACAGAAATCATTGCTAGATGGTCTGAGATGGTTGCATAAGGGAATGTCAGCAGTCGAATTAATCCAGAACACCAAGGACCTCATCCTCATCTGTGGAGAAACTTGAGCGCATGAGACATTTAGCAGGACACATGATGATGCTGATATTACACAAACTGAAGACAGTCCAGACATGACACTTGAGTAAAGTGTGAGATAGAGGGTTAATTTTTTCTCTACCAAAGGTCACACAAATCAGCCTAATAAAATTGATACCAGAAATTTCTCTTGAGACATTAAAGCTGATAGACATTATATTGGCAGTATCACACTTTGTTATTCAGTCACCAATAATATGAGCTTACCTGCCAGCTCAGTGGTCCTGGTTAAGATCCCCCCCTTGTGTCCAGATTTGTGTAAATAACTGCATGGCAGTGAGTTCAATCCATCACTCATTAAATGAGTACCAGAACAGTTTCCAGGAGTTATGATACTGACGACACATAAACTCATTGAATGCCATTTGGTAAAAACAAAAATAAAATTTAAAGGTGGTGTCTAATACCATATTCCCTGATATCCTGATGGCATCGGCACAGAGTGGGTGCATTGGTGTGCAATGGTTAGGATGTTCTGACAACAGCATAAGCGTGGCGGGACATGGGTTCAGGGTCAGCTCTCTTTATTCGCTATAGGAGAGGTACTTGGCCTGAAAATTTGTTGGTCCTAACACTTTGCATATCACATTACAGGACCTGGGGGGGGGGGGGGGGGGGGGGTGTCTATTAGTCAAGTTCAGCCTGGAGATCAGTGGTTTGATCCGCATCAGGACAGATTTTGGACTCCCAGGTCGACCACGCCTAGAATTGGTACCAGGAGATGTCCTGGGAATAAAGGTAGCTGGCATGAAACTGACCACGTCACACACCAAGTGCCAGCTGGTCTATAATAATGTACTAGCACCATAAGTCAAGTGCACCTTCAGGCATGTAAACAGGTCCTTTACTTGTTTAACAGGGTTCATAACCTTTATACTGATATGTGAATAATTTGTGCACTTTGAGCAATGGCTTCTTTAATGGTGAATTATCTCAACAGGTAAGAACAGTGATGAGTTCTCTCACCTGTGTCAGTACCTAGCATTACCTGTACATCTACCAGACCTCTTCACGAGTCAGGGCAATACAACAAGCTCCCTTATTAAAAGGTAATATAACTGTTTGTAGCCTTAATGGGTTTTGGGTGTATTGTACTTTTAACATCAGTTGTTGAATCTTAGGAAACTGATTTACATGACGAAAAAAAAATTAGTTGCATATCCTTACAGGACGTTTGCAGTCAACATCAGCATTTTTTGTTGTTGATGTCTTTAGTAGTTTGCCATTGCTTTCTGAACGACCGGCACCCATACCATTTTGTAAAAAAAACAGCGCAACGCAGTCTGCTGCCAAATCGCGAGCAGCTATGTTTCGAACGTGGGTATGCGGGATCATGAACCACATCCATAACTCCTTCGCCACGGAAACCAGTCTACATGAAGAAACAGAGAAATTATCTACAGTAGTGTTTCCCAATCTTTTTTGGGTCATGACCCCATTCTATAAGTAACCCACGTACAGTCTTTTATAATAGGCAAGTAACCTGCGACCGGCTTTTATAATGGATGCAGAGATGTGTTAATGTAAGGATACACAATTTTCTCTCGTTGGACATTTTGTTAAGTAGTCTGACAATGTCAGTGTCTTATTTTTTTAACAGCCTTCATGTCGTCAGTCAAAAGCCTGTGAATTATTTCCCTTCTGCAGTGTGCTTTGGTAAATTCCCAGGAATGGCAGAACATTGTTATGCCATTACAGTAACTTAGCCAGTAGAAATGAGACAATATTCTTTGTTCTGGTGACCCCCCATATGCTATCGACATATAATGAACTTACCCTTATTTGAAAACTAACTTTATCCTTTATTGACATGTGATTTCTTTCAAAAACTGATTTTGTTTCTTTCATGTGTTAGCTTTGCTGCTGGTCCAAAGTCTATATATCGGGTTGCTATATGAAAGGAAGGATATCCCTGTCAGACTTAAAAGATGCCGCCCCAATTTGCATGTCTGCTTCTGAGAAAGTTTCATTTTTCTGCACACAAAAAATTAAATGCTAGATGGCAGTGGCAGCAGCAGATTATCATGTATAATAAGATCTTTCAGAGGAGATGAATTGTTGTAAACTTTAATGACATTGCGCAGTGGCTTTTAAAGAGGTAATTTACACGATTTTGGTTACTTTTTGGTGATAGGTTTCTATATTGTGTCCTATAACCTTCTTGATCTAATTTGAAATGTTGGAGTAGTTTGTTTTTTATGTACTCATAGTCAGTTCTTATTTACTCAGGATGACCTGTGTATAGTTAAAAAAATTAAGAATAGTTTCTATGACCTATGTATAGTTAGATACTAATAGTTTATGTGACCAATGATAGATACTCATGAATAGCTTCTTTGACCTATGAATAGTTAGATATTCAATATAGTTTCTATGAGGTTTTAAGGCTAAGTGTTTGTGGGAGTCCTTTGGGACTTTGTAATGATTTTTTGATGTTCTGGGTCCACTTGAAGCTTGAATCACCTGCACAAGTTTCTCAGTATTTCCTAGTAACATTTAATCTTTTGTTCCATTGACTTCACATTCTATCTTTTGTGTGGTCACTTCTACAGCCTTTTCAGGCTCTGTTAAGTTTTAATTGCAAAGCAATTTGTTCCTCCTTTTTTCAGCTTGGACTGATAGTTCTTTTCTTTCATATAGACAGGTAGGTAAGTAGACACATACACGTATATATATACATTTACATTGGCACCTTGCCATCTTGACAGACAATAGTTTGTGCTTTAAAAAGGCATAATAACTTTTACCTATGGCGGTAGCGAGTGTGACTGATAAGGCCAAATTGCGCTGTAAATGTCCGTTCACAGTGGGTGCATGTGAACACGTGGTCATGTCCATAAAATCATCCATCTGTCTGTTTGTCTATCAATCTATGTCTCTATCTACTTACCTCTTCACCTACATACTTATCTATTTGCATACCTGTTTATCTGTATGTCTATTAATCCATTTGTCTGTTCCGTTATATATATATATACTATTTATAAATCCATTATTTTGATAGCCACATGTTGCCACTAATAATGACACACATATTCGCAAGTTTCATTCAGTTAGTAAATATATTACAACCACAAATGTTACATGTTCTATGTACAGATTTGTATAATTTAAATATCCACAGTTGGTGCTGCAGCCAGAGCATGAGAGATCGTCTGTCTGCCAGTAGTGAAGCTGTCATCCACTACCCACTAAAACTAAATCACCTGATTGATCTACCCCATGACTACACTCTGTTAATTAATGAAGCCTCTACATTTACGTAAGTTAATTGCCCATCAGAAATTATTGCTGCACACATTTTCTCGGTATAAAGTCTGATACACTCACTGAATGTTAATCTCTTGCAGTCTCAAACAACATAATGTTTGATTGGCTCTTTTCTTTGAATCCCACTCATCACTAATTGTGTTCTCTCACTTTTTACATTTGGTCAGAGGATGCTACAGAAATCTGGCTTCCCCACTGTGTATTTAGCTTCTTTGAAAGTCATGTCTGAGTTTTCATGGTGGTTGTTACTTCCTCTGAGATTCTGCTGGAGAAACCTGGCATTACTTCCCAAAGGGTGTACAGATAATGGTCTTCAATATATTCTAGGTCACAGAATTTGGGACACAAGGTGATCAGCTCCCATTTCTGCATCCTTTCTTAGAATGATCACTTGTGTGTGTGTTTTTTATTTAACCCTTTACAGGGCAGACGCTTGTCCGTTTTTTAGCCCTGAACGGGCAAGATTTTTTCAGGTTTGGTAAAATTTCGGGTTGCGTTAGTAAAAACATCACAAATAAGGTGTTAGTCAACCGATTTTAGTTAAATAAACAACACAATGAAGGGAAAAGCATGCAGAATATGTTACTCACGTGAATGTTGTCGGTAATCCATATATGAACACAAATATTTACGAAATACAGCATGTTGTTTGTGATTTTCCGTCATCTATACGGCAATTTACAAACACATTTTCAGAATCATAATCACTTTCTTTAAAGTCCGACTCAGACTGCTAATGCAAAGTAATGCTTTGCACTGATATCTAGCTCCGATTAATAGTCAACTTCGTGCCCTTTAATGTCATTTAAATTGAACCTAGCGAAATCTCGGCTATCACTTGAAGAATCGCCGAAATCCATTTTGAAAAAA
This sequence comes from Cepaea nemoralis, assembly GCA_014155875.1. Lineage (NCBI taxonomy): Eukaryota > Metazoa > Mollusca > Gastropoda > Stylommatophora > Helicidae > Cepaea > Cepaea nemoralis. Next base: position 262,106 of record JACEFZ010010313.1, on the reverse strand, counting down.
AGCGTAAAACTCCCGAAAACTATTTTATAAAGTCTATAAAAGTCCCGTTCAAATTCATAGTAGCGCGTTTACAAATGGCGGCCACGTTGTCAAGCTATCGGCAAAAGCGAAAGTAGCCGTCGGAAGTGTCGGAAAGCCGAGAGATCGCGTTTTTACAATGCATAATAGTATCGGACGTAATCGACCGATCCGCTCGTTTAAGCGATTGGCCGCTCTGCCCTGTAAAGGGTTAAGGCAGGGTTGCCCTCCCCACTCCCCCCCCCTCCCAGTTGTACTTGTTGGAAATCAATCCTGCCTCTACTACGAAGGAAGGAGAGGTAGTGAGGAAGGAAACTGGAAAACTGGCCTCATATATCATGTCTAGAATATGTGAACATGCACTTCACATCCCAGCAGCAGTATCTGCTATGGGGGGATATCTTTTCCCGTTATGTGGGGATAAAGGCCAAGCTAGTATGCTGGTAGTTTGTTGACTAGCCATTTGTCACCCAAGGTGCCGTAATGGTCATTACAATAACTAGATTAACATGCCTTGCAAGGTCAAGGTAAATCTTGTGATGATTATGAGGTGAAAGGTCAAGGAATTCTTGGTAGATCTGTTAAAGATAGTTATGATCATTTTGACATGACAAGATAGACCCAGATCATTACATAATGTTGACATGACAAGATAGACCAGATCATTACATAATGTTGATATGACAAGATAGACCCAGATCACCATATTGTGTTTACATGACAAGATAGACCCAGCTCATTACATAATGTTGACATGTCAAGATAGACCCAGCTCATTACATAATGTTGATATGACAAGATAGACCCAGATCACCATATTGTGTTGACATGACAAGATAGACCCAGATCACCATATTGTGTTGACATGACAAGATAGACCCAGCTCATTACATAATGTTGACATGTCAAGATAGACCCAGCTCATTACATAATGTTGATATGACAAGATAGACCCAGCTCATTACATAATGTTGACATGACAAGATAGACCCAGCTCATTACATAATGTTGACATGACAAGATAGACCCAGATCACCACATAATGTTGACATGTCAAGATAGACCCAGATCACCACATAATGTTGACATGACAAGATAGACTCAGATCACCACATTATGTTGACATGACGAGATAGACTCAGATCACCACATTATGTTGACATGACAAGATAGACTCCAGATCACCACATTATGTTGACATGACAAGATAGACTCAGATCACCACATTATCAGACTGGGTGTCTCTTTTCTTCACCATCTTTTTATTTCACAGAGAATTATCTAGTATCAGCCGGCTCTGGCAAAGGGGTTACGGGTGTGTCTGAAACACAACTACAGGGTGATTTTGGCAGCAGACCGCCATTGTGCTTGGTTTTCATAAATGGTATGTGTGCTGGTCATTCAGAAAGTCAGTGGCAAACTACTGAGAGTAAACTTGCCAAGAAATTTACAAAGTGCCATAAAATGCTGGGGTTTACTGTGATGTCCTATAAAGGATATGTAACTATGTGGTACCTATTTTAAGAGGCAATGCATGTAGTCAGGCAAAAAACAATTTAGAATTTGACCTGGATATGTTAATCAGTATACCACCTTACTGTCCCATTATACCACCATGAATCCTCTAGCAGTGATGACTGCTAAAGATTGTACATATCCTAAATCATGGCTTGATGAGATGCCCAGGTCCCTTACTTGTCCATTTTTTCCTTTCCTCAGTTCACAGATTAGTCTGGTATAAATTTTACAACAACATGCATCGGAGTTATAAAAAAGTATAAACTGAAAAATTGTTTAAACAACCATCAGCCTATTGGCTGCGTTTGAATTTTCTAATTGTGGCCCTTGCCATGATTTTGAAATGTCCTTGGCTTTTTAAAATGTTTGTCTTCAGTGAGGCTTTCACCTGGTCTATAGTTTTAAATAAGTTATATTGGGTATATGGTGTGGTGTGTTTTGGAGAAAAAATGGGGTGAATGCATTGTGTGGAGTCGGTTCACAATATTTAAAACTTGAAGCAACACTACCAAGCAAGGCCTAATTTCGTCCAGTCCATTTGTACTGTGCTGAATCACGTGCTGGTTACATTGTAATATGCCTCCTTGCAGACGTGTAGTTCCTTTGCCTGTCTGACACACCCTGCGGGTTCTGGGCTTGGAGCGGGGAAGGAGAACACTGTATCACAATCACTGTGGAAATGATACTTTGGTTCTGTGTCAGTAGAAAAGTATCCACACCAACCTCACTCCAATACATGCGAGCACTGTTCATTGCTGACATGAACTAACCTCTAGTGTATCAGACTAAAGAGTTAAAGTTCAGTTGTCCAGACGATTCACTAAACAACCATACACATGGGCACAAAAACATAGGCCAGTAGTTTAGTTTGATTCAATGTGATCTCACAGATGCCCTAAATCTGATGGCGATGACAGCCGCGCCCCGACGCGTTGCCTGGTGTGTGGACAGATGTTGTGCTCACAGAGCTACTGCTGTCAGAGCTGAGCTGGACGGCACGCATGTTGGTGCGGCCACTGAGCATGCTTACCACTGCGGAGCAAACAGCGGAATATTTCTCAGGTAATGTCTGCATGGACATGGGAGGTCGTAGCTGTTCAATTGTTCTTTGGCAGAAAACTTAATGCCTCTTGTTTGTTTGTTTTTCTGTCTGGCTGTCTGTTACTCAACCTTTCTCACTGTGTCCCCCATTTCTTTTTTCTCTCTCCCATCTCACTCTTATCAGTCCTCGTCTTTCTCTCTGTCACTCGTTCTGTCTGTGTCACTCGTTCTGTCTTTCCTATCCCCCCCCACTCCACTCTTCCTCAATCACCCCAACCACTCTCTCTGCCCCCGCCCCCCCCCCCCTTTCTCTACACACGCACTCTAACACTCTTTCATTCTGTCGCTCTTTCTTTGTCCCTCCTTCTAGCACTTCCTTCTCTGCCTCCCACTTTGTACCTCACTCTGTCTTTCCTCTCTCTCTCTCTCTCTCTCTCTCTCTCTCTCTCTCTCTCTCTCTCTCTCTCTCTCTCTCTCTCTCTCTTCTCTCTCTCTCTCTCTCTCTCTCTCTCTCTCTCTTTCTTCTTTTTTTTCCTCTCACTCTGTCTGTTTCCACTCAGTGTCTCTCTTTCCCACACGTCCTGTCTCCGTCTCACACACATATATATGCACACACACATGCGCACGTGCGCACACACAGACAGATATATATATATATATATATATATATATATATATATATATATATATATATATATATATATATATATATATATATTTGTTGATAATGTCGCCTGTCTATCAACACCAGGGTTCGTGACTGTCAAGTGTTGCTGTTGTCAAGCAAAATTCGTGGCTGTTTCCTGCCTGCCCCCTACCTGGACATGTATGGGGAAACGGACCAGGAACTTAGGTCAGATTTCAGCCTTGTACTTTTATCAATGTCAAATAAACATCTGAATGTTTTGAGTCGATTTTCTCATTGTAAATTATCTACGATCTCGCCTAATTATAAAATCAGCAATGCAGTAAGCCTCCTTGTGCTTTGATGATTTTGCCACGTTTGTAAGTTGTATTCTAGAGTACACTAATTGCAGAGGCTTTTTGTAGCTTTCTTCTTCTTCTTCTTCTTCTTCTTCTTCTTCTTCTTCTTCTTCTTCTTCTTCTTCTTCTTTTCCTTCTTCTTCTTCTGCGTTTGTCTGGAATGTTGTTTTAGACGTAATTGTGTTGTGCCTGTTTACAGCAGAGCTGCGATATTTGCACCTTTCCGACTTCTTCGGGCATTTGTTGACCAGGTTGCATTCCCAGTTCTGTTGTTTTATTGCTGTATTCTTTAAGATTCCGATATTTGTCTCCAGTTTTATTCACATGGTGAGAGACCATTTGTTGATCATTTTTTTAAACTGTCCACAAGCAAGCCATAAACAGATGATAACTGTCTTACATATGTAATTGGAGAGCAGCAGTAGCGCAGTGGTTAGACACTCGCTGCCAGCCTGGTAGTCAGAGGTTCGATCCACATCAGGGAGGATTGCAAAATTTTACAATTGACCCAGATGCCCCGGATTGACCCAGCTTGCAATAGGTACCAGGAAATGTTTAAGGAAGTCAAATCAGCCGGTGTGATGCTGTCCACATTACCCCTGAATGCCGATTGGTCTATACAAATGTGGGTCTCGCATCGTATGGCCAGGGCGAACTTAAGGCGTGTAAAAGAGCCCTTGGTTTGTTTTTAATTTTTTTTCCCGCATATTCTTGTATGGGACATTGCAGTCAAAACCAGCATTTTTCAGCTGCTGTTAATGTCTTGGCAAGTTTTACGTTCAGTAGTTTGCCATTGCTTTCTGAACGACTGGCTCACTTACCTTCCGTAAGTAACCAACACGGCGTGATCCTGCTGCCGAATCTTGTGCAGCTGTGTTTCCCATGAGAGTATACTGGATTACAAACAGCGTCGTTAACCCCTTCGCCATGGACCCGTGTGTAATTGTTAAGCCTGACATAGCTTATAATTTTACTGTTAACAAAAATTGTTGACAATTTGTGTCCAAATCTTGTATATCAGCATGCATGTAAGCATGTGCACCTGTATTTAAATATTTACCCTTCACTGTGACATAAACATAGTTAATTACATGGATTTAATTATCGGTCCAATATCTGTCTAGTCATATAGCTTCTTCTAAACTTATACATATTGGGTATTTTGAGTGCACATATGCTCAGTTGTTTTGTGACCTCTGTGAAAATCAATTGTATTTACTAATCTGTTATGTAATTTTACATGTTGGCATTTCTTTACAGTTATCTATGTATGTTTGGGCTAGAATCATGCATTCAAATCCTTGTTTCCGTACCAGATTTTCTACAGCCAAATAAGAAATAATTCATGTCATTTACCTGTAAACATGAAGCATATTAGTGTTTAAACCTTTTGAAACTTGCTGTTCCCAGTTAAAGCCATCATAGACATGACAGTCGTGTGTTGTTGAACGGAAGGGTGTTGGCACACCAAATGATCCATGCCAGTAGGAGATTGCAGAATGCGGAGAAGCATGACCACTCATGCCAGCTAATTAAGAAATAATTAATACAATTTACCACTAAACAGTATGCCTCATTAAATATGTTATGGTTAAATCTGTCTGAAACTTACTGTCCACAATCAGAGTGGTCATAGTTTATTATCATTTGCAGGTATTTTTACATTGTCAGTTATTTGTGGCCTGCAGATAGATTCTTTAATGAGTTGGAATGCATGTAAAGTTCATTTGTTTTCACTACTTTTTAAATTTAGTTGCATGTCCTTAACAGGATGTAGCAGTCAACCCCAACATTTTGGCTGTTCATGATTCCTGGGCATGTATTACATTCAGTAGTTTGCCATCGCTTTCTGAACGACCGGCACCTATATCTTTTTCGAGAAAACCAGCACCGCTGTGTTTCGGACCTGGGTGTACAGGATTATGAATCACGTCTGTAACCCCCCCCCCCCCCCCCCCCCTTTCGCCACAGAGATTGGTTTACTAGGGGCAGACATATTGTTTACAGCTTTCCTATCACTCCATTAAAAGTAAAACTGAATGGTCAATATTTTAAGCCTTCTGTCACTAGTATCAGAGCCCTGTAACCTGCAAAAACGGGTTTACGGCGCAAAGAATCAGTCAAACTGAAATATTAGAATCTCAAGCTCAAGGACTTGAGCATTTTCTTCATCTTCTTTACTGTCGGTGTCAGAGAGTTCGTCGTGGCTAAGAGGTTTAGCACACTTAAATGTTCTCTTCTGACCACTGCATAGCTGGTTCATTCCACATGCTGGTCAGTTGGACTTGAGTGTTGACTTCTCATCCTTGACTTGGGGAAGTAAATTACAAGTACCTCAGAAGTCATGGTGGCAAGAAACACTGGTAATAGGGAAAACTAACCATCTATCTCATCTTATTTCTCTTGTACCTTGTGGTGTCGAGTTAAAGCATAAACAATGGGAGAGTGCCCGTTTATGGGCTTCATATATCAAGATTCCTATTGGAAAGCTAACCTCATGCAAAAATCAGTCTAGTAGTAACTACTAGTAGTAGCAAAATGTGTGTGGACTAAGTTCACATTCAAAGCAAGCAAAGGCCCACAAATATAAAACTCTGTGTCAGTTTTGCTTATATTTGAAGTACCTTGTGAAGAAACTATTTAGTTTATATGTAGTTTTGCTTATATTTGAAGTACCTTGTGAAGAAACTATTTAGTTTATGTGTCTATTTTTCTTTTATGTTATGTATATTGTTTGTTACTTCTTCATCTGCTTAATGTTCACTTTGAATTCACTTCCCCAGACGAGGTAATCCTTTGACTTTGAGTCTTGAGAACTACCTGAGCGTGCAGAAGATCTGGTACCAGCACAACATTCCGCAGACGATTTCTCGCAGCTTGAACAGGGACACTGGTTCCCCCTTTCTCATCGAGTGGCATAATCTGTGAACTGTCGACCCTGTGAACTGTAGACCCTGTGAACTGTAGACCCTGTGAACTGAATCCTACATAGAAAAGGACACATGTATTGCACATTGCATGAAATCATAAATAGTGTAGTTATTTTTATTTAGACTGTCAAACACGGAATTAGATCTGTGTTCATGGAACCTCATTGCTGTTATTGACATTGATTTCAGAAACCGGCTCAGTCTGCAATTGACTTTGAGCAGTTTTTGTTTAAATTCATCTGTTTTCTAGAAGCATTTAAGAACGAGACACCGGACAGCAAGGGCTATTTAGAGAAGTGGAGAATGGTTTGGGTGCAAAGACATCTGTGGTCCTGTGATCATCTGGACTGCTGTGGTTCTGTTTGAAATACATACACCTAGTCATGCAATGTAGTTTGGCCATTTATATACGATTGAGTTACTTATAGTAATTAAATGTGTGTTATGCCAGTACGTCTGAAACCAGATAACGGAGATTATCAGTCCGCCATTAAATTTGTTTGATATTTCCTGAGTGGTATTTCATTACCTAACCAGTTGTAAACATGATATTTGCATAAACAGTCAATATTGAATCTGGATATAAAGAAAATAATTATGTTTTTAAGGTAAGGTATGCTTGATTATTGAATTATAGCAAAGTCTTTTAATTGTTCCTTTTGGGGAACAGTTGCTGTATGAGACAATAGTTATTAAATATTGTTACTTTTGGCCATCATACATGTATATAGTAAGTTAGACATGTTGCCAGGTGACAGCTGTAGAAGCAGTTAATAAACAAGATGTTTGACCAAGCTGGCATGTAGCCATTGTTTGTAGATTGTTCATTCTTGGTTTACCGTAAGGAAAGAGAAGAGTAGATATAAATGAGATGAAGAGATGTCCTTGTTTGCATCTCATCTAAGGGAATAGGAATCTGTAGAGAAAGAAAGATTGTCATGTCATAAGCACTGCCTTTTCTCCCCTGCATACCTAAGATTATTAATGAGTGTGTTAAAGTAAGATATATAAATAGTATCTATAAATAATTGGTTATTTTAACTAAAAATTGTTTGAATGTTATTCTTATCTTTCTTTTCATCTGTCCACCTTCCTGCCTGTCTGTCTATCCATCTATCTAATCAAGTTGTCTGTCTGCCTGTCCACATATTGACAATAACTTGTGGTCCCTATTTATCATTGACTATAAGAGCAGTTTCAGTGTTTGATCTTGAGCCAGTTGTGACACCTGGATCTCATTGGGTTTGTGTCTGTATAGTATACTCATGTTAGAATTAATCCATTTGGTTCTACTCATGATAGAATCAATCCATTTGGTTCTACTCATGATAGAATTCGTCCATTTGTTTTTGGGTGTTACTTAGCTCTAGAGCTTCTTATCTTGTAAAGATAAAACAGTGACTGATTAGGCTTCATTCTCAGAAGATGTTGAAGAATTTTATATGCTGGTGCTCAGTACACAAGATGTGTGAACCACTTTGTGTGCTGCCTCTATTCACACAAGATGTTCAAACCACTTTGTGTGCTGCCTTATACACAAAAGATGTTTAAAGCACTTTATGTGCTGTCTCTCTATATAAAGATGTTTGAAGCACCAAATGTGCTGTCTTTCTATACACAAGATGTTTGAAGCACCAAATGTGCTGTCTCTCTATACACAAGATGTTTGAAGCACCAAATGTGCTGTCTCTCTATACACAAGATGTTTTAAGCACTTTATGTGCTGTCTCTCTATACACGAGACGCATGAACCGCTTTGTGTGTGTGTTCTCTCTCTCTCTTCTCTCTTTCTCTCTCTCCCTCTCCGCAAGATGTTCAAACCATTGAATGTGTTGCCACTGTATACACAAGATGTTTGAACTATTTTGTGTGCTGCCTCTATAGACAAGAGGCTTCGAACCACTGTACATGCTGGCTGTCTAATAAATTCAATGTAGGGGGTGGTACCTGTAATATTGATATCATCATTTCTAAATATGTTTCTTCTAATGAATCAGAACACCTGTCTCTGGCATTTTATTGCACGATTGATGAGTCTGATGATATCCCTCGATTGAAAACAATACCACAAGGTCAATTCATCAGAAAATGAGGCTGGCTCCAGTGAAACTAGCATGAAGACTTCGGTCAAAAATGTTTGATATTGTTTGTTCCTTTTCTGTGCTCAGCTACCCAGCCAGACTACATTGATTTGTGTTATCACATTGCAAGGGAGAGAATGCTGCTAGATTATCATGTCAGCAGGACATCCCTCATGAGGTGTTTGGCATACAAGAGAGGCAATGCAAATCTGAGAAATGTCCTCAGTTCGGGTCATTGCAAGGAGGTATTTGTAAAATGTGGTTCACTGGATCATGGAGTGGGTGAGCTCAAATGAGCATTCTCAAGATTAAGTCAATAATGTACTTTTCCCATCTGTAGTGATGTTTGGTGAGTTATAAGCAGCTTTCAATACCTCCAATAAATTCTTTAACTAACCAAACGGACAGCTTTCCTGTGTTCACATTTTAATCTTAAATAGTTTGTGTTATTTCTATATGTATATTTTTTAAAAATTTCCTTTGTGTGATTTATATGAGAGGGCTTCAAAAGAAAACCTAAATTTTTTTTCTTTTTTTCTGGTGAGTATATTCTGACAAAGTAAAGAACAAATGTATCATTTTTAGATGTAGTCACCACTGCGTTCAATGCAAGTCCTCCAGCACCGATAAAGTGCTTGGATTCCTGTAGAAAAATCTACTTCAGGGTCACTACTGTGTGTAGCTGACCCGGTCAGGGACAATCAGTTACAGAAGTCACACCCTTGGGAAACTTTCTACTCCACTGATAGACTTGCTAGACTGACAAGCATACATCACCACACTGATCACCACACACATCACCACACTGGACCTTCATTCACTGATGAATTTCTGCAGGTTTCACCCCTTCACTGATGAAACATCCAATAACAGAACCCTGCTCCACTTTGGTGCATGTCCAAAGGGGGGGGGGGGGGGGGGGGGAGTCATCTTTAAATTGCCCATATGATGTCACGGTGTTCGTCTGCATTGTGATGGCACATGCTTAATACTCTTGACACCCTTAACAATATTGACAGGTTACAAGACAATGGAATGGTTATTGTAATTTCTATCTCACATTTAAGGTTTTCATTTGAAGCACCCTCATATATATTCTTGTTTCTCCTCTTTCACGTCTCCACCTTGAAGTGGCAGAGGGGCTTGATTCCATGCTGACAGTAACATGTCTACGTCCAGGGTCTGACAGGTCAGCACGGACCAGACAGTGAGAGAAAGCTGTCTTGTAAGTAAACTGGCGACAGTTAAAGAGCTAGACAAAGGAAACATCAAGGAGATATCACATAGCATGCACTGGGCCACACTCGACAAAGCAGTGCAACTAATTGATTTAATGACAATGTCGTGAATTAACAGGCAGGATGGTGTTAATTCCGTGGAATCCCTCTAGACTTTGATAGTGTTGGAGGCCTTAAATGTGTCCACCCACTGCTATGGGAGGTCATTTTCCTGTTTCATTTGAGTCCAGGCACAAAAGGATAGAGTCGAAACTACTGACCAGCCAGGAATAGTGAAGGACCTGGTCAGAAACAAATCATAATTAAAACAGGAAACAGCATGCGCTCTGCGGATAAAGCTGTAAATGCACTAATTAATTCTATGCTAATGAGAACTGTATTGATGTCCAACAAAAATGGACAAATAAAACAATGATGAAAAGAAGGTCAAAATAATGCAGAGGAACATACAACGGCAAAATTAGAAATCGAACATGCAATCAGATGATTAAAGAAAGAAGTAATCGCCCAGACAACATGAATTACAAGTGAAATGCTAACAGAACAGTACAAAAACACAAAAGAAAGAAACTACTAGCTATCATAAATTGCCGCTAGAGCAGGAATAATCCCACAGGCATTGAAGAAAGCTAGACTAATACCAGTCACAGAAAAGTAAAGGACCTGACACTACCAATTGGCTATCACCCTATCAGTGTACTTAGTTGTGTAAGAAATGTCTTGAATGAATTATCAATGCCAGGCTACTGTGGTGTCTGCAATAAAAAATACCTCTTAATTTCACAAATCACGATTCAGAAAGTAAATGTTTGTTAATATACTGGACACAGCATTTACGATCAGATGTGCTTGTGTGTTTGTTATTTGACCAATGCTGGTTTAATATACATTATGAGACCTATGGTGCTATCTCAATGGTTTGATTTGAATTCTGTCTGTATTCCATAGTTGTAGGTTCATGTGTATAAAAGACATGACTAATGAAGACACTTTTTTTGGAGTGTCTAGTTGGTCATGCGTTGAAGTACACTTGTTCTTGCAGCGAGCCGCTGCCACCATTTGGAGGTGATAGGTTCGAATCCCGGTCGGTAACTATAGCTTTCAAATTTTATGTTGTCTTGTGCGTCCTCTAGTCTCTACTTCTTTCTTCTCCTTCTGTGAGCACCAAACAATACTACGTCTGTTTATTTATGTAACTGTTTCAGAAAGTAAAAATACATTTAAGATCATTTAGCTCGTGAAATATAGTGTGCCCACCAAGTGAAATGTGAGCAGTGGCAGTGTAGTGGCTAGCTGTATGAGTGTGTGTAGTGGCTAGCTGTATGAGTGTGTGTAGTGGCTAGCTGTATGAGTGTATGTAGTGGCTAGCTGTATGAGTGTGTGTAGTGGCTAGCTGTATGAGTGTGTGTAGTGGCTAGCTGTATGAGTGTGTGTAGTGGCTAGCTGTATGAGTGGATGTAGTGGCTAGCTGTATGAGTGTGTGTAGTGGCTAGCTGTATGAGTGTGTGTAGTGGCCTAGCTGTATGAAGTGTGTGTAGTGGCTAGCTGTATGAGTGTGTGTAGTGGCTAGCTGTATGAGTGTATGTAGGTGGCTAGCTGTATGAAGTGTATGTAGTGGCTAGCTGTATGAGTGTATGTAGTGGCTAGCTGTATGAGTGTGTGTAGTGGCTAGCTGTATGAGTGTGTGTAGTGGCTAGCTGTATGTGTGTGTGTAGTGGCTAGCTGTATGAGTGGATGTAGTGGCTAGCTGTATGAGTGTGTGTAGTGGCTAGCTGTATGAGTGTGTGTAGTGGCTAGCTGTATGAGTGGATGTAGTGGCTAGCTGTATGAGTGTGTGTAGTGGCTAGCTGTATGAGTGTGTGTAGTGGCTAGCTGTATGAGTGGATGTAGTGGCTAGCTGTATGAGTGTGTGTAGTGGCTAGCTGTATGAGTGTGTGTAGTGGCTAGCTGTATGAGTGTGTGTAGTGGCTAGCTGTATGAGTGTATGTAGTGGCTAGCTGTATGAGTGTATGTAGTGGCTAGCTGTATGTAGTGTATGTAGTGGCTAGCTGTATGTAGTGTATGTAGTGGCTAGCTGTATGAGTGTGTGTAGTGGCTAGCTGTATGAGTGTGTGTAGTGGCTAGCTGTATGAGTGTATGTAGTGGCTAGCTGTATGAGTGTGTGTAGTGGCTAGCTGTATGTAGTGTATGTAGTGGCTAGCTGTATGAGTGTATGTAGTGGCTAGCTGTATGAGTGTAGGGTAGTGGCTAGCTGTATGTAGGTGTGTAGGGGCTAGCTGTATGAGTGTGTGTAGTGGCTAGCTGTATGAGTGTGTGTAGTGGCTAGCTGTATGAGTGTGTGTAGTGGCTAGCTGTATGAGTGTGTGTAGTGGCTAGCTGTATGGAGTGTGTGTAGTGGCTAGCTGTATGATTTGTGTGTAGTGGCTAGCTGTAGGGAGTGTGTGTAGTGGCTAGCGTATGAGTGTGTGTAGTGGCTAGCTGTATGAGTGTATGTAGTGGCTAGCTGTATGAGTGTATGTAGTGGCTAGCTGTATGAGTGTATGTAGTGGCTAGCTGTATGAGTGTATGTAGTGGCTAGCTGTATGAGTGTGTGTAGTGGCTAGCTGTATGAGTGTGTGTAGTGGCTAGCTGTATGAGTGTGTGTAGTGGCTAGCTGTATGAGTGTGTGTAGTGGCTAGCTGTATGAGTGTGTGTAGTGGCTAGCTGTATGTGTGTGTGTAGTGGCTAGCTGTATGAGTGTGTGTGTAGTGGCTAGCTGTATGGGTGTGTGTAGTGGCTAGCTGTATGAGTGTGTGTAGTGGCTAGCTGTATGAGTGTATGTAGTGGCTAGCTGTATGAGTGTGTGTAGTGGCTAGCTGTATGAGTGTGTGTGTGTGTAGTGGCTAGCTGTATGAGTGTGTGTAGTGGCTAGCTGTATGAGTGTGTGTAGTGGCTAGCTGTATGAGTGTGTGTAGTGGCTAGCTGTATGAGTGTATGTAGTGGCTAGCTGTATGTGTGTGTGTAGTGGCTTGCTGTATGAGTGTGTGTAGTGGCTAGCTGTATGTAGTGAAAGTAAAACTTCTAGAAATGGACATGTACAGGAAAATGCATGAATGGATTAGCCAGTGCCCCGAGAGCTGAAATGCTAGGATAAGTATGAAACAACCCAGCAAGAAGTTGTCTTGGGGAAAGATGTTCCCATCATTTCTCCTAGCATCTATAAATGACGTGGATCACATTTTTCCAGCGAGAGTACGTAACTCCTCATTTGAAGGTGACAAAACCATACGGAAGCGTGTTAAGAGTACAGTAGCCAAAGGATGCATCAAGTCGCATCTGTGTTAGAGACTTGGAAAAACATGGCTAGTGAAGATCAGTGAGAGGAAAATCACTAGAATGGTGTTTTCTTTCCCAACAAAAAGCACCACGATCTACCTACTGTTAATGGAACAAGAATCGCCTGCGTGATGACGGCTCAAGCGAGCGGACGTTTGGGTTATGGGAATTTGGCAGCTCTTAACACGACAACGCACCTACCTATTCATCTTACAAGGTAACTGATTCAGACTTTATAGGCCAACTACAAAATTCCTTCTGTTTGTCTAGTTCCCTACTCTCCAGTCGATTAATCTCCTTGCGATTTATGGCTGTTCCCCAAGTTGAAAATATTCCTGAAGAGGCTCGATATGAGTCACGGGAAGACACGAGAAGTCAAGCCATCCTGAATAAAGTGCTTCCAACAATGGCGAGATAGCTGGAGAAGTGTGTACAACCCCAAGAAGATTACTTTGAGGGGGATTAGCTTTTCAGACCTCCAAATATTTAATTGTATTCTTCGCAAGCAAAGGTCCGATACTTTTTTGAACAGAACTCGTGCATATGGAACAGCAATAAATGAAATAGAAAATGAAGTAGGAGGAACTCTTCTGAATCTAAACAATGGTGCAAAGAAAGCACAGTCCGTGGGAACTTTAAAATTCTCAAGTAACTTCAGAACAGAGACAGGCCTTGAAAATTGCAGCAAAATATGTTGTCGACCTAGGACAATAAAGAGAAACACGTGGCTCTCTTAACAGATGCAATGTAAATAATCACGGTAACTAAGAGCAAAATATTGCAGAACTAATAGATCCGAGAGCAGCACTCTGTGAATTAGATCAGAAAACTACAAGATTTGTAATACTGTGGATGACATCTCACTGCAACATATCTGGGAATGAATACGCTGACAAACTGACAAAAGAAATTTGTAAAAATACCTCAGATTGATAGAAATGTTACTTATTATGAAGTCAAGTGTCATGTAAGAAGCAACTATACAGCCAAGTAAGAATTCGAGCATTCAGAAATATGGTATATACAGCGCCGACTATATCAGGTGAACACACCTGGGACCCAAGAAATACCTCTTCTTATCATAAATTCCTTTTATAAGAGTTCAAGCATATAGTAATGCATTTTTTTAAATTTTTTTTTTGCATATCCTACTTTACAGAACATCGCAGTCAACACCAGTATTTCTGTCGTTGTGATCTGTTGGCAAGTTTACGTTCAGTAGTTTGCCATTGCTTTCTGAACGACCGGCACCGATACCAACGCGAAACCAACGCAACGCGGTCTGCTGCTAAATCGCGTGCAGCTGTGTTTCGAACGCAGGTATACGGGATTACGAACCGCGTCCATAAGCACTTCGCCACGGAGACCGGCAGTAATACATTTACAACGTACAATACAATAATGTTCTTCACAACAGAAATTCTCCACATCCGAGATCGCCTTAAGCGGTTGCTCCGCTTTGAAGGTGTTACGGGCGCAGTTCGTAATCCAGCTGTGTTGGATTTTATGAAATGATATGGGTGCCGGTCGTTCAGAAAGTAATGACAAACTACTACTGAACGTGAACTTGCCCAGGATTCACGAACAGCCAAAAATGCTGGGGTTGACTGCTACGTCCTGTAAAGAATATGCAACTAACTGTATCACCAACTACACAGAAACGAGCAACTTGCTTTCTTCAGACTCTACACTGCCCCCCCCCCCCCCCCCCACCCCGATTTGGTTTGTTTGTTCAAGAAACTAAAGATAGACGATGCTGATGGATGCAATTTGTAAAATTAGACCAAACGTTTACTGAAGGGTGTCCAGTTTAAGCAGCACAAAGTAAATTGTGTTGGCCCACGCCAGTTCCAATCGAGCACAAGTTCCATGTGGGGTTAACCACCGACCCGTTCTGTCCCCTCTGCACGAAAACCCAGATAGTCCGGACAGCGGAACGCGTGCTGTCTGGTTGCAAGGTTGCCCTAATCCAGGGGCGTTTCACGTGGTGACATAACGAAGTCCTGGCCGAGTTGGCCGCCATAGTGGACGTGGCAAGGATGAAAGCTTACAGAGAGGGGAACGGACCGAGGCCGATGGAAATTTCCTTCGTCCTAGCAGGGCGCAAAAAATGGTAAAGCTGACGACTTCGCCGCTTGCTACCGTCTTCAACGGTGCGAGGGACTGGCAACTGACCGTAGACCTAAAAGACCGTGGCAATTACCCTGAGGTGATCCGAAGGTTTAGCTTGCGACCTGACATTGTGCTTAGCTCCTCGTCAGCCAAGCAGCTAACGCTGATTGAGCTGACTGTCCCGTACGAATCGAATGTTGGGGAGCACCTGTACAAGATAGAGAAGTACAATGACATGATCGCGAGTCTCAGGCGGGAGGGGTACACCGGTCAGGCTGTTCGCCGTCTGAGGTAGGCGCTAGAGGTCTTGTCTCCTACTCCGTGTTTGATGTGCTGAAACGAATGGGCATAAAAGGACGAGCAAGGGCCCGGGCTCAAAAACAACTGTCTGAGGCTATCGAAAAGTCCTTGTGCTGGCTGTGGAACTGCCGCAACCTAAATTGGAATAAGGTCTCTAAACTAGTATGGTTAGAAGCGGTGACTGCAATACCAACAATTTCTCAATCAAAACAACGAACTTTGCAACGTCTCGTGTCAGTTCTTTAGCCCGTCCTCCAAGCGTGAGTGGTGAGCCTGAATGCAGTCATCACACAAATGTCGGCCGACGTCCAACCTCCATAAGATAACTATAATCGACCGTAGGTCGCACCCAGACCTAGCGAAATTTAACACGCCTGAATGATAACCAACACCTCACATTTTCAAGCGATATATGCGTACTACGTGGTCTAGTCAGTTGCAGACAGACCAAGAGGTGAGTCCGAAAGAAAGGAAGGTCCGGCTTCCTAGCAGGGTGCGGCGCCATGAACGGGGCACGGGTAAGGCACACGGCAGCGGAGAAGTATGGAAGCGACGAAGGCCGTGGCGGGGGATGAAGCCCGCATCCCACGACCACACGTGCCAAGGGGCAGGCACTGGCTGCACGGGCTCTCCCCCACCGAGGGAGGGAGTGCTTGAGAATGGACAAGGTAACAACAAAGGGACAAGGTTAACACCAGGGATAACTATTATGACCGAACGAACGTCTGTCTCCACGGTAGGGGTAAGACGCTCGGAGTCATGACTCGGGTGGGACCGCCCCCAGAAAGCAATTGAAGGTCCGAAATGCTTGTGGAAGGGGTCATTCTGATGATCTGAAGACCCTGCCGGGTTTTCTTCGCGTCGGAGTTCTTAAGACTACCTCAAGTTGGCCGCTGCTTTCTGTAAATATATTCAGGTTGGTATGAAGAAGAACGATTCTCGTTCTGTATAATAATAATTTTTTTTTTTTGGGGCGGGGGGGTCAGCTAATTACAGTCAAACCTTGGTTTTCGTTGCCTTCTGTTGTCGTCGGTTTCGGTTTTCGTAGATTTTTTCCGCGAAAAATGTGTCTTGGTTTTCGTCGATTGCCTCGGATTTCGTCGATGTGTCCACATGACCTCGCTGCTAATTTTGCAAAAACCAAGGGACCAACGCGTTCTTCTGCTCAGTTTGGCGTTGTTTTTCGTTGTGTGAGCATCACATGCCAATAATAAAATACGAGAGCGGAATTAAGATTGCTGAAATCGGCCGTATGAACGGGAAGTCGTCATCCACAATAAGTTTCACGGTGGCGAAGTTTCACGGTGGCGATAAAGGAAGCAATAAAGAAGGCTAATGTAGCGAAAGGCGTGAATGTGCTAACGAAACAGAATCGCAAACAATGGAAGATGTCAAACAGTTATTATTAGTTTGATTTTTAAATCAAAAACAGTTAGATGGCGATTCTGTTTCGGAGGCAATCATATGTGAAAAGGTCAGACTGTTGTATGCCGATCTCATTAAGACAATGACTGGGACGAGTGCTAGTGTACTTAGTGATTTAAAGGCCAACAGATTATGGCATAGATTGTGATACATACTAGGCACGGCGAAGGTGCGAGTTCAGACACGTCTAGGGCCGAAAAATAGTATTAAACACTATATTTATTATCTATAAAATGTATTTTTGGTATGTACTTTGGAGTGACTAGAACAAATTAATTGGATTTACATTGATTCATATGGAAGTAATTGGCTCGGTTTTCGTCGGTTTCGGGTTTTATCGATTGTTTTCGGACGGATTATCGACGAAATGTATTTGTTTTTGTTTATTTAACACTTCGTGTGCTTGCTTTCTTTCTCCAATTTGTTCTAAGCGTCGGATAACTCATGTGCTAAACTCGTGGATACATATATAACCTGAGTGGGCGCCAACACATTGTTATTAACATGTAGAACAGTAATAGCAACAGCTAAATATGAAAGAAAGTGGCGGTCATATGGTGGCCTGACGCGCGTTTGCAGACTGGGTAATCATGTGTTCCAATTTACATCGGGCAGATTCGAATTACAGAAAATATTGACTTTGGCTGCCAGGTCGACCCAGCCTAACGATGAGTACCAGAAAATGTCTTGGGAAAGTAATGGCGGTCGGAGTGATAGGGACCCCGTCACCACCAGGTGCTGGTTGTCTGTAACAAATATGGGTCGAGCACCATATGCCCTGTGCGCCTACAGACGTATAATAGGGCCCTTTCCTGTTGTTGTTTTTTAAATATGAATATAAAATGAATAATGGAAATTATTGTAAATAGAAAAAAAACATCCATCCATGCCGATAAGCGTGGGCGGTCATATTTTGCCATCTCACTCGATCACCAGAGTTGAGGATCAGCTCCGTGTTCCTGTCTCCTGCCAAGCCATCCAGGTATTTACTTCTTGGTCGTCCCCTTGGTCTCTTTTCTTACCAGTTGTCACCAACTCTCCAAGTCATTTCTTCTCATAACATGCCCAAAAAATTGTCACTGTCTACGTCTAATGGCTCTAATCAGTTTACGATCTTCATTTGTTTCTTGAAGGACTTGTTCATTGGTTTTTCTGTCTGTCCATGGTATTCTTTGCAATTTCCTCAGAAACCATATTTCCACAGCCATCAGATGTTTTTCAGTTTGTCTGCTCATTGTCCAAGCTTCACATCCGTACACAAGTATAGGTTCTATGTAGTACTTCAACACTCTTTTTCTCGTTTCAACTGATATCTTTTTATTGGTCAGTATGTTCTTCATCTTGCAAAAGGCTACCTTTGCAATTGATGATGATTATTGATGTATCGTCCCCCAATGTTGATTCTTTCCATATCTTCTATATTTCTGAAAATATTTTCATGTGCAGGGAAAAAAGATCTGGAGCCATTACACATCCTTGTCTCACACCTCTCTTAATAGGCTGATATTGACCTACTTCATTACCAATTCTGATGGCAGCTTGTTGTTTCCAATATATGTTTTTTTTACAAGTCTAAGTTCTTTTCCATCAATATTTAGATCTCCTAGCGACCTTATCATGTCGACATGTCTCACTTTATCGAAAGCCTTTGTGTAGTCAATAAAACAAAGGTGTAGATCTTTTTTTTTTAACGCTCAATTACTGTTCTCAGTATATACACAGCATTTACTGTACCCTTGCCTTCTACAAAACCCACATTGTCCTTCTCCTATTTCAGGTTGTATTTTCTTCCTAACTCCAGGGTATACAAATGGAGATTGGTGGCTTAACTTGGAACATCATAAATGTACATGCCACAGTGGACTGTTTTGTCAGAAAGGAACAATGGGACTGGCTTAAGGAATTGGAGGAATTACCAGATGATAGGCTACTCATATGTGGAGACTTCAATGCGAGGGACAGAGACTGGGACAGTAGTGGAGAAAACCGACAGGGAATTGCCCTTGGTGGACTCCGATGTGATCTGCATAAATGATGGTAGGCCGACTAGAATGGCAATGAGGCCTGGCTATGCAGACACTGCTATTGACTTGGCACTTGTCTCCCAGTCATCAGTCCTTGATGTAAAGTAGACTGTTTTGAATGACCATGGGAGTGATCACATGCCATGCTCAGTCCTGATCTCTAAATCCAGGAAAGTTAAGGCTGGGAGAGCGCGCAAGACCTTCCGGTATGAGTGGACCGACAGCCTTCTTGGACGCCTCAGACAGGGGACATGCAACAGGACTGTTAAAACTCCTTTTTTGCATCCCCCATGGTGGACCCCAGAAGTAGACCATGCTTGGAAAGCAAAGAGAGCTGCAGTGAAGCAGCTAAGGAAAGTGCGACAGACACCCCGAAGCTCACGAGAGGAAGTGGACACAGCGGAAAATGTCAAGAAAGACAAGGTGGAGGCTTTCAAGCGCTGTGCTGCAGAGGCCAAGAACGTAAAATGGGAATGTTTTATGAAGGAGATTGGAGGTGATAAAACACTGCGAAAATTCTGGAAACTGCACAGACAAATGCAAAGAAAAGATCGGCCTATGACAGTGGGAACAATTTATAGAGAGGATGGTGTGCGCGTGACAACAGACAAAGAGAAAGGGGAGGCGTTTCTCCAGAGATTTTTAGAGCAGACCAATCATAATGATGCGGATACCAGGGATGCAGTTAGAGAGGAGTTATCTGGCACCATGGAGAATATGCATTATGAAGACATCATACGGGTTGAAGATGTTAAACATATTTTGAAAAAGGCAAAAGACACGGCACCAGGGCCCGATGGTGTTAGATATGGCCACATGAAGATGTAGACCTGAAGGAGATGACCGACTGCTTTAACCAGAGCATTAGGACAGCATCAGTACCGCAGGATTGGGTACACAGCTATCTCATCCCTCTCCCAAAACCATTCAAGGATCATTCAAAGCTTAGCGGCTTTAGGATCATCACCCTTCAAAATACATTTGGGAAGGTTTTAAAGAATATAGTCGCTGTCAAGCTACAAGAGTTTTTGGAAAGGGGAAGCTTCTTCCAAGAGGCCTGGGGAGCTACAGGCCAGGAAAAGATACCTGGTCAAATGCAGCCACTTTTGCCTTTGACGTTTATGAGGGGTTCCAGAGTAGACAGGAAACGATGGCGGCAGCGCTTGATCTCGAGGATGCGTACAATAGAGTTCGCTATGATATTTTGATGACCGCACTGATGGAGAAGGGGTCAATCCCTGGTTGGTGAACTGGATAGCAGCCGTCCTGCTCTCCGTCTGGGTGCATGGACCTCAGAGCCACATATTTTAACCCCGGGACTGCCACAGGGATCTGCAATCTCACCGGTGCTCTTTAACGTGTATACGAGCAAGATTGCAAACCTAGAAGCACCAGGGGTTGGAAGGATACTAACATTTGCAGATGATATTCTTGCATATAGGCAGGGGAGAGATAGGGAGCAAACAGCCCAGGAGCTACAGGCGACAGTAGACAAAGTGATTGATTGGTGCACTGAAATGAGTGCTGTCATCCACCCGGAAAAGACAAATGTTTTGTGGTGCTCTCTGGACAACAGGATTGTGAGAGCTGATGTCCCAAGCCTCTTCGATAAATGGTAGAAGCGCCAACAAAGAGACAAACTGAAGTATCTGGAAATCACATTTGACAGGAGTCTGTCCTTCAAGGACCATGTGGAGACGGTTGTGACAAGATCTCAAAAGGGACTCAATGCACTTAAAACTATGGCTGCAATGGACACAAAGCAGAGAATGCTCTTCACACTATATCAGCACTTGATCCTCTCAGTGATTGATTAGGGACTAGGACTGCTCACTGTCTCAAAGAGTCAGCTGGTGAAATTAGAGCGCATACAGAACGAAGCTATGCGGGTCATTCTGGGATGCACCAGAGACACCCCAGTAGTGTGTATGCGTTACATCCTTGGTCTGCCGACTGTTGCTGGTAGGCTAAAGGTGATGCAGGCGAAGGCATACCTCAGAGTAGCTGCAGACACAGATCACCCGTTGCATGAGGCGCTGGACGCAGTTAAGGGTCAGAGACTGATAAGAGGGAAATCATGATGGCTCAGGCGGAGTATACGATCAGACAGGTGTGCATCTTGGAGAACAGGTGAGGAGATGAGTGGGTCAGAGTGCCAGCCGAGCAGCCAGACTTGTGCAGAGTTTTAATCACATTGAGCCGGGAGTGCAGGGAGTGGCCAGCAGGGGCCACGGAAGTGGAAATCCAGCAACTAATTCAGGATAATGCTCGCCCGGGTGATGTGATTATCTACACAGATGGTTCGGTGTTGAGAGGTAGGAGAAGTGCCTGGGGATTCTTAGCAAAAGCTAATGGTCGACGTTTGGAGCAAGAGAGCCTGGCGTATGATACCACAACATCTAGCTTAAGAATGGAGGTGGAGGCGGTCAGTGCAGCTTTCCGCTGGATGGAGAACACGATACATACACACATCGTGATTGTAACTGACTCAGAAAGCATGCTGAGGAGGGTGAGGACAGGCAGGCTTCGTGCAGAGTGGCTTGCTTCGCTTCGGAGGTCACGGGTGGCAAGCATCACCTGGATCTTTTCTCCGGGGCATGCCGGTTTGCTGGGGAATGAACAGGCAGACAGATTGGCTGGCTCGGCAAAACTTGGTGGAGTATTGATGCATGACAAGGCAGACGTGGTTGCGGCCTTGTGGGAGCACGTGTACATCTCGGAGGAGCAAATTGATTACCATAGTCTGGCAAGAATGAGGCAGCGAGGAGTGACGACGGGATCTGGCCGACGCTCGACGCTCAGAGGATCATCTAATTCTTTGCATGATAATTCTTAGCAACATCTTCATAATGTGACTCATTATACTAATTGTTCGATGTCGATCACATTCCAATTCTCCTGATTTCTTTGGGATTGCAATAAATACCGAGTTACATAATTCATGGGGTATATTTTATCATCATAAAGGTTTTTCACATAATCTGACCACACATGCACAATCTGATCTTTTTCTATTATGATTTTTCCATCTTTTGTCTTTAGGCAGCCTGCAGATGTATGTGTTCTTTGATTAGTAAGTTCCTGAATTGTGTATTCATCATCATCATCATCATCATCATCATCATCATCTTCCACTTCTGCCGTCAAGCGTCGTGGGGAGGAATAATTTGTGCACCAGCGCCCGATGGGCGGCACTGGATAGTGTCATTCCGTGTGATCGTACAATGTCTTTGATGTCGTCAATCCATGTTCTTCTTGGGCGTCCTCTTGGTCTCGTCGCAGATAATCTTTGATGTAAGGCCAGTGATGGTAGTTGATGATGTTGCATTCTAACGACATGGCCAAACCACTCGATCTTCTGTCTTTCAATAAATGTGGCACAAGGTGTTGATCCTACTGTCTGTCTGATAACAACATTCCTTACTCGGTCTCGGATTGTTAAGTTGGCAGCTCTCCTCAGGCATCTCATCTCGCAGGTGTTGATTTATACGAAAGTGTGATTTGGATAAAGTCCAAGTTTGAGATTTGTAGCATAGGGTTGGTGTGTATATGCTGTTTATTATCTGTCGTTTTGCGGACATGGGTATATTTGGATGTTTCAGTAAGGGTGATAGTTGATATGTAAGTGCACTAGCTTTTTGACATCTGATTTCGATTTCTATGTCAAATCTGCCAGCTTCTGTGATCATACTTCCAAGATATTTGAATTCTTTAACTTGTTTCAGAGTTGTGCTATTTATATGTATACTTAGTGGACCAGGCGATCTGCTAACTTGCATTACTTCGGTTTTGGCTGTGTTTATACTCATATTGTATTTGCTGCATGTTGAACACAGATTATTAATATGATTTTATAGTCTGCCCTCATCGCTGCAAAACAGGCACTGGTCATCTGCACACAGAATTCCATTTATTTCCTGTGGATCAGTTGTTTCTTCTGGAGCAAAGAGTTCTAAATTTGTTCTGTCAAGGTTTGCTTCTTTGGTTATTCTGTCCATGTAGATATTAAATAGCAGAGGAGAGAGCACACATCCCCGTCTCACTCCTGTATTGACTGTGAACATATCTGATATACCTTCTTGTGTTCTTACTGCACTTCGGCTCAAGTAGTACACGGCTATGATGTTTTCTAGCAATTGCCCTTGTATCCCATAGTCTTCGAGGATGGTCCATAATTTGCATCTGTCTACTCCATGGAAAGCCGGCATCTTGGCCTAGAGGTTAGCGACTTTTCTCTGTAATCTCGTATACTCTCGTAAGTAACGTGACGACGGGAGAATCAGCAGTGGTTCGAATCGCGTCGGTAACTTACGGGGTATGTGAGCCGGCCACTCAGAAAGCAATGGCAAACTACTGAGCGTAATCTTGCCAAGAAATCAACAATCAGCTGAAGGATGCTGATGTTGACAGCGATGTCCTGTAAAGGATATGCAAACATTTTTGTTTTTACTCTATCGAAAGCCTTTTCCTAATCTACAAATTTAGTTTAGTATTTGTACTGTCGTGTTGTGTTTTCAATTTGTGTGCAGTTTTTCTCGAGCCATGCTTCTTTTGCCTCCTTACAATATACAAAAAATATAACAACAGCAAAGCTATATAAAATTATTACCAATAACAAGAAAGAGAACACCGAAACACATTACTTGAATTACTACAACTACAATCAACTGTAGACAGATCATGCAAAACTCATCAGAACAAAGTAAGCGATGAACACATTTTTACGAAGATCACACAATACACTATTTCACAGAACACACAAATACATCACACAGATCAAACACTTGATATAAACTTGTGGCTGTATGCGTCAGTGTATTAGAAACCAGACCTTCCAATGACTGATAGGCCAACAGCTAAACTCCTGAACGTGTTGCAGGGTGTTTCAACCCTAGGTTATAAGTAATATTAAGA
The DNA here is from genome assembly GCA_014155875.1 of Cepaea nemoralis. Taxonomy (NCBI): domain Eukaryota; kingdom Metazoa; phylum Mollusca; class Gastropoda; order Stylommatophora; family Helicidae; genus Cepaea; species Cepaea nemoralis. Next base: position 238,206 of record JACEFZ010010313.1, on the reverse strand, counting down.
AATCGTACGGTTCCAACTTCGTAGCAACAGGTCGCCCCATTATTGTCCTATTTCCGTGCTAGTGAAAACGACATGAAATGCTCACCATTGTCCCGTGTGAACTCGTGAAGGGAACACCAGCCTCCACGTGATGGTGTTTATGAAGCAGATTTCTTCGATGATCAGATCTTGCATAATGTCGGCCATTTTCTGCTTCTTGGTCCATGGTAATCTAATAATTGCTCAGCAACGTTAGTTAGTTAGTTGGTTGGTTGGTTGGTTGGTTGGTTGGGTGGGTGGGTGGGTGGGTGGGTGAGTTGATTGGTTGGTTGGTTGGTTGGGTGGTTAATCTGTTGGAGTATCATCCTTACACTCCGATCAAATCCACAGTTGCTCAGATCCCCTCCCCCGACATGTACATCAGCGTCCAGTTCTGTGTTGGACGACGAGGTCCTTCATTCTTACGGTGTGCCTCTCATGTCTGACCCTGCCAGTTCTTACTTTCAAATCTCTCATTCTAGACAATGCTGTGGATTCTCTGGCGTCAAAGCCCTCCGCTCTCAACATCTCTCTAAGAGCATTAATAACGGCGGCACGATCCTTGGACTGGCCATCTGCAGGAGAGGCAGAGCCAACAAGTTTATCAGCTCATTCATTTCCCTCAACTACCGCATGTCCTGGGATGAATATTAAAGGGATTCACGAACAGCAGATTCAATCCACGGCTTCCGTACATAACCCCCTCGATCTTTCGGATCATGCTCATTGAATCACTTAGGACACAAATAGAGGTATAATTATGTGACTCCGGCCATATGAAAGCCAGTGGCAATGCCAGTCACGTCCATGGGCATGCTGTTCGTAGTCATAGAGGGCACCACTGGTTTCTTAATTGGTTTGGTCCGCTGAGCGTGCCATGAATGCCCACGCACTTCTCGTCTGCTGTATAATAGATCCATCTGCACATCAGAATCATCTGAATTTGCACCAATGAGCGCATTGACCTCTGCACAGGACAGCAGCAGGATTCTGCTTTCTGCACCTCCTGAAAAGCGTGACAATGTCAGAGAAGGCGTAATTAATCGTTGGAGGCACAGGCACCCATTCCCTGCCGGGGTTGATATTGGTAGACTGCAGACCTGCCTGACATCTTCCACGATTTGTCTCTCTTTAGCTGTCACCTATTTCTCTGAAAAGAGCTTGATGCAGAGGATGTCATCAGTCTGCTACTTATTTTCAAATATGCACCAGCCCTTCAGATCTTGATCCTGTGGTTCATAGACGGAAAGTCAAGGAGGTATCTCATTGCTGCACAACAAGAATATCTCCTACATCCCCAAATAATGTGCACGGCTCCATTTGAAATCTTTTCAGGTCTTCCAATCTGTGTAGGGCTGACAGTGACGATGTCAGGACATACTCGAGGGATGAAAGTACCAGTCCCTGGAACAGAAGTATTAACCGTTTTAGCTCGATATTGACTATTGCATGACCCTCGTTGCTGATAGTATTTTTCGAGCTTTTGTTATAACATAATCGAGACGACCTATGAAGACAGGCTACGATCAAATCTCACCACCAGTTATGTTATCGTCTGGGTTCTTGTCATAATGTTCCCGTCCATTCTCACTGCTGGCAGGTCTGTTCTAACAATATGATTATTTACAGAGAACCATGTAATTCAGTGATTCTCAACCGGTGGGGAATCCCTCCCCCCCCCCCCCCAGGAGAATTTTAGGGTTTGCAGGGGGAGTGGAATTAAGATTATTTCAAGATCGCGTTAATACAAGAACCGATTACTTGATATTGTTTTTCTCTTCATTCTTTACGGTTCTGTACGTCTCATCCTTCTAAAATTCATTTTGTAAAGTAAGTAGACCCACTAATCACGTTTTATGTGGACGTCTAGTCTTGTTTTAGTATGTGCTAATAAATTTAGCTTCCAGTATTATGTATACTGTGTAGGGGTGGGGGCGGGAGTGTATAGGTAGGAAATACGGAGAAAGGGGGGGGGGGGGTGACGTTCTGAAAATATGGTGAATGGGGGCACGGGCCAAAAAAGGTTGAGAACCACTGATGTAACTGGTGCCTTTGCGGGGTTTGTTCTGTAACATTTCAGTTCAAAAGCCCCGATTTTTTTCTTTAGTGACGACTTAAATGTAACCTCATTAATTTGTGTGACAAGTAAAGCGGTTTAGTATCAAACTGGCCCCTTCACACAATGTATGCAATTTAGCCATTTCATGTGTAGTCTATAACTGTCCAGTAGCGGACTTGAGCATATACATGTTGGTTGCCAGGACTAAAATGTTATTTACTTTTTTTTTAACATACTGTCTATTGTGTAAGGGGACAATTTCATTAGGGCCCACGGATCCACTTGCAACCGGGCAAGCTGACCCGTGGCCACTTCCGCCATTGTTAACAACATATTCCTGGCGGGAATTAATATGCTTCATCATCGTGTGCTATACCGATAAGCGTAGGCAGTCATGTATCCCCACCTCACACGATCACAAGAGTCGTGGATCATCTCTGTGTTCTTGTCTTGACCATATACCACGTGACCAAGCCATCCAGGTATTTACTTCTCTGCCTTCCCCTAGTTATTTTCCCCTTAATCTTGCCAGTTGTCATCAAGTTCTTTAATGTACATCTTCTCACAACGCCTCCACAAAATTGAGACTGTCTACGTCTAATTTCTCTAATCAGTTTACGGTTTTCATTAGTTTCTTGTAGGACTGGGTCACTGGTTTTTCCATCTGTCCATGGTATTCTTTGCATCTTTTTAAGAAACCACGTTTCCACAGCCATCAGATGTTTTTCAGCTTGTCTGTTCATTGTCCAGACTTCACATCCATACAAAACTATAGGTTCCACGTAGCACTTCGACACTCTTTCTCTCCTTACAATTGACATCTTTTTATTGGTCAGTATGTTTTCCATCTTGCAAAGGCTACCTTCGCTATGGCAATTCTTGTTCTAATTTCTTCAAGGTATCTCCAGTCAGATGTTATGACTGTTCTGAGATAGTTGTACCGATTCACTTGTTTAAGCATATTCTCATTTAGCCTGTATATTACATTGTGGTATTTCTTTCTCCTAGTGAAAACCATAATCGGTGTCTTCATTACACTTTAATTCTATCACTAATTGTCCACTGTGTGCAAAAACCACATTTACTAAATGTTGCAGATCCTGTTTAATATGCATACTTTAGATTTTACTTCCGTGTTGAAAACAGGTGTGCATATAAAGGCGTCAATATTTCCTGTTGTTTGTTTAATCTCTGGTTATAGCTTTATGTGAGTTATTGTTGTGTTAGGATCTTGAAAGGGGGAGGAAGGGGTCCTGTTTAGAATTTTTGAGGAAAATTGAGACCATCAAATCCTTATCTATGAGCCTCAGTTAGTAATGTTTTTCAGAAACAATATTTACTGAGTTCGGGAATTTGAAATCAAGGCTATTTGAAGTCTTTGCCGTTCAGAAAGAAACTACTTCTCACTGCCTCTCTTATTATTGCGCAGTGTATTGTTGTTGTTGTTTCTATAAATTATATCATACACAACAGGGTCTGTCTGTCCGCCTGCCTGTCTGCCTGCCTGCCTGTCTGTCTGTCTGTCTACATGTCAGTCTTTCCATCCCACTCATAACCCATCAATGAAGGGCCGAATGTAAGACGGGCCTGCGTGCCCAATCTTGTGACCCTTTGAAAATAAAGGTAAATCAAATCAAATCAAATCAAATCAATCCTTCAGTCCGTCGATCTGCATGTCTGTCTACTTATCTGCTTGTCTGCCTGTTTGTCGGTTGAACAACCTTTGTGTTTGTTTGCTATTCGAAAATAAATTTGGAGCCGGTTCTTCAGACGGCCTTAACCTTTGAAGAAATCCTATGCCAATATGTAAAAACTATGATACGCCCACTTTGTTGTTCAGTTATTCACACCGTGTCAACAACTCGAGGAACTTGTGGCGACAGGGTGAATGTACTTAAAAGTAGATGATATAAAAGCAGCTGTCGAAGTTGTCCTGGTTTCTGAGGATCACGAACACACATTAGATATGAAATTTAAATACGTGGACACATGACATTTACTTAGACAACCGTAAGTTAAAAACATAACCTAACAGCAGATGGGTGTGTTTAGGTGCAACTCACAGAAGAGTGATGGGGGAAACAGACATATTCAAACATACCAGACAGAAGAGTGATGGGGGAAACAGACATCAAACTTACCAGATAGAAGAGTGATGGGTGAACCAGACATCATCAAACTTACCAGACAGAAGAGTGCTGGGTGAAACAGACATCATCAAACATACCAGACAGAAGAGTGATGGAGGAAGCAGACATCATTAAACATACCAGACAGAAGAGTGATGGGGGAAACAGACATCATCAAACATACCAGACTGAAGAGTAATGGGGGAAACAGACATCATCAAACTTACCAGACAGAAGAGTGCTGGGTGAAACAGACATCATCAAACATACCAGACAGAAGAGTGATGGGGGAAACAGACATCAAACTTACCAGACAGAAGAGTGCTGGGGGAAACAGACATCATCAAACATACCAGACAGAAGAGTGATGGGGGAAACAGACATCATCAAAGATACCAGACAGAAGAGTGATGGGGGAAACAGACATCATCAAACGTACCAGACAGAAGAGTGCTGGGTGAAACAGACATCAAACTTACCAGACAGAAGAGTGCTGGGGGAAACAGACATCATCAAACATACCAGACAGAAGAGTGCTGGGTGAAACAGACATCATCAAACATACCAGACAGAAGAGTGATGGAGGAAGCAGACATCATTAAACATACCAGACAGAAGAGTGATGGGGGAAACAGACATCATCAAACATACCAGACAGAAGAGTTATGGGGAAACAGACATCATCAAACTTACCAGACAGAAGGGTGATAGGTGAAATAGACATCAAACTTACCAGACAGAAGAGTGCTGGGGGAAACAGACATCATCAAAGTTACCAGACAGAAGAGTGATGGGGGAAACAGACATCATCAAACATACCAGACAGAAGAGTGATGGGGGAAACAGACATCATCAAACCTACCAGACAGAAGGGTGATAGGAGAAACAGACATCATCAAACATACCAGACAGAAGAGTGCTGGGGGAAACAGACATTATCAAACCTACCAGACAGAAGGGTGATAGGGGAAACAGACATCATCAAACATACCAGACAGAAGAGTGCTGGGGGAAACAGACATCATTAAACATACCGGACAGAAGAGTGATGGGGGAAACAGACATCATCAAACATACCAGACAGCGGGCATGTTGACAACTTTAGGCACAAATTCTAAACCACCACATTCAACTGTGTACATGGCACCAAATGCTGATTTACATGGCATCTAATGCCGATTGGTATTTAAAAAAAATATAGGTCTAGCATCGTATGCTGGATGCACCTTAAGGCATGGAACAAAAAGCCCTTTACTTTCTTACTAACGTTCAGCTGATGAAGCCGCTGTGGCGCAGTGATTAGCAGGCTTGCTTGCCGGTTCGGTGATCAAATGTTCGAAATCTCATCAATTTTTAAAATTAACATGGCCTTTCAGATCGACCCAACATAAAGGGGGTACCAGAAAATGTTTTGAGACATAAAGACAGTCGGGGTGATATTGACAATACAATCATGTGCCCAAGATGGCTCAGGGTGTATTTGTTAAAAGTTTGTTTATTTTTTGTTTGTTTATTTGATTTTTTTTTTCTACCGCTCGCTTTGAACTCTAGTGTAGTTCATACACACCACATCCAGCAGCACTGGACTGAATTTTGCGTGTGGATTAGCTTGCCCTATTACCAGTGCCCTTCGCCATCAAGCGAACCACTCCGACTTCAGAGGTCTGATGTTCATTGTTATATCCCATATACCATTTGGCAGGCAACATATGAATATTTGAGTTCTTCGTGAGGGACACCTGGCAGACGCATTTGCAATAAAAACAGGAATACAACAGGGATGACTGTTGGCACCATTATTATTTTTACGGACTATAGACAGGGTTATGAAGGATGTAGAGAATCTAGCCTCGCCTGAGATGGTTATTTCATGTTGACGTAGAGAATCTAGCCTCGCCTGAGATTGTTATTTCATGTTGCATTCAAGAATCTAGTCTCGCCTGAGATGGTTATTTTATGTTGACGTTGAGAATCTAGCCTCGCCTGAGATGGTAAATTTATGTTGACGTAGAGAATCTAACCTCGCATGGGATGGTTAAACCCACCTGATGCAGAGAACCCAGCGACGCATTAGGTGATTAGATCATGTTGACAAAGAGAATATTTCTTCGTCTATGGTAGCTAGATCGTGTTGACATAGAGAATCTATCCTCGTCTAATGTGGTTATATCATGCTGACCCAGAGAATCTTTCAGTATCACAATTTTGTTAGATCACACTCAGTTAGAGAATATTTTCTTGACCACGACGGTTAGCCCATTTTAGTTACAAAGTCTAGGTTAGTTAGATCACGAAGACGAAGAGAATATGTCACATTATCTCTTCGTGTAATATGTTTAGGCTGTGTTTAAAAAATGGAATTCTTCCTTATGTAAGGTGGCCATGTCATGTTGTTGACTTGGATTCCATCGTTATATAAGGTGGCTATGTCATGTTGTTGACTTGGATTCCATCATTATGTAAGGTGGCTATGTCATGTTGTTGACTTGGATTCCATCGTTATGTAAGGTGGATATGTCATATTTGTTGACTTGGATTCCATCATTATGTAAGGTGGCTATGTCATGTTGTTGACTTGGATTCCATCATTATGTAAGGTGGCTATTCATGTTGACTTGGATTCCATCAGTTATGTAAGGTGGCTATGTCATGTTGTTGACTTGGATTCCATCATTATGTAAGGTGGCTATGTCATGTTGTTGACTTGGATTCCATCATTATGTAAGGTGGCTATGTCATGTTGTTGACTTGGATTCCATCATTATGTAAGGTGGCTATGTCATGTTGTTGACTTGGATTCCATCATTATGTAAGGTGGCTATGTCATGTTGTTGACTTGGATTCCATCATTATAGTAAGGTGGCTATGTCATGTTGGTGACTTGGATTCCATCAGTTATATAAGGTGGCTATGTCATGTTGTTGACTTGGATTCCATCATTATGTAAGGTGGCTATGTCATAGTTGTTGACTTGGATTCCATCATTATGTAAGGTGGCTATGTCATATTGTTGACTTGGATTCCATCATTATGTAAGGTGGCTATATCATGTTGTTGACTTGGATTCCATCATTATATAAGGTGGCTATATCATATTGTTGACTTGGATTCCATCATTATGTAAGGTGGCTATGTCATGTTGTTGACTTGGATTCCATCATTATGTAAGGTGGCTATGTCATGTTGTTGACTTGGATTCCATCATTATGTAAGGTGGCTATATCATATTGTTGACTTGGATTCCATCATTATATAAGGTGGCTATATCATATTGTTGACTTGGATTCCATCATTATGTAAGGTGATATAGTCATGTTGTTGACTTGGATTCCATCATTATGTAAGGTGGCTATGGTCATGTTTGTTGACTTGGATTCCATCATTATGTAAGGTGGCTATGTCATGTTGTTGACTTGGATTCCATCGTTATATAGGTGGCTATGTCATGTTGTTGACTTGGATTCCATCGTTATATAAGGTGGCTATGTCATGTTGTTGACTTGGATTCCATCGTTATATAAGGTGGCTATGTCATGTTGTTGACTTGGATTCCATCATTATATAAGGTGGCTATATCATATTGTTGACTTGGATTCCATCATTATGTAAGGTGGCTATGTCATGTTGTTGACTTGGATTCCATCATTATGTAAGGTGGCTATGTCATGTTGTTGACTTGGATTCCATCATTATGAAAGGGTTTGGCTATATCATATTGTTGACTTGGATTCCATCATTATATAAGGTGGCTATATCATATTGTTGACTTGGATTCCATCATTATGTAAGGTGGCTATGTCATGTTGTTGACTTGGATTCCATCATTATGTAAGGTGGCTATGTCATGTTGTTGACTTGGATTCCATCATTATGTAAGGTGGCTATGTCATGTTGTTGACTTGGATTCCATCGTTATATAAGGTGGCTATGTCATGTTGTTGACTTGGATTCCATCGTTATATAAGGTGGCTATGTCATGTTGTTGACTTGGATTCCATCGTTATATAAGGTGGCTATGTCATGTTGTTGACTTAGATTCCATCGTTATATAAGTGGCTATGTCATGTTGTTGACTTGGATTCCATCATTATGTAAGGTGGCTATGCCATGTTGTTGACTTGGATTCCATCGTTATGTAAGGTGGCTTTGTTATGTTGTTGATACATAATCCATCATTGTTTAAGGTGGCTAGAATCTTTTCTTATCTAAAACCGCCTGGCCAAGTTGAATGAAATCTTCCTCGTATAATGTGGCCAATCCATGCAAAAACAATAGAACCCTTCTTTACGTCAAATGGCCAAGCATTGTTGAATGAATGAAATACTTTTTAAGTCAGCTGGTTAGAGGAAATTAAACAAAGCCACACGCACACACACACACACACACACACACACACACACACGTTCGTACTCGCGCGCGCGCACACACACACACACACACACACACACACACTGTATTAAGTGTATTAGACCATCTTGAAGACATGGAATCCTAGACTGGGTTAAGTGCCTACACCAGGTTGAAGAAAAGATTCCCCCTCTGTGTAAAGTGAGGAGATCACATTGAGCAATGGCTACATAATTGTGTAAAGAGACTAGACGACACTGAAGAAACAGATTTCTCCCGTGTGTAGTTATTAGTTATCTTTTGTGTAAAGTGACTAGACCAGACTGAACGAATGGAGTTATCTCTTGTGTAAAGTGACTAGACCAGACTGAACGAATGGAGTTATCTCTTGTGTAAAGTGACTAGAATGGAGTCCACGAAAGACACATATATAAAAGAATATGAGAACTTTAATTATTCTAAAGAACGGATAACTGCACGAGTGGCACGTGGCCCAGGTGTTGATCTCATACATCAAAGTGTTGTATACATATTTCACGTATTAAAGTGTTGGTATACATTTATCGTACATTAAGGTGTTGGTCTGCATATACCATACATCAAAGTGTTGTATACATATACCATACATCAAAGTGTTGTATACATATACCATACATCAAAGTGTTGTATACATATACCATACATCAAAGTGTTGTATACATATACCATACATCAAAGTGTTGTATACATATATCATACATCAAAGTGTTGTATACATATACCATACATCAAAGTTGTATACATATACCATACATCAAAGTGTTGTATACATATACCATACATCAATGTGTTGTATACGTATATCATACATCAATGTGTTGTATACATATATCATACATCAATGTGTTGGTATACGTATATCATACATCAAAGTGTTGTATACATATATCATACATCAAAGTGTTGGTACACATATTTCATATATTAAAGTGTTGGTACACATATTTCATATATTAAAGTGTTGGTACACATATTTCATGTTTTAAAGTGTTGGTATACATATTTCATATATTAAAGTGTTGGTACACATATTTCATATATTAAGGTGTTGGTATACATATTTCATGTATTAAAGTGTTGGTATACATATTTCATGTTTTAAAGTGTTGGTATACTAATTTCATACATCAAAGCGTTGGTATACATATGTCATGCATCAAAGTGTTGGTATACATATTTTATGTATTAAAGTGTTCAGTTGGACCAGGTTTCACTGCCATAAAGAAGGATACTAAGGACACAGGCTTGATAGACCAGGACTTATGTTTTGGCAGTAAGCGTCCAGTTCTCTTAAACTCTGTTTGTTAACCTGTCCATTGTTGTTGCTGCCTTACCAATCCAAATGTTGATTTCCTGCTCTTGGCATAATTTGTTTACCTCTGATCATAGATATGTAAAATGGTCTACTATTTCCAGTTCGGCGTCGTCTATAAAGATTGATGGTACCCCATTTGCACCTTACGTCATAATCTGTGTCTTCTTTTCTTTTTGAAAATTGTTAAACCAAATTCATAAGAAGCATTGGAGAATGCAAATAGTAGACGTAGTAACAATTTCTCAGAGTGGGTCGTAGTTGCAATAGCATCTGCAAAAAGCAACTCTCTGATCAGTTCCATGGCCGTGCGGTAGATTTTCTCAGTATGATGCAAGTCTTCGAAAAGCCGCCCCTTAAATGATTTTCTTTTCGATATTTTAAATTATTGAATGGTTCAAATGTCGCTGCTTATGCCGCCCCCTTATGGTTCCGCCTGATGCGGCTGCCTCTCTGTATCATATGAATGAATCACCAAACAAACAAGATGTAGATTGTGAGCTTTACTAAAACACGATTACAAGAATCAAATTGGACGTTGCTGCCTAAGTCTTCGTTAGCACAGAACACACACAAACCGACACAAAACTACATGAAACACACTACATGACAATATTAAGGGTACTTATCTGAATCTGTATCCTAGCTTGGAGTGACTGACGACTTGTATCATAGCACCGCACGGTCCCTGATCAGTTCCCTCCTAATTTTGGTCTTGCCCTTCAATCTTGGAGCATTGTAGAAGCCGCCACCTGAGCGTGAGTGAATATGTATACCACATTCTTGATTACGAAAGGCATATTTCAATAGAAGGGTATATTCCAAAGAGGGTGGGAGCAAGTACATATAACCTAGCTTAACTCCACTTCTGATTTAAAACTCTTCTGAAGATGCACCATCAAACGGGATTATACCCTTCATGTCTGTGTGGAAGAGTCCCACGTGAACAGAAGTGTTGGAGGGCAGCCGATCTTCTTTAGTGCCTTGAACATAACCTCACGGCTGACCAAATCAAATGCCTTTGTGAGATCGATGAAGGCAATAAACATTGGTTGATTCTGTACACTGAATTTTTCTTGCATTTGTCGCAATGAGAATATGATATCAATGGTAGACCGGTTCCTTTGAAATCCACACAATGGTTTGGGGTAGACTTGATCTCTCGGGACTTAAAGTCTGCTCAGAACAATTCTGGAAAATAGTTGTCCAGCGATACATAAAAGTGAGATACTCCCTTCGTTGTTACAGTCACTCCGATCCACCTTGTTCTTGTACATTGTAATGATGCTTGAATCTTTGAAATCCTGTGGGACTTGTCCTTCACGTCAGCATAGCTCTATTAACTATTGGATCAGTAGAGTCAGTATGCCTTGTCCACTCCTGATAATCTCTACTGGAATCCCGCCATTACCTGGAGCCTCACCAGAAGCAAGTTCATTAATAGTACACATTTAACTTATGTTATGGTAGGAAAGTGTGTCCAGGTGGCCAAGAGAGCCTTTATGGCGATGACGGCATCACCCGTCAGTTTGGTCTCACTTGAGTAAATCTCCAAATTGTGCTCTACCCACTATTCATCTGCTGTTTCTTATCGGTGATGATGTCTTCAGTTAAGGTTTTCAGTGGTGTACTTCTTTTAATTATTGGACCGCAGACCTTCTTTATCCCTTCAAGCACGCCTATGATGTTTCCCTTATCACTTGCTTTAATGCACTCACATAATTTGGTCCAGTAGTCGTTCGTATACTGCCTGGCAGCCTATTGCACATCCTTCCTAACTTGTTTCAGCTCATTTAGAGTATCTCGGATTGTCCTTTCTTTGTCTTAACTGATTTAGTGCCAAACAAAAAGTCGATTTGTCCCTAACAAAAATGGATGTCGGAAAATGGGAAGTAGGGTTTGTCTCAGTTATGATTTAAGTTGTTAATATGATAGCAGACATATTGTGTTATATATCAAATTAAAGTGGGTTGCATAGGGAAAGCTACTGGATATAAGCCCATGGTAGATAGGAAAAGTCGCTTGAGACGATTAATCATCCCATGGCAATGAATCGGTTAAGAGGGCCATCTTCTTTATATCAATCAAGGGTTGCAGTGTCTGGTTGTTTGCGGCAAACAAATCCTGTGTCTTATGATCCACAGTGCCATAAACCCCTACCGCTGTTTTATAAAGAGTTTCCTGGGTACACCCCGCTTTTCACTTACTGTACAATTTTCTGATGTATCAGTAAGACTTCAAGTAGATGCTGGAACTCAAAATACTTATGAGGATCTTTGGTGTTGATAATATTAATTCTGGTGATAGGTGTGTTTAGCTGTGTAGATTCTCTTTCGTCTCAAATCTCACCCTTGCGACAACCAAAGAATGATCAGAGTCACAGTCAGCTCTGTGGTAACTTCGAGTAAAAATGTGTGGTTCAGATGTTATCTCCGTGTGATGATGAAGTCCAGCTGGTGCCAGTGCCGGATCTTGGGTGTTTTTATGTGATCTTATGACGCTCTTTTGTTTTAAAAAAGGAGTTTGTGATACAGAGGTCGTTTCTTGTGCAATATTCCAGCAGCCTTTGTCCATAGTCATTCATGCGACCGATAATGTATTTTCCAAGGCACACTGCCCATGAACTCGAGTTCCTGCCAGCACGACCATTAAAAACAACGAACATATACATGAAATCGGATTTTGGTACTGTCTAACTTCTCATAGAAGGAATCCTTCACATCATCAAAGGGAGTGACTGTCAGTGCATATGCAGTGATAATTGTGGCAAAACCACAAGTGGTTACCAAGCGCAGAGTCTTTCAAACCTCCAGCTGGAATTTTCATCAATTCCAGTTGTGAATTCTTCACTGCAAAGCCCACTCCATGTTGTATTTTTTTTTCTTCCTGCCCTCTACCCTTCCAAAAAATATGTAATAGTGTTCCATGAATGATTTATTCCAGATAGGATATGCTATCAATATCAAGGTATCAATATCAAGACGATCTGGTCTCGGAAATGTACGCTAAAGTCGGATGTACTGGCCTAAGGGTCTCGGCCCAAGGGTGCCTAACTTAGACACACCGCAATTACATCTGAAAAACATTCCGGATGAACGCAGAAGAAGAAGAAGAAGAAGAATAAGAAGAAGAAGAAGAAGAAGAAGAAGAAGAAGAAGAAGAAGAAGAAGAAGAAGAAGAGAAGAAGAAGAAGAAGAAGAAGAAGAAGAAGAAGAAGAAGAAGAAGAAGAAGAAGAAGAAGAAGAAGAAGAAGAAGAAGAAGAAGAAGAAGAAGAAGAAGAAGCAGCAGAAGAAGAAGAGGAAGAAGAAGAAGAAGAAGAAGAAGAAGAAGAAGAAGAAGAAGAAGAAGAAGAAGAAGAAGAAGAAGAAGAAGAAGAAGAAGAAGAAGAAGAAGAAGAAGAAGAAGAAGAGAAGAAGAAGAAGAAGAAGAAGAAGAAGAAGAAGAAGAAGAAGAAGAAGAAGAAGAAGAAGAAGAAGAAGAAGAAGAAGAAGAAGAAGAAGAAGAAGAAGAAGAAGAAGAAGAAGAAGAAGAAGAAGAAGAAGAAGAAGAAGACCAGGTATGGAGTGATACTTCTCCATAGCACAAAGTCTGGGCTGAATTGTAGAGACCATGTGTTGCCCATAAGGTATGATCACTCTCAAGGTCTCCCTAGTTTACTCAAGAGGAAAGATATCACCAATACATCTGGAACAAGGCAAGCTGCAGACGCTGCCGTATCAGCAAAGCAATACTCAAAGTGTTCGCCTGTCGAAACGTCGATCCTAGACCAATTGCGGACCAAGGCTTAGGATCTAGTCTGCCCGGCCATGTCATTTAGTGCTTAGGTTGCATTTCTTCGCACTAGGAAAAGGCTTGTATCGTCCCAATTGCGCTCCTCATCCCGAAGACGTTGGCATAATGTAAGGTGTCGAGTTTGGTGAGCGCGGGCCAACATTCGGCACTAACAGAAAGCAGGTAGTACAATCTACTGTCATGCTGTATCTCAGTCATATCTGACTAAGACTGACTGTGGGTGTTTGTCCATCAAGAATGATGATGACCATGCAGTTCATCCAGTGGGGTTGAAAGTTTGGAGCCCTGGGTTCTAAGATGGCCGGTAAGGTCTATTTTGAATCGAAAAGGTCTTTGACAATGAGGGCAAAGAATGCGTGACGTTCCAGGTGGAGGACCTCCTGCGGTGGGTCCCCCTCCCCCCCCCCCACCCCCAAGTGTCGTGATGAATCCCAAAAGCTTTTAGTGAGATCCTCAGAGAAAGCGTTCCTCTGGCCGCCTTGGGAGCGTTTACCACAACGCAGCTCGCCGTATAAAAGTCGTTTAGAGAGCCTGTGATCTGGCACACGACTCAAGTGACAAACCTAGCGAATCTGATGTTTCATTATTAGTGTGAATACTGGGTAGCCACGCTCTTTCTAAGACTTCAGTGTCTGGGATCTTGTCTTGCCATTTGATCTCCAATACCTTCCTAAGGCAGATTGTGTGGAAGTGGTTTAATTTCCTAACGTGTCGCTGGTAAAGAGTCCAGGTTTCACAAGCAGTGTGGATAATACGACTGGCTTTGTAGACTTTCAGCTTGGCTGCAGGGCTTATTCCATTCCACACATGTTTATACAGTCTGCCAAAGGTCTCGCTGGCCTTGGAGATTCTTGCATTCCCTTCGGCCCGGTGTGATTAATCCCTGGAGCTGGCTGGTACATAACCACTGTCTTCTCCAAGTTGATATTGAGCCCAAAGTTGGCACAGGCATATGAGACAACTGAAACGTTGTCTGCCTCTGAGTTGGCGTATAAAGCGCAATCGTCAGCAAACAGGAGCTCTCTAAGGGTGTCGCTGGTAGTTTTGGTTTTAGCTTTCAGCCTTCTGAGATTGAATAACTTTCCATCCATGTGGAAGCTGACGTATATTCCAATGTAGTAGTTTTTGAAGGCATTAGCTAGCACAGCTGACAACATGGGATAGATGAAGTTGGAAGAAGAATTATTTGCGCGATTAATTATATTAAGGTGAGGAAGAGTTGCGCATTTCGTGAATCACTTTCTCTCACGCGAGTCCATTTGAATCCAGTGGCAAGACGACAGGAGCCGAATACAGGTGCAGTGGATGACCAGGGCACTCTACCTGCCTTGCCGTGCTCATTACGTTTCACAACGCTTTGTAGGTAAACGCCGCCTTGCCCGTTGAATCATCAATGATGTCTTCCGCGCAATCTGCCGAATTATGTCTTCACGTGCAGGGCAGGCATACCCTGATTGTAACACAGAGGCCACAAACATGGAAAATAGTGAACAGTGATAGAAGTCGGATAATATATCAGACAGTCACTGTGAAGTTGATAAACAGGGTGTAATTTCATAGTGGATGTATCACAACGATTAAGTTTCTGTAAGTGTGTGCGGGTCATGTGCGGCATATTATTATGTAGGATTGTAACAACAGTATAACTGTGAAGAAACATGGAGGACACACTGGGCAGGGTGTGGAGGACGCAGAATGGTGACTGCAGCTGCTGACTGACTGGCACCATGCCGTCTTGACAGACGATAGTTTAACTGATTTGTTCCCCTCCCCCCCCCCTCCCCCGGGAATTGAAATTTAAATATTGAGCACAACCCACTACTGGCAACACTGATCGTATTCCGGTACGCATCTAAGGCCTTGTCCACGTCAATATAGTTCTACTTTAAGCTCGTCGGTAGTGCATATCCTTGACTGGACACGGGATCAAACCCGGATCACTGGCGTGTGAGACGGTTGTGTAACCACTGGACCACGCAGCACACGCTGGACGCGACCAAATTATCACACTAGAATATTGTAACGTCATCCATCGAAGGCTATAAGCTCAAAATTGGCCCGATCGCCGCGACTGACATCCGTCAATCGATGTGGCCCCGAATGATCAGGCCTTCTCGACTGGCAAAGCACACCAGGCCGCTCAAAGTCCAGCGAGCAATAATCAATTGATTTATTTGGTTGTTTTCCGGGATTTGAATTTGAATTGGATTTTCCGGAATACTATCAGCGTTGTCAGTAGTGGGTTGTGCTCAATATTTAAATTTCAAATCCCGGAAAGTTAATTAGTCGACAGATCATCCTGATTGCACATCGAACCATTCAGTCCATAAGTGCTCGGAACCGCTCCTCAGCAAATCCCGCAGGACGTGTAGTGGCTAACGAAACCAATTCTATGCTGGTTTATCAATATTCTTTGGCTTTCTGCGTAGTGTTCTTGTTTGGCCACCCCTCTTTTAATTTGCTGTTCTCGCAGTCTGGCCATGATTGTAGATTCACAGTCATCACTTGGTTCTCGCAAAAGTCTTACTTCTCGTAGAGCATTCAGAATGTTAGCCTGGTCCATGGCGCGTCCGCCCTCCACAGTAGCCTTACCTGCGAGCTTGTCAGCCAGCTCATTTCCTTGTACTCCCGCATGCCCTGACACGAAGATAATCTTTGCCAGCCGAGACCGCTCCAGAGACAACAACCATTCTCTTCGGATCCACCCCATCTCTATCCTCTTGAGCATGCTCATTGAGTCGCTAAGGAAACATGCCCTAGTGAATGTCTGTGTCTCGAGCCATGTTATTGCTTTACTTACTGCCATGACTTCCATAGTCAGGCTACTTGTGGTCTCAGCAAAAGCACCAGAGTCCTCCTTCACAATTCTCCCTCCGGCCTGAGCCGTAAAGGCCCATGAGCTTCTCACATGTCGGACGACCGACCCATCTGTGTAAATGACAGCATCACCGTCTAGCGAATTCTCGAAAATCAACGCTTGTACTTCCGCCTCCACAGCAGCCGGATTTTCTTGTCTGCATTTTCTATCTAGTTGGATGCAAACTGAAAAGGATGTGCAGAAATCTGTTGGCACTTGTACCCACTCCTCGCCAGGTTCTAAGTCCTCAAGTGAACACACCTGTTGAAGAATGTCTTCGGCTTGACCCATCCACGACCGTCCTCTTATTAACCTGCTGCCCTTCACCTTCATAATTTCACTATGCAGTGGATGCTGTGTGTTTGCGTTAACTCTGAGGTAGGCGCGTGCTCTGCAAACTTGTATTCTGCACCAATGGTTGGAAAATCAAGAAGGTAGCGCATCGCCCTGCATGCTGTATCTCTTGTACATCCAAGAATAATGCGCATAGCTTCATTCTGTATCCTTTCCATCCTTTCTATCTGCTTACGGCTGAGAGTCAGGATTGCCATCGCATACTCAAAAACAGACATGACCAGCCCCTCGTACAGAAGACATAGATGGCGCTGCTCACAGTTTGCTGCCGCCATCACCCGCATCGCAGCCAAACCCCGCTTGGCCTTTGTTATCACCTGGTCTATGTGCTCATTATAAGCAAGGCTTCGATCAAACCGTATCCCCAGGTAATTCATTGCCTGCGTTCTTTCCACCGTCTCTGAACACAGCTTTACAGTTGGTGTTGGAGTGTTGACAATATGATTATTCAACGAGAACCAAGTCACTGTTGCCTTTGTTGGGTTGACCATTGCCCCAGCTTCAACACACCAAGTACTTATGGGAATGAGTTCGGTTTGTAGTTCCACAGCAACCTGATCTCTATCCTTACCCTGACGATACACTAAAACATCAGTCGGCATATGACAATGTCCTACCAGGTCCAGTGATCTGCTCACTGGTGATTCTCACTGTGTAGGCGTTGAACAGTACCGGAGATAATGGTGATCCCTGTGGTAGGCCAGGATATATTGTTGTTGGTTCCGAAGTCCAACTGCTACATCTAAAGACTACTTTCCGTTGGTAGAGGGCTGCAGCGATCCAACTAAGGAGAAATGGACTTATATGAGTTCAAGACGCTGAAGCATTAAAAAATCCAATGGTACTTTGTTGTACGCGTCCTCAAGATCAATCGCTGCAGCAACAGTTTCAGTGCCTGAGTGGAAACCTTCATAGACATCATGGGCAAAAACTGCTGCATTGGTCCAGGTTTCTCTTTTTGGACGGTACCCACCCAGGGTAGGTGGGAAAACACCTTGCCTCTCTAGCTGGCTTGATATTTTCCTGGCAATTAACTTCTCCAGCAGCTTGCCTATTGTATTCTGCATGGTTATAACTCGATATCCCTGAATTTTTGTGTGGTCTTTGCCAGGCTTCGGCAAGGGAATCAGATAGCTGTGTAACCACTCCTCCTTGATGCTAGCACTCCCTATACTGTTGTTGTACATGTCTGCTAGTTTCTCTAGCTCGTTGTCGGTACACCTATTGATGTCGTCGTATCTTATGCCATCAGGCCCTGGAGCGCTGTTTTTTGATCGTCGAAGCACAGCCTTGATTTCTTTCACTGTCACTGTGTCTTCATCCGACGTGTTCTGGGCCTTGCACCTGTCTGAGGTGACCTCCTTGGCAAGATTTCGGCCTCCCATGTCTGTCTGGTTGCTCTGCTCTAGATAGCGTTCAAAGAGGGCTTTGCCCTTGTCCTCGTCAGTCCTCTGCCAGGTGAGGTCAGCATCTTGAAAGTCAGAAATGCTCTTATTCTTGACTACCCCACTCATGCTTTTATGTTGTCGCCAGAACAATTTCAGTGACTTGTCTGTGCTTACTCTTTGACACACCTCTGCCCATTTTTCACTTTTAACCACCTTGACCAGTTTTTTTAAATAGCTTACTTTTGTGTGCATCTCTCTTTCTAAGTGCATGCAGGGACTAGGATGGCCAGCTCTGTTCTTCTTGGCATTTTGTCATCTCCTTACAGCACTATGCTTATCCACCCAGGCCTTCTCCACCTCGAAATTCCACCAAGGTGGCTGCTCCCAGCTTTGTTTCCTGCCCTGAAGCTTTCTGCGCTTGTCACGTCTTATTTTACTCACCACATCTTGCCCTGTACTGTCATACTGAAAAGTCTTGACCGTTAGCTTGTGCTGCCTGGTTCTGCCTTTCTCCACCAATATGCTGCAAGGGTGGTGGTCGCTGCCGTGGTGTCCTAGGACACCCCATCTACACACTGTAGTGAGTGAAGGAGAAACCAGATCAATCCCGAAAAACAACCAGTTAGACGATAGTTTGTTACATTGTGTTTCAAAAAGGCATAACAGCTAAAACACATGGCGGTAACGAATGTGACTAATCAGACAAATTCGTGCTGTAATTGTTCGTCCACAATGGTTGCATGTTAAATAATGGTAATTTCCACCATCACGCACCATGTTACGTCTCAGACGCTCAGTGTGTGACCTATCTGCAATCATGTTCTCCTTTTCTTTATTCTGTTCTTTATCTTTGATCTCCATGCAGCACGATCAGCGGCGACTTGATCGCAAGGTGTATTATCAATACCTGTAACAATCATGTCCCGCTTACGCACATCTTTGTATCGTAGTAGAGACCGACCCCGAGATCTTTTACCCATCTGTAATTCACCAAAAAAATATGTACTTTGGTATTCTACCGTCATTCATCCTCCTAATGTGTCATATCCATCTAAGTCTACGAAGACTGAGCATATAACAAACAGTCACACAACTCGAGCTTTCAAATTCTTCCGTATTTGTGATTTTGTTTTGCCACTTATCCGCATATGAACGCTGTTTAAACGTTTCTCTTAGTGTGAGTACTAAGGACACAGGCTTGATAGACCAGGACTTTTGTCTTGGCAGTAAGCTTCCTGTTCTCCCAGACTCTTTTTGATAACCTGTTCATTGTTGTTGCTGCCTTACCAATCCTGATGTTGATTTCCTGATCAGGGGATAGTGTACTGTTTACCTCGGATTCTAGATATGTCTATTATTCTTGAAGCGGGTGGTAGATGATCAGTGACACCTGTAGGTGTCTCCCACCGTCAGAGGCAATGCTTGGCGCCTCATGTCTTCGCCAATTGTTAAGGACTTATAACCCGTAACTGCCACCTCTCGCTTTGATTCCGAGACCTGTTCTCTCCACAGCACAAAGCCTGGGCTGAGTTGTAGAGTGTGATCTGTGTATTTGTGATCTGTGTTTATACTTAAATTGGGCACTGCCCTTGCATCTAATATATTTCTCTTTCTGTTATTTCTTGTTAATATAAAATCAATTTGGCTTTTAGTATCTAGATCGTTCCATTTATACCAGATGTATACTTGTGAGTCTTTATGTTTATAGAATGTGTTTGTTATATAGAGGTCGTGTTGGCTGCAAAGCTCTATCAGTCTACTTCCGTTATCATTCCTTCATTATGCTGATCTCCAAATGCTCCCAGATGTTTTTCTATGCCCACTCTGTTACGTCTTAGTCTTGCATTGAAGTCTCCCATTACTATGATGTTGTCCTGCTTATCTATTTTATTTAGCACGTTATGGATGTCTTCGTCGAATTCCTCGCATTCTTGCTCATTTTTGTTCGTATTACATGGTGTGTGTATTTGTACATATGTTGTAATTGTTTGTTCTTTTATTCTCACTGTTATGATTCTTTCTGATATATGTTTTATTTCTAGTATTCCTCTTGCTAGCCGTCGTTCGATGACTATTCCCACACCGTGTCTTGCCCTTTCTTGCTGTTCTACTCCAGAGTAGACAAACGTGTAACTGTGGTGGAGCTCCTTGCATACTTCCCCTTTGTTCTGGTGCCCGCTATTCCCATCAGTCCAATTTTCCTCTCTTCCATTGTTTCTATAAGCTCTTCTTCCTTACTAATGAAACCGCAGACGTTCATTGTGCCTATTTTATGAGTCGCTGATCCATCTCGTAGTCCATTAACATTGCCGGGTCGATATCCGTTTGGGTCAGTCCGTTTATACTTCTTAGTTTTTCTACGAGCAGTATGAAGATCCCTTGCCGGCTTGCTAGGCCAGTCGCAGGTTTAGGACACAAATCTGACCACAGGGAGTCCATCCCTTATGGCGAGCCATAGCCCCGTTAGCCCATGACCTCGCGGTCATGGTTTCCTGGTCTGCATCACGTGAAGGTGGGGGTTGACTTGTGTAGTCTGCGGGTCATCGGCAGGCTACTAATTTTCAATTTTAATCCCTCCTGGGAGAGGCTAGCCAATCCTAACCCTGCTGGCTGCAGGGCCAGGCGCATTCCACACCTTGCAGACCTTGCAGTAACTTAGAAGGTCCACCTATTCTAAAAGAAGAAGTTGATGACGCTGTTAAGCATATGAAGAAAGGAGAAACAGTTGGGCCAGATGAAATCACAATAGAAGAATTAGAAATAATGGGAGAATTTGGCGTAGATATATTAACCAAAATGTAGAATGATATTTATAGCAGTGGCTATATACCCAGTGATATGCTGAAATTTGTATTTATAGCTATACCAGAAAGACCAGGAGCAATTGAATGCGAAGATTTTCGTACGATTAACCTCATAAACCATGTCACTAAGCTTCTACTCAGAATTATAATGAGAAGAATAAGAAAGAAAATAAAAATGGAAATTGGTGAAGAACAGTATGGATTTGTGGAAGGAAAAGGTACAAACAATGTAATATATACATTACGAACACTATTAGAAAGATCAGTAGAGACAAAGACAGACATATATTTGTGCTTCATAGATTATACTAAGTCGTTTGGTAAAGAAAAACATGATGAACTGGTTAAACTGTTGGAAGATATTGAACTGGATTGATGGGAAAGATTTCAGAATAAAAAAAAAATTTACTGGAACCAAATAGCAGCAATTAAAATGGGAAATAAAGAAGGAAATTATGAACGCATAAAATTGGGAGTAAGACAGGGATGTGTTGTGTCACCGGATTTCTTCTCCTTCTATAGCGAAGTAATAATGAGAGAGATCAAAGAAAATCCAGGAATAATATTCGGAGGTTATAATATAAATAATATACGCTATGCAGATGACACAGTATTGATAGCGAATAATGCAACAGATCTACAAAAGTTGTTGGACATTGTAGTAACAGAGAGTGCAAAGAAAGGACTCTCCTTGAATATCAAGAAAACAGTAACAATGGTGATATAAAAGAAATAATGATAGAAGGGAACATTCTTCAACAAGTGGATAGTTTTAAATATCTAGGGACATTTATAACATCAGATGGAAGATGCACAACAGAGATCAAGAGTGCCAGTGAGAAGTCCTGATCGTTCGGATCCACATCGATTGACGGACGTCAGTCGCGGCGATTGGGCAATCTTGAGCATAGCCTACGATGGGTGACGTTGTAATATTCTGTTATGATAAGTTGGCGTGTCCAGCGTGTGCCGCGTGGTTACACACCCGCTTCACACGCCAGTGATCCTGGGCTTGTTTCCAGATCCGGTCAGGGATATGCACTACTGAAGAGCTCAAACGAGAGCGAAACTCGAGTATAGTGCTTCCATATTGACGTGGATAGGCCTTAGGTTCAAACCAGAATACGATCGGCGTTGCCAGTGTTGTGCTCAATATTTAAATTTCAAATACCGAAACAACCAAATAATCAACATTAGGAAGAGATTGGAAGCAACAGAGATGTGGTAGCTTAGATGAATGTTGCGAATTCCTTGGACTGCCAAAGTAACTAACAACGACTGCCTGAAAGAGGCTAATGAAACTAGAACATTATATACAGCAATAAGAAAGTTTTTTGGTCATGTGATGAGAAGAGAGCGTTGGAGAACATCGTGACAACTGGTAAGATCGAGGGGAAGAGAGGCAGAGGCAGACCACGAGAAATTATGCTGGATGGATTGCGGCGGTGGCATGGAGGAATATCAACGGCAGAGTTGATCCAGAAAACCAAAGACCGAGATCTGTGGAGAGTCATGAACGCCAGTCGGCATGGCACTTGATGATAATGATGTATACAGTAGAACTACAATCATACTGTTCTAAAATTTGGAGGATCTGTATTTTGGGGAAGGCGAAAGGGTGAGAATAGTGATATATATGCAGCATTCATAATCCATATTTGTTATAATTCACCATGAGGAACCAGGATACCGAAAATAACTGCTACAGCGTGAATCATCCTGCGCAACCAAGGAAGGGAAATGGCAGAAGAAAACCAAGTATCGAAATGATAGAAGTGGAGGAAGGGATTCCCCCCCCCCCCCCCTCCAGTCCCTTCAGCATTCCCTTACTCATTGCCCAGCATGTCCAGTGATAGAGAGGAGTAGGCCACACACAACGTGTCACCAAGCAGATTGTTGTACATATCTTATGTTTATGTTATGAAATCCTGAACTCACTAAATTGGTCTATACTTGTCGGGCAACACATTTACGGTATGCCGCAATGATTGTCACTTTTTACAAACTAAAAATATTTTTTTTTTAATGATCCAGTTTCTATGCATCTATGGATAAGATGACAGCGGTCATGTGGTCAGTATCACGCCTGCCACCCTACCCCCGGAAGGTATTCTGGTCTCCATTTATATTGTTAGATCTGCCCAAGAGAATTCCGGCGATGAAATACAAACCGGCATTAAAGGCGATTTGATACTAAGACCACTGGATCTGTAGGCTACAGCTCTACCACAAGAGTTACTATGCCTTAGAGGTATGATATCTGCCTCTAGCCCTAGCAGACATGGTAGAAATCATGGTGTTGTTGTTATGGATGTTGACAAATTCTGATAATGATGCTATAATTCACCCATCTCGTCCCCGACAATGAGGTAATAGATGTGACACTTTGCCTTCATAGACAAAGGAGGATCCGAGTCGGTTACAATTCCTCGGCTGTCGGGAAATCGACAGGCCAAATAGGTCCCTGCCCAGACTGAACTACAAAATGTGAAAACCCACCCACAAAATATTAAACATAATAAACATCACGATACAGTTATCTCGGCACAGTCATAACATCTGATGGGAGATGCCTCGAAGAGATTAGAACAAGAATTGCTATTGTGAAGGTAGCCTTTTGCGAGATGAAAAACATACTGACAAATAAAAAGATATCAACTGAAATGAGAAAAAGAGTGTTAAAGTGCTACATAGAACCTGTACTTTTGTATGGATGTGAAGCGTGGACAATAAGCAGTCTATGAGAAAAAAAAAAAAAAACAGCTGATGGCTGTGGAAATGTGGTTTCTGAGGAGAATGCAAAGAATACCATGAACAGGCATAACAACCAATGAACAAGTCCTTCAAGAAACAAATGAAGATCGTAAACTGATTAGAGTCATTAGACGTAGGCAGTAAAAAAATTGTGGGCATGTTATGAGAAGAAATGACTTAGAGAACTTGGTGATGACTGGCAAGATCGAAGGGAAGAGACCAAGGTGAAGACCAAGAAGTAAATACCTGGATGTCTTGGCCATGTGGCAGGGTCGAGACAGGAACACGGAGCTGATCCACGACTCTGGTGATCGAGTGAGATAGCAGAACATGACCGCCCACGCTTTCCGGCATGGCACGTGATGGATGAATGGAAACATCACGGCGGTTTGGGAAGAAACATTATGGAATATTGGTTCATAGAAGAAGGGGCAAGGATCGATCAGAATGAAGATGGACACTGGACATTGCAAACACGTTAGGATGGAAATGCATAGAGGAACTGGCAAGACATCGAGGATCTTTTCACCTGGAGGTTATGAGGGTGACGTTCTGCACATGACCTGCTACATGATGACCCACAAACAATATTTATAATATGTGAGATTCTAGAAATCACACATTTATAAATCCTTCTGCGGTGTGGAGTTCGTGCACCGCGCTACATATCTCCTTGTATGATCTTTGTGAGGAGACTTAAGCACTTTTAGAGATATCGGTGGTGCAGTATAAGTGATCGTTTACAAACTTCACACTGCTTACCACATTGACAAAAAAAAATGACAGCAGACCTGGCTAAGGTAGCTTGTCATGGCCTTAAGCGTTTTAATGCCCGTGGCGCTTCAATGCCCTTGACCCAGCCAGTGACAACAGAGTGCGGTTATTTATCTCTGATAAACAACTTATCTTTTCGCGGGACAAGCTGGCCCAGCAACAGAATACGTTGACAAATAAATGGCGTCACTGCCAAGCCGTGAATTCTCAGCCAATGGTTTCGTTCACGTGACTCCGTCCGTTGTCAAAGCTGCTTTATATACAGCGCCCGTGTGACACAACAGTAGGATTTGTCGCTGGTTCGACTCAAGGCGCTGGTCGCCTTGCCCTATAATTGTTATCATTTTAATTTTTGTTTCGTTTGCCATTTATTTAAGTTCGTATTTCAAGTTTACAGTAACTAAGATCTGCTTAAAGAAATATTTTTTTCGAAACAAAATAAACAAAATAACAGACTTTCGTGCTGAATCTAATGCCGAGATGGCTATGCTACCAATGGAGGATCTCACGCCCGTGGATTTCGACAGGTAAGTTTACTTATTTCTTTTTTGGTTGAGATGATGCTGTATCCAGTGGAATAGCCGATGTTTTTAAGTAAGTGAGGGGAAGAAAATTTATCAAACAGGAAGTTTGGGAAACGGCTGATTTTTTTTGTTTTTTTTTTTAAAATAGAGGCAGCATCCAGCGCCCCCTCCCCCCCTTTTTTTTTTCGCCCCCCCCCCCCCCAAAAAAAAAATGGTTACCCCTGGGATAATGCCGAGAATGTAGGTAACGTTTGGTCTACCAAAGAAACAAGAAGTTCAAAGGCAGTGTTGAACCATACAAAGACACACACATTCTCTCTCGCTGATTCCTCCCTATCACCCTCTCTCGCTACCTCCCCCTCTCTTTCTTTCTGGCTACCTCTTCTCTCTCCCTCTCTATATCTACTCTCTCTCACTAACACTCTCTCTCTCGCTACCTCCTCTCCATCTCTCTCTGACTACCTCCTCTCGCTCTCACTCACTTGCTGTCGCTACTTCCTATCTTTCGCTACCTCCTCTCTGTCTGACTACCTCCTCTCTGTCTGACTACCTCC
>JACEFZ010010313.1:82500-207500 GCA_014155875.1 Cepaea nemoralis | reverse complement strand
TGTGCTCTGTAGGGTGCTGTACGTATCGTAGACTTGTGTGTGTGTGTGTGTGTGTGTGTTGTTCACTTGCTCAAATATCGATGCTTGTACATTGTCACATTTCTTAATATAGGCTGCCTGTTGTGTTTTGCCGTGTTTTCTAAAAACATCGATTTTTGACGTTTACTGTGAAGTAACTTCCATGTCCCTGTCGTCGTTTTAATATATATATATATATATATATATATATATATATATATATATATATATATATATATATATATATATATATATATATATAAAATAAAATATAGCATAGCTGTTGCCCTGACAGCCAGCTCTTATAATTCAAGATTAATACCTGAAACCCTAGCCTGCTATTACTTATACCTTATTATTTTTTTGTTCTAAGTCTGCCCTTGAAAAAAAAGCAAGACAAAGGCAGCTAGCTATCTGGCAATGAGAAGTAGCAGGCTTGACTGCTGTCGTCGGCTGCAGTAACGATCTGCTCTTGCAGGCTTGCAATGCTCCCGGTGCAGACTGCACAGTGCTGTCTGCAAGAACTACATGTTGTTAACCTAGATAGATAACCAGATCTCAGCCCACAGATTACATCACAAACCAATAAAATCAGACTCACGGTTTCGTGGCTCGGGAGACCCGTTGTTTAATTTGTGTTGGAAGTGAATGTATTTGTGATGGTCATGGGGAGTTGACGACAGGGAGATGTAGATTAAGGAAATAAACAGTAATGGGGAGTTGACGACGGGGAGATGTAGATTAAGGGAATAGATAGGCTAAGGGAATAGACAGTGATGGGGAGTTGACAACGGGGAGATGTATGCTAAGGTAACAGACAGTGATGGGGAGTTGACGACGTAGAGATGTAGGTTAAGGGAATAGATAGTGATGGGGAGTTGACTTCTGAGAGATTAAGATTTAGGTAGTAGATAATGATGGGAAGTTGACGACGGGGAGATGAAGATTGAGGTAGTAGATAATGATGGGGAGTTGACGAAGGAGGTTTTAGGCTAAGGGAATAAACAGTGATGGGGAGTTGACTTCTGGGAGATGAAGACTGAGGTAATAGATAATGATGGGGAGTTGACGACGGGGTGATTTAGGATCAGGGAATAGAAAGTGATGGGGAGTTGACAACGGGGAGATGTAGAATCAGAAAATGAATAGTGCTAGTGGATGGAGGTTTAACTGGAGACGAAGGGTGGGGGGATATAGTGAGGGTCTCACAGAAAATAATACTGTTATTAAGACAAAATAACAAAACTAACAACAAAACCGTTGTTACTCTGTCGATACCTCTGCTGGTACAATTACTGTGGTTGCTACTGTTACTACTGCTGCTGCTACTGCTGTTACTGATGTTACTACTGCTGCTGCTATTGTTGTTACTGATGTTACTACTGCTGCTATTGCTGTTACTGATGTTACTACCGCTGCTGCTATTGCTGTTACTGATATTACTACCGCTGCTGCTATTGCTGTTACTGATATTACTACCGCTGCTGCTATTGCTGTTACTGATGTTACTACCGCTGCTGCTATTGCTGTTACTGATGTTACTACCGCTGCTGCTATTGCTGTTACTGATGTTACTACCGCTACTGCTATTGCTGTTACTGATGTTACTACCGCTGGTATTGTTGTTACTGATGTTACTACCGCTGCTGCTATTGCTGTTACTGATGTTACTACTGCTGCTATTGCTGTTACTGATGTTACTACCGCTGCTGCTATTGATGTTACTGATGTTACTACTGCTGCTATTGCTGTTACTGATGTTACTACCGCTGCTGCTATTGCTGTTACTGATGTTACTACCGCTGCTGCTATTGCTGTTACTGATGTTACTACCGCTGCTGCTATTGCTGTTACTGATGTTACTACCGCTGCTGCTATTGCTGTTACTGATGTTACTACCGCTGCTGCTATTGCTGTTACTGATGTTACTACCGCTGCTGCTATTGCTGTTACTGATGTTACTACCGCTACTGCTATTGCTGTTACTGATGTTACTATTGCTGCTATTGTTGTTACTGATGTTACTACCGCTACTGCTATTGCTGTTACTGATGTTACTACTGCTGCTATTGCTGTTACTGATGTTACTACTGCTGCTATTGCTGTTACTGATGTTACTACCGCTGCTGCTATTGCTGTTACTGATGTTACTACCGCTACTGCTATTGTTGTTACTGATGTTACTACCACTGCTGCTATTGCTGTTACTGATGTTACTAACACTGCTGCTATTGCTGTTACTGATGTTACTACCGCTGCTGCTATTGCTGTTACTGATGTTACTACCGCTGCTGCTATTGCTGTTACTGATGTTACTACCGTTACTGCTATTGCTGTTACTGATGTTACTACTGCTGCTATTGTTGTTACTGATGTTACTACCGCTACTGCTATTGCTGTTACTGATGTTACTACTGCTGCTATTGCTGTTACTGATGTTACTACCGCTGCTGCTATTGCTGTTACTGATGTTACTACCGCTACTGCTATTGTTGTTACTGATGTTACTACCGCTGCTGCTATTGCTGTTACTGATGTTACTACTGCTGCTATTGCTGTTACTGATGTTACTACTGCTGCTATTGCTGTTACTGATGTTACTACTGCTGCTATTGCTGTTACTGATGTTACTACTGCTGCTATTGCTGTTACTGATGTTACTACCGCTACTGCTATTGTTGTTACTGATGTTACTGCCGCTGCTGCTATTGCTGTTACTGATGTTACTACTGCTGCTATTGCTGTTACTGATGTTACTACTGCTGCTATTGCTGTTACTGATGTTACTACTGCTGCTATTGCTGTTACTGATGTTACTACTGCTGCTATTGCTGTTACTGATGTTACTACTGCTGCTATTGTTGTTACTGATGTTACTACTGCTGCTATTGCTGTTACTGATGTTACTACTGCTGCTATTGCTGTTACTGATGTTACTACTGCTGCTATTGCTGTTATTGATGTTACTACCGCTGCTGCTATTGCTGTTACTGATGTTACTACCGCTGCTGCTATTGTTGTTACTGATATTACTACCGCTGCCGCTATTGCTGTTACTGATGTTACTACCGCTGCTGCTATTGCTGTTACTGATGTTACTACCGCTGCTGCTATTGCTGTTACTGATGTTACTACCGCTGCTGCTATTGCTGTTACTGATGTTACTACCGCTGCTGCTATTGCTGTTACTGATGTTACTACTGCTGCTATTGCTGTTACTGATGTTACTACCGCTGCTGCTATTGCTGTTACTGATGTTACTACCGCTGCTGCTATTGCTGTTACTGATGTTACTACCGCTGCTGCTATTGCTGTTACTGATGTTACTACCGCTGCTGCTATTGCTGTTACTGATGTTACTACCGCTGCTGCTATTGTTGTTACTGAGTCTTCTACTGCTGCTATTTCTGTTACTGCTGCTACTTATGTTGCTGCTGTTTCTGCAACTGCTGTTATCGCTGGTCCTATATTCTCTTCCCTGATAATGCAAGAGTTATCTATCGCTAGCTTTTTTTAACTGGCTTTGAACTCAGGCGTAGTCCATACACCTGCTACTTCTGTTATTGTACTGGACAGATATGTGCGTGTGTGCGTGGATTAGCTTTCCCTATTACCAGTATCCCTAGCCATCGAGCGAACCCACTCCTACTTCTAAGGTACTTTTAATGTACGTCCCCAAGTCAAGGACGATAAATTAACATGTTAGCCCAGCCGACGGGTGTACAGAGTGAACCCGCTGCCTCGGCATCAGCACACCGTAAGTTTTAGAATTAGTGCTCTTATCCTATAAAATACAAAATCGCTAAGCCTGAACACGGCTTAGCGACAACTCGGTCTTTACTTCTTCAGCCCATTATATAATCAGACATATAATCAGATTGCTACTGGAACTATTAGTGTTGGAACTCTTCGCTGGCTGCTGAGGATGGGGACGGAGCGCTTATGGGAATGTCCCGAATGCTGTGATGTCGGTTCCTAAATCAATCAATCAATCAATTCTTCAGCCCATTACATAAATCGCTCACAGCATGCACCAGCAATGGTGTTGTCACGCTACTGCTGTCTCTTGTGAAGTCAAACAGATGCAGCCATTTGTCCTGGTCTGTCTAGCTTTGGGATGGAGTATTGTGGGCCACCGCTTCCCGTTCTTTAGCTCCTCAATTATATACAAGGCATGACGTGTAATCTAACCAGAGGATCTGGCCAACATTCAGTCCTCCAAAGAAAGATTAGACACATAATCAGACTACAACTGGTAACATTAGCATTGGGATTCTTCGCTGGCTGTTGAAGATGAGGGCAGAGAACGTATAGGCATGTCCCGAGAGCTGTGATGTCGGTTCTTAACTTAACTCAGCCGTTTCATCGATGGTGTTTTGCTCAATTACAGGTCAAACAAAGGAGCATCTAAACAACGCCGTGACCAAATCAACGCCGAAATTGCCGTCATGAGGGACCTGCTTCCCTTACCAGAATCTTCCAGACAACGACTTTCGCAGCTGCAGGTTATGTCCCTTACCTGTGTTTATATCCGGAAGTGCAACGTATTACAGAACCGTAAGTAAACTCCAAATATATATGTTTAATATGGGATTATCTTTATTCATTTATAGTACACGTATATTCTTATTCACATACTGTCATTTAACTATTACTGCTGCCATCACAGTTATAACTGCTGCTGCCTCTGATGATTTTCACTTGACTAGTGTTACTATCAGACCTACTACTGCTACATTTGACTAGTGTTACTGTCAGACCTACTACTGCTACATTTGACTAGTGTTACTGTCAGACCTACTACTGCTATATTTGACTAGTGTTACTGTCAGACCTACTACTGCTACATTTGACTAGTGTTACTGTCAGATCTACTACTGCTACATTTGACTAGTGTTACTATCAGACCTACTACTGCTACATTTGACTAGTGCTACTGTCAGACCTACTACTGCTACATTTGACTAGAGTTACTGTCAGACCTACTACTGCTACATTTGACTAGTGTTACTGTCAGACCTACTACTGCTACATTTGACTAGTGCTACTGTCAAACCTACTACTGCTACATTTGACTAGTGTTACTGTCAGATCTACTACTGCTACATTTGACTAGTGTTACTATCAGACCTACTACTGCTACATTTGACTAGTGTTACTGTCAGACCTACTACTGCTACATTTAACTGGTGTTACTATCAGACCTACTACTTCTACATTTGACTAGAGTTACTGTCAGACCTACTACTGCTACATTTGACTAGTGTTACTGTCAGACCTACTACTGCTACATTTGACTAGTGTTACTGTCAGACCTACTACTGCTACATTTGACTAGTGTTACTGTCAGACCTACTACTGCTACATTTGACTAGTGTTACTTTCAGACCTACTACTGCTACATTTGACTTGTGTTACTGTCACCCCTGCCGACTCCATGGCGAAGGGGTAATGGACGCAATTCGTAATCACGCATACCGCGTTCAAAACACAGCTGCGCGCTTTTTGGCAGCAGACCGCCTCGCGTTTGGTTTTTTTAATGAAATAGTATTGGTACCGGACGTTCAGAAAGCAATGGCAAACTACTGAATGTAAACTTGCCAAGAGATCACAACCAGCAAAAAATGCTGGGGTTGACTGCGACGTCATGAAAAGGATATGCAATTATCTTTAACTATCACCCCTACTACTACTACACTTGACTAGTATTACTGTCACTACTACAACTATTCTGGACTGTTTATCAGCGACAGGCTAGGAAATTAAACCACTTCCACACAGTTTGCCTTAGGAAGCTACTGAAGATTAAATGGCAAGATAAGATCCCAGACACTGAAGTCCTAGAAAGAGCTAGTTTAGTTTAGTTTAGTTTGGTCGATGGATCAATATCACGGCACACGGGTGTAACCCATAAATGCTCCGTTCTCCTTCTAACTCACCTGAGTCTGGAGAAACTCAGCTCAGTGCACGAACTCCGTAGCACCGGCGAGGATCCTTAAATATTTTGGGTAGATTTTTAACTCGAAATTTTGCCCAGGTAGCGCCGTTAGGCCGGCTTTGTGGCTTAGAGGTTATGACTTTTCTCCGTAATCTCGTATACTCTCGTCAGGTAACGTGATGACGATTCAAATCAGCAGTGGTTCGAATCGCATCGGTAACTTACGGGGTATGTGAGCCGGCCGCTCAGAAAGCAATGGCAAACTACTGAGCGTAATCTTGCCAAGAGATTAACATACAGCTGAAAGATGCTGGTGTTGACAGCTAAGTCCTGTAAAAAGGATATGCTTAAAAAAAAAAAAAAAAGCGCCGTCAGACTACTCTTTTTCGATTTCCAACTGCCAAGGGAATTTTTTCGTGCGCAGCAATACACACGGGCGTCCGATCTCACTACTCAGAGATCAGGGGAAATTTTATTACCAGAAGTCCACGTGAAAAAATCCCGGTCCTCACCGGGGCTAAAGAAAAGCCCATGCCCAGTATCCACACTCGACTAATGAAGAATCAGATTTCGCTGGTCACTTAACTCGCATGCCAGATCACAGGCTCACTAAACGAATTTTTTTAAGGCGAGTTGTGTTGTGGTAAACGCTCCCAAGGCGGCCAGAGGAAACGCTTTAAAGACACTCTGAAAATCTCACTGAATGCTTTTGGAATTCATCATGACACCTGGGAGACTGCTGCCAGAGACCGAAATTCGTGGCGTGCATCATTACGCAAGGGTGCAATCACCTGTGAAGCAACCAGGACTGCAAGAGCTGTGAAGAAAAGGCAGGACAGAAAAACCACTGCAGGAAATCCTCCTCCAGAAACCTCAAGCATTCTTTGTCCACATTGTCAAAGAACATTTCGAGCCAAAATAGGCCTTATCAGCCATCTTAGAACTCACGGCTCCATACTTTCAACCCCACTGGATGAAATGAATGGTCATCATTATTCTTGATGGACAAGATGTATATTCTTATATTTGACTAGTGTTACTTACTATCACCACTACTGCTACAATTGACTAGTGTTACTTTCACCACTACTGCTACAAATGACTAGTGTTACTTTCACCACTACTGCTACATTTGACTAGTGTTACTATCACTACTACTACTGCTACACTTAGCTGGTGTTATCATCATTGTTACTATTGCAACTCTTCACTAGTGTTACCGTTACTACTACTACTACTACACGTGTCTAGCAGTAACTAGAACTCTTAATACTACTCCAGGTGATTAGTGTTACTAGCACTCCTACTATTGCTACCACGAATACTGTTTTGTATTAATACCGTAACTACTATACAGCTAAGTTAACCATCATTGGAAATGCGGTTTCTAAGAAAAATTCGAAGAATACCATCAACGTTCGAATGCGAGTGACCTTGAAGAAACATTAACACCGCTAAATGATTATAGAAATTAGACGTAGATAGGCTCGATTATTTTGGACACGTTATGATGAGAAACCGATCTCCATGGCGTAGGTGTTACGGAAGCGGTTCGTAATCCCATATACCCGGGTTCGAAACACAGCGGTGCTGTTTTTTTTTTTTTTTTTAGAAAACGGTATAGGTACCGGTCGTTCGGAAAGTAATGGCAAACTACTGAACCCAAAACTTGCCCAGGAATCACAAACAGCCAAAATGGGGGTTCGCTGCTACGTCCTGTGAAGGACATGCAACTAATTTATTTTTTTTTAAATGAGAAATAAACTTGAAAACTTAGTGACAACTAGCAAACTTGAAGTGGTTAGAGGAAAGGGATGACAAAGAGATAAATAGAGGACATGGCCACATGCCATGATCAGGTCTATAACACAAGCCTGATCCAAGATGGAGATTCTGTGAGATGGCGAACCATGTCCGCCCACGTTTGTAGGCATGGCACACGATGCCGATGGTTGTACTACTGTTCGCTTTCTCTAGTTGTCGCTACCTGTAAGTCATGTAGGTTTGTTAACGTGTCTTGCATAATCTGTAAAGGACGTCGCAGTTAATCTTAGCATTGTTTGGCTGTTTGAGATATCGCCACAGTATTGTTTGTTTGTATTTGATTTAAGGACAGCTAGAGATATCGCCGCTCTCCCTGGCGTAGGAGTTAACGTCTTTCTCCGTAATCCCGTATATTCTCGTGAGTAACGTAACCTGTGCGAGAATCTGTAGCGGTTCTCGCCGCGTTGATAACTTACTGGGTATGCTAGCCGGTCGCTCAGAAATCAATGGCAAACCACTGAGCGTAATCTTGCCTAGTACATCAACAGCAGCTGAAAAATGCTGATGTTGACTGCAACGTCCTGTAAGGAATATGCAAAAAAGAGATATCTTCCCACTATTGTTTGTCTGTATTTGGTTTACGGACAGCTTGAGATATCTTCCCACTATTGTTTGTCTGTATTTGGCTTAAGGACAGCTAGAGGTATCTGCCCATTATTGTCTGTATTTCTTTTAAGGACAGCTAGAGCCCCATTACTATTTGTCTGTATTTTGGTTTAATATCAGCTAGAGATATCTCCACACTATTGTTTGTCTGTATTTGATTTAAGGGCAGCTAAAGATATCTTCCCACTATTGTTTGTCTATATTTGATTTGCTATATTGAACGTAAACTTGCCAAGGAATCACGAACAGTCAAAGTATGCTGGGGTTGAATACTACGTTCGTAAAGGATATGCAATTGACTTTATAGCCAAGCCAAGTGCTGGCGAATGAGTAAGAATTTTATATTATCTGCAGTCACACGGAATTATCAGAATTATCGTAATCCTACCTATTACCTTGTCTTCTGTATCCAGTTTTCCAGTGCACATCACGTGGAAATGAACTTCCAGAAGCTACAGATTTTTTTCAAGTAAGTATCTGACATGGTATAGTAATGTTGTATATATGTTGTCTGACATGGTATAGTAATGTTGTATACGTGTTGTCTGACATGGTATATTAATGTTGTATATATGTTGTCTGACATGGTATAGTAATGTTGTATATGTGTTGTCTGTCATGGTATAGTAATGTTGTATATGTGTTGTCTGACATGGTATAGTAGTGTTGTATATGTGTTGCCTGTCGTGGTATGGTAATGTTGTATATCTGTTGTCTGACATGGTATAGTAATGTTGTATATCTGTTGTCTGACATGGTATAGTAATGTTGTATATGTGTTGTCTGACATGGTATAGTAATGTTGTATATGTGTTGTCTGACATGGTATAGTAATGTTGTATATATGTTGTCTGACATGGTATAGTAATGTTGTACATGTGTTGTCTGACATGGTATAGTAATGTTGTATATGTGTTGTCTGTCATGGTATAGTAATGTTGTATATGTGTTGTCTGACATGGTATAGTAATGTTGTATATGTGTTGTCTGTCATGGTATAGTAATGTTGTATATGTGTTGTCTGACATAGTATAGTAATGTTGTATGTGTGTTGTCGGTCATGGTATAGTAATGTTGTATATGTGTTGTCTGACATGGTATAATGATGAGAGTGTTAAGTTTTTCAGCGTGGCCGAAATATTTCATTTGCCTCGTTTTTATTTCTTTTATCAACTCTCTTTTCATTCCCAGTTTATCTAGAACCTCTATATTTGATTGTATTTGTTGTTTTAGACATAATGAATTGATTTACATAGAAAGGGGTGTTTTAGACATAACGGATTGTTTTAGACAAAATGGGTTGTTTTATTTGACAGAATGGGTTGTTATAGACAGAATGGGCTGGTTTATTGGACAGAGTGGGTTGTTTTGAACAGCGTGAACTATTTGAGAAAGAATGGAATATTTTAGATAGAATGAGTTACGACGATGCCATGAAGAAATAGGAAAACAACAGGTATGACTGTTTTGTTGTTTGTTTAAAATTATTTCATCACCCATTCTGTCAGTTGTCTGCTTTTTTTGTTTTCTTCAAAACTTTGAATCTGGCTGCAAAATACCTCTTTTATGTTTTGTTTTGTTTCACTTCTTTCTTAGGAAATAAGTGTAAAACGCGTCCAGTTAAGCAAAGAATCAGTATCCGGTTTCTATTTTAGAATGTGAAAGATTAAGAGTTTTCCAGGGTGAATTTTCCAGAAATGGACTTTTGCTACATGCCATCCTAGCCAGTCATTAGTCAGTTTTTTCAGGAAAGCTTCAAAGGGAAGTGAGATAGAAGAGCTTAACGAAACAATACTTGCCGGTCATTATCGACAAAGAGAAACGTGACAAAAGAAATACATGTGATAATAAGTAAGAAAATCCAGTAGCACATACTGCCCATGGATGTATGTATGTTGTTGTTGTTGTTGTTGTTGTTGTTGTTGTTGTTGTTGTGTTGTTGTTGTTGTTGTTGTTGTTGTTGTCGGATCTCTGTAGGTGTCGAGATGGTGACAGAAATATTCATTGTTGTCGGAACCCTTGGGACAATAAATAGCGTGAGAGATGAATTCAGATGTATTGAACACCACTCATAGACGTAAAAGAAAGACCTTTAGGAATGAACTAGAGATTAGATGCGATAGTAGACATTATAAATATTTAAAAGCGTGCTTCAAATGATGACGGCATCTTATAGAAGAAACAAGTGTAGTTCCAATCACAGCTTATATTTGTATGTTGACATCATTATACAAACTGATGGGATTCGGGGCTGGTGATGACTTTGCTTCATTTCGTTAGATGCACGACACTCATTCCAATCTTCTTCTTCTTCTTCTTCTTCTTCTTCTTCTTCTTCTTCTTCTTCTTCTTCTTCTTCTTCTTCTTCTTCTTCTTCTTCTTCTTCTTCTTCTTCTTCTTCTTCCTCTTCTTCTTCTTCGTCTTCCTCCTCCTCCTTCTCTTCTTCTTCTTCTTCTTCTTCTTCTTCTTCTTCTTCTTCTTCTTCTTCTTCTTCTTCTTCTTCTTCTTCTTCTTCTTCTTCTTCTCCTCCTCCTCCTCCTTCTCCTCCTCCCTCCTTCTTCTTCTTCTTCTTCTTGCTTTCATTCTTTCATGTTTGCACCGACAAACGAATTTTCGTGATGTAATCAACAGTTTTTGGGGCGCTTGGTTTGTTCCATACAGTTTTGTATACCTGCCTTCTTTAGCCAGACAGCATGTCTGTTAGCATCTTTCAACATAGCACACATCATGGTCGATCCTGCCTTCTTTAGTCAGACAGCATGTCTGTTAGCATCTCTCAATATAGCACACATCATGGTTGATCCTGCCTTCTTTATCCAGACAACGGTCTCTCATTGTGCTTCAACATAGCACAAATCATGGCCTGTCCTCCCTTCTTTAGCAACACTGTTAGCATCTTTCAACATAGCAGACATTATGGTCCATCCTGCGTTTTATAGCCAGACTACTGTTTCTCATCATGATATACCAGACATCATGGTCCATCTTGCGTTTTGTAGCCAGATGTTTGTCTCTCAGCATGCTTTAACACAGCGTGGATCATGGTCGACACTCCCTTATTTAGTCAGAATAGCTAACAGTGAGGTTAAAGGAGGTCATGGCCAGAACAATTTCCTAGCCTTGGAACATCAGGGAGCCACGATAACGTGGTGGTTAGTATGCTGCCCCATTCTTCAAGCAATGGAATCCTCCATGGAAGCGGGTGTGGTGGGGAGTTCCCAGATCACCCCGAAAAAACGGATATCAGGAAATGATCTGAGTAGTGGATGTGACCAGCGTGATATTTACATCACCCAACGAGTGCCGAATGGTCCATAACAATGTGAGATTATCACGATATACCTCATATGTCTCAACATGTGAAGGGTGCCTTTTATTTTCTTGACTGGGCTCATCAGATCAGTGTCTATGTTTCCCTGTCTAGGAGTGGACATATGTTTGCTGCATATGTACTCAGACATATTTTTATGATATCTCTCTAACTTTTGTCACAGAAAAATTCTTAGAATACTTTGGATAAAGAATATAGACATTGTACGAGATCGGAATGTCGAAGAAAACGGGTTCATAAACATCTTACCCCATCAAAGGTCACAGCGGTTTAGACAGAACAATAATAGAAAATATGGCTCCAGGTTGACGAGACTCGAGCCTGTTACCACACCGGCAGACACTGGGCAGTAAAGACAAAGGACATGAGAATACATGAGACGGAGAAACGAGTCGGATTCAGCGTCCTGTCGGTGGGCTGACATGAGAATACATGAGACGGGAAAACGAGTCGGATTCAGTGTCCTGTCGGTGGGCTGACATGAGAATACATGAGACGGGAAAACGAGTGGGATTCAGCTTCCTGTCGGTGGGCTGACATGAGAATACATGAGACCTGAAGACGAGTCGGATTCAGCGTCCTGTCTGTGGGCTGACATGAGAATACATGAGACCTGAAGACGTGTCGGATTCAGCGTCCTGTCTGTGGGCTGACATGAGAATACATGAGACCTGAAGACGTGTCGGATTCAGCGTCCTGTCTGTGGGCTGACATGAGAATATAAGAGATGGGAAAACGAGTCGGATTCAGCGTCCTGTCGGTGGGCTGAAATTAGAATACGTGAGATGGGAAAACGAGTCGGATTCAGTCGGTGGGCTGTCATGAGAATACATGAGATGGGAAAACGAGTCGGATTCAGTGTCCTGTCGGTGGGCTGATATGAGAATACATGAGACGGGAAAACGAGTCGGATTCAGCGTCCTGTCGGTGGGCTGAATTGAGAATACGTGAGATGGGAAAACGAGTCGGACTCAGTGTTCAGTCGGTGAGCTGACATGAGAATACATGAGAAGGGAAAACGAGTCGGATTCAGCGTCCTGTCGGTGGGCTGATATGAGAATACATGAGACGGGAAAACGAGTCGGATTCAGCGTCCTGTCGGTGGGCTGAATTGAGAATACGTGAGATGGGAAAACGAGTCGGACTCAGTGTTCTGTCGGTGGGCTGACATGAGAATACATGAGAAGGGAAAACGAGTCGGATTCAGCGTCCCGTCGGTGGGCTGATATGAGAATACATGAGACGGGAAAACGAGTCGGATTCAGCGTCCTGTCGGTGAGCTGTCATGAGCGCGACATTTTGAACAGAGTTTGCGATCTGATGACGTGACGACGGTCTTCCATTGTCTTGCTATTCTGTCTCAGTGTAGAACAAAGACAGATACCTATTTGTAACTGTCTGTAGGTGCGATTGTAAACTTGGCGACTAACCCAAGAATGAAGCCAGTAAACACGAAAATCAATCCCCATATCGGCTGAGTTAATCAGAAATTTATTGTGACAGTGAGATGGTTAATCCTAGAGTAAATCTTCCTCTTGGAAAAACCAGATCACAAACATTTCACATTTTTTTCCCCAAATTGTTCTCGCTAGCTGCTTTTTGTTTTTTCACAAAGCATTTGAAATTTGCTGGTGTCCGCCTTTAATAACTAAACCTTATTGAGTTACAGGCGGTGATTGAGAAGCTAGCTCATTAAAAAGTAATGGTTACTCGTTGAATGTATTTTATTCATGTAAAGTAAGCCAGTCTCCCCGTGGATTGAATTTGGCTAACTACAGTATTGATACAGCTCAAAGGTGTGTAGGAAGGGTAATTTAAACACAGAATAGGGACATTGGGAAATCCCTACTAACGTTCAAAACACTACGTCAACGCTCTTCTCTCTCTCTCTCTCTCTCTCTCTCTCTCTCTCTCTCTCTCTCTCTCTCTCTCTCACCACTTTCTCTGCCTCTCGTTCTCTAAGTCTCCTCTCTCATTCTCCCTATCAACCCCCTCTGCCCCTTTTCCTATCCCATCCTATTAGCTTGATTATAAAGCAGCATATTCGCCACCATCTTGTTGAGGTATGCAGCAGTTACAACACAGCCCGTTAACGAGGTGTTCTCCAGTTCGGTGATGGAAACGTTATACCAGCGTTTCTCAAAGTATCACCCAAAGGCCTCATGGTGTCCATACCGGCGCTATGATATTAAAATGGGTTGATTTCTTAGGTTAATAAAGGGGTCTTATGGTTACATGTTAAATGTTTTGTGGCAAAACAATATTCTATATTAGGCACAAAGGAACCCATCAGCTGTTTGCGAAATAACCAAACTGTTACATTTTAACACGCGACCCGCCATACGTTTTTCTTATTACTAATTACATCACCCAACACATCCAGTAGTATTCAAAGCGAGAGACAGAGTGCAGTCGAGAGAAACAGCATTAACTATTCCGCCATAAGAAAACCCAAAGACAAAACTGTGAAATGTTTATGAGTCTGTATCCTATGAAAAGGAATGGTCGCCTTCTCCAGTTTAATTTATCCTGAAGCAGTTTCTTGCAATGGATCTACGAAGTGATACGGCCATCACATTTTGTCGGCCTGAAGATATAGGTGGACAATCTTTCCTTCACTTAAGAGGCAACGAGTCCAGGGGTAGAACTCTCGTCCAACCGTGCAGTTCCCGAACGCGCCCAGTGCATCGCCTTCTGCGATCATTAGAAAAATAAACGTGGTACACGTGAACATATCTCATCAAGCTGCATTATCGGAGGGATGTTCTGTATATTTTGAGATACGTCGAAGTAGGTCACTATTAGGCAACAACCCTAACAGTTCGAGTTTTTTAAAACTGCGTTCAAATAAACCCTTTGACGTCAGCAAAAGCTCTTAACCCTGGAACTGTGAATGGTAACCAGGTGACCGCAGGGCGAATAATGGGCCTTCATGGATGATTAAAGGCTGGAAATAAAATACGACCCATTAAAACGTCTGTTTGCTTTGAGGTATGTCGCTGGGAATGCGTATATCTGAGCTGATACAGCTTTTGAATCCGCCCAAACACGTAGCACCGATACATATTGCCGTGTGTTAAGTTTTTGAAAATTGTTGTTAGATCCTTCATTTAACCAGATTGCCACATTGAAATCTATACTGTATGACGTCAACGGTTTGGACGGGCTATATCCGAACGTGGAGAGCGCGGTGGCGCAGTAACTAGCACGCTCGCCTGCCGCCCTGCTGGTCACCCAGTTTCGACCTCAAACTTCCTGTAAGGACGGGTAGTGCGTGGAATAGGGTGCAGATTTACTGACCAAGACTCGGTGGTTTTAGAGGCGCAGTTTCTTGTCCTTTGTCCCTCCCTCTTTTGTCTTCAACACCATGTATTTACTTTACAACAGAATCCAGGAGTATTAGGGGGGGGGGGGGGGGAGAGAGAGAGAGAGAGAGGGCTTGAGGAAGAAACTGCACACAGCTTGTCGATATGTCGCTGAGGAGACTAAGACCCGAACACTAAGGTTTTTAGTGCACTCATTTCTATATTCACAGCTGCGGGCGATTTGGAACAGGCCGCCTTGCGTTGGTTTCTCATACAATGGTATGATTGTCGGTCGTTCAGAAAGCAATGTCAAACCACTGAACGTAAATTTGCTAAGAAATCACGAACAGCCAAGCAATGCTGGGGTTGAGTGCAACATCATGTAAAGGATATGCAACTAACATTTTCAATATCCACTGGCATTTTTGGCCTCTTATGGCAGTTTTTGAATGACCAGATAGCCACTGCCTATCGCAATAAGACCAAAGTGTTTGGTGGGAGGAATCTGGTCTGGAGATGAAGGTGTTCTGGTGTTGGATCTGTGCCGATGTAACCTTGTAGTGGTTTACTTCAGTAAACCAGTACAGTTTATTGAAATTTAAAAAAACAAAACGTGTGCGAATCCCAGACGAATTTTGTAAAAATGACCTGGCTTCCAGGTCAAGTCAAGGTAAAATGTGTGCCAGACACTGCCCTTGAAGTAAAGGTCTCCCGTGATACTGACCGTGTCATCTATCGTGTAACGCCTGCTGGT
This sequence comes from Cepaea nemoralis, assembly GCA_014155875.1. Taxonomy (NCBI): domain Eukaryota; kingdom Metazoa; phylum Mollusca; class Gastropoda; order Stylommatophora; family Helicidae; genus Cepaea; species Cepaea nemoralis. Next base: position 191,724 of record JACEFZ010010313.1, on the reverse strand, counting down.
CTATACAAGTATAGTGCTAGCACCATATACCCGGTACACCTCAAGGGCTAGAAACGTGGCATTTACTTATATTGTTTTACTTGTATACCCCGTTTGTGGTTTGTCAACGAGCACCTCCATTGCACACAGATACACCCATAAGTGGTCGAGTCTCCCTCCGGCCGTAGATCACATCATGATATCTGGAAAGGAAACTTGATGAGTAAGGGAACAGGCCACGCTATCTCTTTAGGCCGTGGTCAAAATATGTGAAAGCCTTACACTTCAACCTTTAGCGGCTGTATCTGCCACGAAACTATCTTCTTTTTTAAACGTGTACAAGAAGCCCATAAACGGGCACTCTCCCGCTGTTTATACTTCACCTCGACACCGCAAGATACAAGAGGAACACGATGATATTATATGAGATGGAGCCTCCTAAATATTGGCCCTTATTCGAGAAGGCAAGGCATCCGATTTCACTACCACGGGATTAGAGAAGCAGTGTAACAATGTCGTATGTCATGATCATTATGTGCCTTACCAACTGAAGTGGGCGTTCACGTCTCTAAATAGATCTCTGTCCTTCGTGTTCTGGATCAACTCAGCTGATGATATCCCTCTATGCTACAGTCTCAGTCTACCCAACATAATTTCCCTCTATCCGTCTATGCCTCCTATCCCACTGATCTTTCCAGTTGTCATGATGTTTTCCAACGCCTCTCTACTCATTAAATGGCCAAATGAAAGCTGTTTGTCCCTTTCTTTTAGTTATATATAATGTTCTAGTTTCATTAGCCTTTTCCATGCAATCATTGTTAGTTACTCTGGCAATCCCAGATATTCATAATATATGTCTCAGGAGCCACATCTCGGTTGTTTCCAAGCTCTTGCTAATTTGTTCATTCATGTTTATTTTTCCAAACTTTTTACTTGTAAAAAATGTCCAACTATGGTAGCAGGACCTGGGACCTTTCAAACTAAAGACGGGCAGCGCACCACGAGACCAATCCCCCATTTCTCAGAAACAACACACACTTGTAGAGCAGGATGCGACCTCCACTTCTGCCCTTCATCCCACATTGAAGTATATGCCCTCAACCAACCCTCTGTTGCTATCTCCTGCAACTGCCTCCATATCCTCCCAACATCATTCATCTCTGTCGGTAATTCTATTCTCCCTGTGTTCTTAGGTCTTCCTCTATTACGTTCGCCTAGTTGGTTCCAGACAAGGGTGTTTAGTTATACTGTCCTCAGGTTTTCTCAGTGTTTCCTATCCACAGCTAACGTGTATTTCTCACCTCTTGATTCAGGACACGAATGTTGAAATAAATTCGGACCAATCGGGGGTTAGGTTTTTTTCCCCTCTTTCAACCTGGATATGGTCTGGGTGCTATGTATGGGGTCCGTGGCAAGTAGGCCGGAGAATGTTCTAGTTTCATGACATGGGCAGGTTTTTCTTGTGGCTTTATCTGATAACGACCGGTAGCTGTGTGCTTTATGGCGCAGCACAGACGTCGCTAGCGGTTGTGTTACAAGGTGCGTTAGCTCATGTGTCATCGTATGATGACATCTCTGACTAATGGTAATCTTTTCCGTCGGTTGGTCTGTCAGTGCCTGTCCTTGTTTGTTGGTATTGTGGATTTCTCTCTGTCTCAAATGGGCTTAAAAGGCAAGATGGGAGATTAAATTGCCAGGAGTGTTATCCCCTCTGGTTCGGTTTCTTTCTTCAGAGTCGCCTGCCCAGCGAGATCCCCCATGAGTCTCCGAAAATAAAATTAAAAAACTGCATTTGTAAACTGAACGACGGAGTCCCAAAACGAACCCAGGACCTTCGTAGCAGCGCGGGGCGGGCGACCCTTCCACTCAGGGCCGTGCGGTAGATTTTCTCAGTATGATGCAAGTCTTCGAAATGCCGCCCCTTACATGTTTTTTTTTTTTTAAATTAAAAATGCCGCCCCCTTATGAAGCCCCCTAACGGTGCCGCTTGATGAGGTCGCCTCTCTGTATCATTGCACGGCACGGCCCTGTGGCCATCACGACTCCTTTCCCCTTTTCTGTCTGTCTAAAGTCTGAATACGCTCGCACGGTTACTGTTGTTGTTGTTGTTGTTGTTGTTGTGTGTGTGTGCTTGCGTGTGTGCGTGCGTGTAGATTAACTGAGTCATTTTCGAAGGATTATTTATCGCCAAATGTGACCTCTCAATTGGACAGAAGGACGATATATCGCCATTCTAGTGTCATCGTGTTATTTGCTTTCTTTCATGGTATCTTCAGCAATTTCAAATCTCAGTGGACAGAAAGTTACGTTATTATAGGTAATTAGACTAGACGATATACAAACATCGGATACAATCTCACTACTGTGTGTGTATGAGTACAAGTACAGCGGACTTGCAAAACAGTGTTTTCGTGAACAGCACATAGCTGACCTTGGCAATCACGATAAAACATCTACATTTAGCTGCATTTTTAAAAATAGGTTTCCTCTGTTTAGCTTCAGGCTCTCAGAAACACATACACACAAATGCATGCACACACACACACACACACACACACACACACACACACACACACACACACACACACACACACATGCATACACACACATATACACAGACAAGGAGAGAGAGGGGAGAGAGAGAGAGAGAGAGAGAGAGAGAGAGAGAAAGAGAGTATACCGGTGGTCGCGGGATCCGCACGAGTCAGGCGGGGAGTCTGACGGTAGTACACGCCTTCACAGGTCCAGACACTTGTGAACGACAGAAGTACGCGTCCTATGATGGTCCATACGCGTACGAGGCCCTCACCTGTGGGACTTGGCTGAACGCCTCTAAGTCAGGTTCCATGGGTTCCAGGGTCTGGCCACAACTCGCCACCTGCTCGTGGTGGCGAGGTCTCGGAGGTTTGACGCTGAGCCGCCAGCGTCTGCAGCCTACCTTGTTCTAGACGTACTGGTTATCCATTCCTCTAGAATACACAAGGCAAGGCCGAGAGAGGGAACATGTCGTTTGGGCACCACATATTTTCGGAAGCTCTGCCCAGGCATTGTGATGGAATTTTGGCCAAATTCCAACTCACATACTTTGGTCTGTCAAGACTGTAAGGTGCCACTCACATTACATACCAAGAACCCGCGCTGACAGCAAACAGACCAGGAGCACGCGACAAGGAATGAAAAACTGCAACTTAGTATCAAATTGCACGTGGGTTAGACGACAAAAATATAGACCGAGACGGAAAAAAACAAACTACTAACGATAAAAGACGAGCGACAACAACCCCAGAACGAGTGAGAAAACGTCAAATAAACACATAAAAACTAGCAGTCAAAAATCGGAACAAAGCGCACCATCAAAGAAACCAAATCAGAACCAAGTGCGCTCATTCTTAAACAACCGATGTGCTGATGCCGAGGTAGCAGGTTCAACCACTACGTCAGCCAGTTGGACTAAAATGTTGACTTCTCGTGTTTGACTTGGCGACGTAAATTACAAGATTCTCTGAAGTCGGAGTGGGTTCACCTGATGGCGGGGAACAATGGTAATAGGTACAGCTAATCCACACGCAAAAATCAGTCCAGTACTCTAGAAGTATTAGCACGTGTATGGACTAAGCTTGTGTTCAAAACGAGGAAACAAAACAAAAGAAAAACCAAGAGCAACAGCAGAATGAATGCCACGTGTGGATCTTATTCACAAAACACTCAAGTTGATGGGCGAAATGCGAGATCAAGTGGCCAGGGATTTAACATATCCTTAGAAGGACCAATCGCGGAGTCGCGCTGTTCACGCCCTTCTCGGTACTTCTGTACCTATTTATGTTTTTGACGGATGTAATCATGAGGACCGGTCTAGGACTCACTCGTAGTTGTTGCTGTTTTTTTTTTTTTTGCATCCGTAAATCATATCAAACACAAAAATCGCAGAAAGCATCCAGTTCAAGTTGGTTGCTTCAAAGGACTAGTCATTTTAAAGATTAACACCTGAAATGCTCAAAGGACTTGCGAGCAACCCTCATCGACCAAGATACAGAAGGGAAACACAAGAAACCTGCACACACACATAAAGTATCACCACCCAGCTGACAAGGGAGGCAGTAAATTAGTAGCAACGTAGGAAAGAATCAGCTAAAAACACTGGACAAACATATATTAAAAGACGCGACTTAGAGACCTTAAGAGACCAGCTCAAGTAGATTGAATGAGGTCTACATTTTTGTTGTCTCGACACCAACGAAATGTACGGGGAGTTTGCTCGAATTAAAGCTGGCAACATGTTTGGATTACAAGGAATTAAAATACTTCTGCAGGACAGAAGGAATTCAAATACCTCTACCAAATTGAATGAATTGAAATACAGTCAAACCTTGGTTTTCGTCGATAACCCGTCCGAAGACAATCGGCGAAACCCGAAACCGACGAAAACCGAGGCAATTATTTCCATATGAATCAATGTAAATCTAATTAATTCGTTCTAGACCAGTGGTTCTCAACCGGTGGGGAATCCCCCCCCCCCCCCGGGGGGGGGGGGGGGGAGAGGATTTTAGGGTTTCCAGGGGGGAATGAAGATCATTTCAAGATCGCGTTAATACAAGAACCGATTACTTGATATTGCTTTTCCCTTCACACTTTACAGTTATGCACGTCTCATCCATTTTATAAAGTAAGTAGACCCACAAATCACGTTTTATGTGGATGTCTAGACCTGTTTTAACATATTTACCTTCCATTTTTACTTATACTGTGTAGGGGTGGGGGAAATTTTAGGTAGGAAATATGAAAGGGGGGGATGACGTTCTGAAAATATGGTGAAGGGGGGCACGGGCCAAAAAAGGTTGAGAACCACTGTTCTAGACACTCCAAAATATATACCAAAAATACATTTTATAGAGAAAAAGAGAAAAAATATAATGTTTAATACTATTCTTCGGCTCCAGACGTGTCCGAACTCGCACTTTCGCCGTGACTAGTAACACAAATGTATGCCAGTGCGGCCCTTGAATTTGTCAAACCCTAATCTGCTGGCCTTTAAATCTCTTAGTATACTAGCATTCGTCCCTGTCATTTAAAAAAAAAAAATTAGATCGGCATACAACAGTCTGGCCTTTTCACATATGATTGCCTCCGAAATAGAATCGCCATCTAACTGTTTTTGATTTATCCAAATTAATTATAACTGTTTGACATCTTCAATTGTTTGCGATCTCTGTTTCGTTAGCACATTCATGTCTTTCGCTACATTAGCCTCTTTTATTGCTTCCTTTTTCGCCACAATGGAACTTATCGTGGATGACGACTTCCCCTACATGTGGCCGGTTTCAGCAATCTTAATGCCGTTCTCGTATTCCCATGATGGAGCTAACGGGAAAGGGTTAACTTATTGGCAAGTAATGCTCACACAACCAGAAACAGCGCCAAACTGAGCAGAAGAACGCGTGGTTCCCCTTTTTTTTTTCAAAATTAGCAAAAAGGTCCCGTGGGCAGGTCGACGAAAACCGAGGCAATCGACGAAACCCGAGACAAATTATTCGCGGGAAAAATCTACGAAAACCGAAATAGACGAAAACCGAAGGCAACGAAAACCGAGGTTTGACTGCAATTCTATATAGGACAGAAGGATGTAAAATAACTTTACAGGGCAGAAGGATCTTGGTCTTCCTCTTGGTCTGTTCCCCTCGATCTTGCCAGTTGTCACTAAGTTCTCCATTCCATTTCTTTTCATAATATGTCCAATAAATTTTGGCTGTCTTCGTCTAATTTCTCTAATCAATTTACGATTTTCATTTGTCTCCTGTAGTACTTGGTCATTGGTTTTTCTATCTGTCCATGGTACTCTTTGCATTTTCCTCAGAAACCATTTCTGCAGCCATCAGATGTTTTCACGAAACAAAACAAATCACAACATTACCTTAGCATGGAAATATATCGTTCTTATGTCCAAATGGTAGGTCACATTTGGCGATATACGAGTATTATCCTTCGGCATTCAGTCAGTTAAATAGTTCAAATATTACATGATAGTAACCTGGATGGAGACTGGAACAGGCGTGACCAATCAAAGACAGCACTTACTCGTCATAACCATGGCTACAACATCCATTTATATTGCTTTAACAAATGACCAACATTTCATATTATTCACACCATCATCTCTGCGATGATTGTTCACCATGACATGAGCATTGGCTGTTCAGAAAGCAACGCCAAACGCTGAACGCATAATTGCCTAGAAAATCACAGTCAGTTAATACTGCTGTTGATTGCGACGAACCGTAAGGGCAATAATTCTAAGTGTTACTACGGTCTAACTATTCCCTCCTCAACAAATTGTTTTAGTGGAGAACACTTAACTGTAACTGACCTTTGAACGATAGGACAATGACCTGGCATGGCGAGAAATAGAAGAATCCGGCAGCACTTGGCGAACCCTCATATTCTTACAGAATTCATTCATCATGGACTTTAACCAAAACATATCTCTACCAGTTTGACCGATGGTGTGAACAGGATCTCCTTCATTGCACATTGATAGATTCATAAGTGCCCCAGCCTTCCCACATCATATTAGAAGAGTCTTAAACCAGCGCACGAACTCTGTAGCAACAATGACTAGGATGCTCATGTTTGTATAACAGAACCGCATATGTTGCACATAATACTGTTTATTTCTTCAATTATATTTCAAATTTTAAAATATGTTCTCCAGTAAGAATCCCATTTGTAACTAATGTGAGACTCTGCCATAAAGCCGATGTGTGTACCTACTTTTTGACTTTCGTATTCTTCTTTCGCCCTCTGTTCCTAGTTGGGACATAAGCCCTCGACAAATTCACACCAAGTCCTCCTATCTTAACCTATCCCAGGCAGCTAGGTCCATATCCTTCCATACTATGTTTCTGTCTCTACTTCTCTGTTCCATGTCGTTTAGATCTTCCGCTGTTTCGTATGCCCTGTGGACCTCAGACAAAAGCCTGTCGAAGATAAAAAACCGGGTCCATTTATTTTATTCTCAGGTTTTCTCAGTGTATGACTTATCCAACGAAACCGTCTTTGTATTACCTCTCGGTTAAATGGTATTTCTCTCGTTCTCTTCATGAGCGCCATATTAGTCATAATGTCATACCAAATTACTCCTACTTCCTTGATTAGGCTAACTATTTTGCTTTCCAAATTGTTAATGAACAGGATGTCAAAATAACATGTGATTGCAGACTAACGACAGTAAACAAGCGAACAAAACATCACGCCATGACAGCAGGGAAAATTAAGGAAACAATACGGTGATTTTTGTTTTTCGTGCTTACTCGTATTGAACTCAAGCGTAGTCCATACACACTACTTCTAGTAGTGCTGGACTTAATTTTGCGTGTAGATTAGCTTTACCTATTCATGTCCCCAAGTCAAGGACGACAGGTCAACATTTTAGTCCAACTGTCCGGTGTAGGATTTGAACCCCTTACCTCGGCATCAACACAGCGTTCTTATCCATTCGACCATGCTGACATACATTCGGTGATATGAGAAGGAGTATGTGAAACATGACAAAATACAACATAAAGTAAATACACCTTTATGTTGAGACTATATGAGACTATATGAGAGATGACAAAATACAACAGAAAGTAAATGCATCTTTATGTTGAGTCTATACGGAAAGACCGCCCGTTTGCTCCCGGAGACCACAATGGAAGCAAAGGACAGTCATACGGCTGGTGGTTTTCAGGCATGTTCTAAGAGGCGACTGGGATGGGTTGTGTTTAGGAAAAGCTACTCCATACGTAGAAAAATTCAGCCGCAAAATCCAACCAACCACAGCAAATTCCAGTGAATCAAGAGGTGAGAAAAAGTGGCTGGCGCTGAATAGGGCATACACAGAACGAACGAACAGACTTTATTTTCAAAGGGTTAAGAATTGGGCACGCAGGCCCGTCTAACATTCTGCCCTTCTTTCACTCTCTTTCATACATTATTTCATCCACACACCATTCGAGGCTAACTGAGAACAACAACAATATAAATTATATGCGCACTGAGAAATCCTAAGGCTAGTATAACTAGACACTCTCATGTCTGGAACCCACACGGCGACCGAAATAGCGGGAGAAGTAAAACATACGGAGAAGAGAATTAACTGATTAAGTGCCATGGAATAATTAATCGTCTTAAGCGACTACCTGTATCTGCCATGAGTTTATATATCGCCGAAATGTTGTCATTGCGTTATTTTGCAATATGTCTGCTGCTTTATTAACAACTTTTAAGTCATAACTGTGACATACTCCTACTTCCCATTTCCCCATCCATATTTTTTTTCATTAACACCTACGTTTTGTTTGGAACAATGCGGGATAAAGGGTGAAAGGAGAAGAATATAGAAAGACGGTTATGTTTTGGGTATCTGACATGCACACATCTAATCTGCCAGACCTGCAAATGGTTATATCCAGGCTACGTACTCGCAGGAAAGAGGAAGACCAAGAAACAGTACATTGGCGGTGTTTACGAGACATTACAGCAACATGGGCAGTGCCAACAGCTACACAATAAATACAATAAAGAATTCCTACACCCTATATATATATATATATATATATATATATATATATAATATATATATATATATATATATAATATATATATATATATATATTTTCCGGTCTCTCTGGCCGAGGGGTTACAACACTTTCTCCGTAATCCCGTTTATCACGCAGAGTCTCGTAGCGGACGAGAACTGGGAGCGGTTCTACCCCCGCTGGTGACTTGCGGGATAACTGAGCCGGCCGCTCAGAAAGCAATGGCAAACTACTGAGCGTAATCTTGCCAAGAAATCAACAGACAACTGAAAGATGTCCTGTAAAAGATATGCGAATTAAAAAAACATATATATATATATATATATATATATATATATATATATATATATATATATATTATATATATAGTATATATATATATATATAAATGGATGAATGAAGATATCTTAAAACTGATGGACAAAAGAAAACAGAGTAAAAATGGCAAACAAGAATACGCTAAGATAAATAAAGAAATAAAAGATAAATGTGGGAAGGTTAAAGAAAGTTGGTTAAACGAGCAATGCAAAAAAATTGAATTAAATTCCATTAAAGATACAAAAAATATGCACAGACAAATCAGTGAGCTTACAGGAAGAAAAATAAGAATAAATACAGGGTGTTTGAAATCAAAAACAGGAAAGATAGTATTAGAGGAAGATGCTATAATGAAGAGGTGGAATGAGTATATAAGAGAATTATATGAAGGAGAAAGGGAAGAATTAACAGAAGATAGTAACTTAGAAGGTCCACCTATTCTGAAAGAAGAAGTCGCTGACGCTATGAAACGTATGAAGAAAGGAAAAACAGCTGGGCCAGATGAAATCACAATAGAAGAATTAGAAGTATTGGGAGAATTTGGAGTAGATATATTAACCAAAATGTTGAATGATATTTACAGCAGTGGATATTTACCCAGTGATATGCTGAAATCTGTATTTATAGCTATACCAAAAAGACCAGGAGCAATTGATTGTGAAGATTTTCGTACAATTAACCTTATAAACCATATCACTAAGCTTCTACTCAGAATCATAATGAGAAGAACCAAAAATAAAATAAAAATGGAAATTAGTGAAGAACAGTATGGATTTGTGGAAGGAAAGGGCACAAACAATGCAATTTATACATTACGGACACTAATAGAAAGGTCAATAGAGAAACAGAGAGACATGTATTTGTGCTTCATAAATTATCCGCTAACTCCGAATACTCTCGTCACGTGACGCGACGAGAATTAGCAGTGGTTCGAATCGCAAAAGTGACTTATGAGAGTATGGAGCCGGTCGCTCAGAAAGTCGTGGCGTGCTGATGAGCGTAATCTAGCCTAGGAATCAACATACAGCTGAAAGATGCTGGTGTTGACCGCAATATCCTGAAAATAGGATGGAAACGCGGAAAAAAAAAAAAAAAAAAAAAAAAAAAAAAAAAAAAAAAAAACATGATGAACTGATTAAAATGTTGGAAGATATCAACACTGATGGAAAAGATTTAAGAATAATAAAGAATATTTACTGGAACCAAGTAGCAGCAATTAAAATGGGAAATAAAGAGGTTAGTTACGAACAGACAAAGCTAGGAGTACGACAAGGGTGTGTCTTGTCACCAGATCTTTTCTCCCTGTATAGCGAAGTAATAATGAGAGAGATCAAAGAGATGCCAGGAATACTAGTTGGAGGTTATAATATAAATAATATACGCTATGCAGATGACACAGTATTGGTGGCGGATAATTCAACAGACCTACAACAATTATTAGACGTTGTAGTAACAGAGAGTGCAAGGAAAGGACTCTCCTTGAATATCAAGAAAACAGTAACAATGGTAATATCAAAGAAAATGGTGACACCAAAATGTGACATAGAAATAGAAGGGAAAATCCTTAACCAAGTTGATAATTTTAGATACCTAGGGGCATTTATAACATCAGATGGAAGATGTACAACAGAGATTAGGAGCAGAATAGGGCAGGCAAAAGCCGCATTTCAGAAAATGAAGAGTATCTTATGCAATAAGTCACTATCACTGAATGTAAGAAAGAGAGTGCTGAAATGCTATGTAGAACCAGTTTTGCTGTATGGCAGTGAATCTTGGAATGTAAATGAACAAATTAAGAAAAAATTAGAAGCAACAGAGATGTGGTTCCTGAGACGAATGTTGCGAATTCCTTGGACTGCCAGAGTAACTAACGACGACTGCCTGAAACAGGCTAATGAAACTAGAACATTATATACAACAATAAGACAGAGACAAACATCTTTCTTTGGTCACGTGATGAGAAGAGAGGCATTGGAGAACATCGTAACAACTGGAAAGATCGAGGGGAAGAGAGGCAGAGGCAGACCAAGAGAAGTGATGCTGGATGGATTGAGACGGTGGCATGGAGGAATATCAGCAGCAGAGTTGATCCAGAAAACCAAAGACCGAGATCTATGGAGAGCCATGAACGCCTACGCCAGCCGGCACGGCACTTGATGATGATGATGATATATATATTGATTTAGGAACCGACATCACAGCATTCGGGACATTCCCGTAAGCGCTCCGTCCCCATCCTCAGCAGCCAGCGAAGAGTTCCAACACTAATAGTTCCAGTAGCAATCTCAATCTGATTATATATATATATATATATATATATATATATATATATATATATATATATATATATATATATATATATATATATATATATAAAATGTGTGTGTGAGTGTGTGTGTTTGTGGCTATGTGGGGAGGGACTGGGTGGGGAACCTCATTTCTTTGGTCACAATTATGAACAGTAAATGCTGTCTACGTCACTCTTACAAAAATAATGTTTTATTGTTTGCACGTCTTTCATAGAAATCACGCCATCAACCGCCATGTTTGTTATCTCCCGCTAACTTCCGGTGATCTGTATGTTGGCAGTTCCCTGTAAAATTCTACCAAGAATTTTTTCTTTTCCAAATATTCCCTATTTCAAACTGTTTCTAACGACAGGTGGGTGATCTATCGTACCACACCATATTTCCTTTTGTATAAAAGGAAGAGTGAAACTAGATATTTTGAACACTGAGACCAAAATATCATTAGAAAAGCTATTAAAAGTTACGATCAAATAAACAGCATAAAATACTGGTTGTCACCTTCCTCCTTGCATTAATTGAGAAGGCTGTGATAGATTATACCGCCAGGCAAGTCACGCGTTTGATCGGCTGTAATTGGCGCGTATTGATTAAACAGCCAACGGCAGCAGAGGTTGAGAAGTAGGCACGGAGCCATATTCACCGCTAGGCGTTTCATGTATAAATCTATAAAAGAACTGTTGTTTGGGTTTACCGTTTCACTTGTTAACGACTTTCTTATTCTTCTGAATTACTTGTCACTCGAACTAAACTACTGTTAGCTGTAAAGCATGAACAGCGTAATGCAAGGAATTGTGCTAATGAATGCTTTACAAAACGCTGTTGCATAAACATGTACCTGGTTAGTTCAACCGTTAGGGAAAAGGGTGTAGGGGTACTGGGAATAAATGAGAGAAGGGTGGTTGTTTGAGTGTCTATGTGACCTGGGCAAAAATTGGCTTCTTTTTCCTCGTTCGCACCCAAACCAAAACGTTAAAAAAAATTTGCATATCCTTTGTAGAACGTCGCAATCAACCCCCCCCCCCCCCCCCCACACACACACACACATCCCATATCGACTCTGTGTGTACTACTAGGCAGTTTTACGTTGAGTAATTGCCAACGACTCCGTAGTGAAGAGGTTACGGACGCAGTTCGTAATACAACATACCGCGTTCGAAACACAGTTGCGGGAGATTTGGCAGCAGACCGCCTTGCGTTGGTTTTTTTATGAAATGGTATGGGTGCTGGTCTTTCAGGAAGCAGTTTCAGACTACTGAATGTGAACTTGCCAAGAGATCACAAACAGCTAAAAAATGCTGGGATTGACTGCGACTTCCTGTAAAGGATATGCAATTAACTTTTATTTAAAAGTTTACCATGACTTTCTGAACGAGAAACAATATGTAAGTTCAACTGACCGGCGTGTAGAAGTAATCCACTACGCTGCCGTCACCAGAAAAAGTTTGAATCCCGGAAGGAATTCGGTTTTATTCTTCGGAAAATAAAATTATGGATAATCACCTTTTCCTGGGACACAACTGAGGTGGCTACTAGGGTATAATTGTGTTTATCACACTTAGCGTTATTTTAGCTGTTTAGATGTAGACAGCCGGCCTCGTGGCTTAGAGGTTATGACTTTTCTCTGTAATCTCGTATACTCTCGTCGGTAACGTGATGACGGTGAGAATCAGCAGTGGTTCCAATCGCATCGGTAACTTACGGGGTATGTGAGCCGGCCGCTCAGAAAGCAATGGCAAACTACTGAGCGTAATCTTGTCAAGAAATCAACATACAGCTGAAAGATGCTGGTGTTGACAGCGATGTCCTGTAAAGGATATGCATGTAGACACTGGTGGGTTCTGTCTTGGCTAGGTCTGTATGAAGAAAGCAATGACGGTGCACAACTGACCTTACAAGACAATAAGTTACAAGTGAAGTGGGGCGTGGACGGGAAATGAAGCGCATCCTATATGGTCTCACACTCAACGCGTGTATGTGTGTGTGTGAGTGTAGGTGTTTGTGTGTGAGAATGTGGAGTGTGTGTGAGTGTGTGTGTGTGTGTGTGTGTGTGTGTGTCCGAGGAAGGTATCTTACTGCGGCCCGTGGCGAACTGGGTCTGCAATTATTGGTTGCCAGGAGACAAAAACAAAGTTACTTTAAGGACATTACCATTTGTAACATATTGCCTAATGCTTAAGAGGGCTACCGCAGGGCCCATGAGCCATCGGGCCGGCCGATACCCTGTCCAGTCCGCCCACTGCCCGCAGTTACAGTGTGCTGGGTGTCAGTTAACATTGAGGGCCACGTGATTGTTAACATTAATTACTTCCGGTGCGGATTATATTTTTGAGGGGAAATCAATCTGTCCATGTTCAATTATCTTTACCTCGTTCAACCTCCGAAGACAAGTTATAATTAGTGTCCATCCCAGCCTCGGATTAATAATTATGTGAACAAATCAGCCACATTTATGAAATCTTTTTCACAATAATTTACGAAATGTGGCTGGTTTATCACAGTACTATTAATCTGAAGCTGGGATGGACCTTAATTATAAATGCTCTTCTGAATGAGGAATACGCGCGCTCTCTCTCTCTCTCTCTCTCTCTCTCTCTCTCTCTCTCTCTCTCTCTCTCTCTCTCCCTCTCTCTATCTCTCTCTCTATCTCTTCCTCTCTCTCTCTATCTCTCTCTATCTCTCCCTCTCTCTCTCCCTCTCTCTCTCCCTCTCTCTCTCTCAATCTCTCTATCTCTCTCTGTCTCTCTCTATCTCTCTCCATCTCTCTCTCTATCTCTCTATCTCTCTCTCTCTCTCTCTCTCTCTCTCTCTCTCTCTCTCTCTCTCTCTCTCTCTCTCTCTCATTTAAACACCGTTACTTCGCACATTCTGTAACATGCAACTCATCTATTGAACAAAGTCCATCCCCTGTCATGTCATGGGGGGGGGGGGGGGGGGGGTCTTGAGCCTGAGGAATTAAGGCCGCGCGGCTAGTGCAGTCGCCGCGAACTGTGCAGATTAGAGTTTTATTTTTGCCCCCGACAGAAAACAAAAACAAAAAACTCATACCTTACCGAGGATTCGAACTGGAGTCTCCCGAAGGAGAATCCAGCATTCTAGCCACTCGGCCAGCCACTCCTCTTGTCCATCACCAAACATTGTTAACTGATGGAATCTTATATATAAAAGGCGATCTCCGTCTGTCTGTCTGTCTGTCTGTCTGTATGTATGTATGTATGTCCTTTATTTGTTCGCGAACGGCCCATCCGATTGAGATGAAATTTTCTACACGTCTTCCTTTCATTCCAGCGCTGCCAACTGTGATATTTTTTTAGTGTGAAATCGCCTGCTTACTCAGTATTATTTCATTTTTCATTTTTCATTATAATTTCATATATCTCAGGGGACCTAACTCTGTAAAAGTTATTTCAAGGGGCATAACCTTTCTGTATAACTTATAGTCATATTGTGGCATTGTTTTCAAAGATTTATAAACTCTTTGTCCATAGTTATGTACCGGCATATGAGTTATAATAAATAATGATACAATCTGTAAGGCATTTTCAAAGTTTTCATAAAAATAATGCACAATGCATAACATTGTAACTCATCTTTTTTTGCTTAAGAAGTTACTGTAGTCATGCAGGTGATTAGAAAGAGTTTTCATTAAAAATAATGGATGGTGTGTGGAAGGACATTCTTTTAAGTTACTTTTTTTGTTGTATGAATTTAATGAGAACTTATATGACTACTTATATGAATTAAATGAGATGCTCCCCACCAGGGACTGGGCGAAGCCGGACAGGGTCAGGCAGACAGATAGACAGACAGACAGACAGATAGACAGTCGGGAACAGGAACTTATATGACTACTTATATAAATTAAATGAGACGCTTCACACCAGGAGCTGGGCGATGCCGGGCCGGGTCAGACAGACAGACAGACAGACAGACAGACAGATAGTCGGTAACGGGAACGGGAACTTATATGACTACTTATATGAATTAAATGAGATGCTCCCCACCAGGGACTGGGCGAAGCCGGGCAGGGTCAGGCATACAGATAGACAGACAGATAGACAGACAGATAGACAGTCGGGAACGGGAACTTATATGACTACTTATATGAATTAAATGAGATGCTCCACACCAGGAGCTGGGCAATGCCGGGCCGGGACAGACAGACAGACAGACAGACAGACAGACAGACAGACAGACAGACAGACAGACAGACAGACAGACAGACAGTCGGTAACGGGAACGAGAACTTATATGACTACTTATATGAATTAAATGAGATGCTCCCCACCAGGGTCTGGGCGAAGCCGGGCAGGGTCAGCTAGTATTTTATAAGGAGGTAAATTTTAATTATATAAAAAAGAAGATTACAATACATTGGTGCAGAACCGACTAACATGATCCAATATAATTGGGGGGGGGGGGGGAGAGAGAGAGAAGCTGTTCGTATAATTATAGTGGGTGTTTCGACTAAATTGACCTTTTTAAAGGAAACCAAAACAGATTTACAAACACACGAAAAAGTTATCAACTGTCAAACCATAATAGTAAACACTAAAGATAGTAGGCAGCCAAGGCACAGAGAAGGCTACAGATATAACACATATTGTAAAACTTCATGAAATATGAGATATGTTGACCCATTAACTAATTTAGTGCCATGATATAATTAATCGTCTTAAGCGACTTCCCCTATGTGTCATTGGTTTATATATCGCCGACATGTTGTCATTGCGTTGTAATACAACATGTCATGCTTCCATATTAACAACTTCTAAATCATAACTGTAACACACCCGTACTTCTCATTTCCCGCCATAATGTAAGACGGTGCCAGTAACACCTCGACAACTAAACAACAAGCTCGTCTTATGTTTGGTTCAATATATCGTTGTACCTGAACAGCTAACACGATTGATTGGCGTGCTCGTTAAATCTCGTATGCTAATTTCTCTTTCGTGTGCCCAGGTTATAGTGCATGTTGAACAAAAATAGGTATATTTTATGCAGCCACCGGTAAGGAAATGTATTTATGTATGGCGAGAAATACGGACAAGGTAATACTATTGTTTGCGAATTAACACAAGGTTTCTAGTATGTCTGTGTTGAAATCCTCAAGGTAGTCAAGAGCCATGCCGATAAGCATTGTGGTCGTAGTTCGTCATATCATATGATGACCAGAGTTTTAGATCAATTTGTGTCCTTGACTTGGTTTTGTCATGTCGCTATGCCATCCGGGTATCTATCTCTTTACCTTCCATTTGCTCTTTTTCCATCAATTGTGCCAGTCGTCACTAAGTTTTCAAGTTGTTTTGTTTTCAAAATGTGCTCGAAAATATTGACTGTTTAACCGATCCAGTGCTCAACAACAAAGAACAAAAAACAAAACAAAAAAGGTTTGGACCAAACATGGTACACAATCAAATGAACAAGTATTTCCGTTCACTGAGGCTTGAAATTGCCGAAGATACCACGCAACAAAATAAATAACACAATGACCCTAGTACGGCGGTATATATAGTCCTTCTGTCAAAATGGGAGGTCAGATTTGGGCGATATATTATCCTTCATTGTCTGTTGAGTCTAATTTCTCTAATACATTTTCATTCATGGTTATGTTCCAAGAATGACTATTTCATTCGTGTTCTTGTCCTTCCGTGGTATTCCTTGCATTTTTTCTCAGAAACCGCATATCCACTATCATTTGTTTTTTCAGCTTGTCTGCTTGTTGTCCACGTTTCACATGCTTACAACAGTATAGGCACTAGAAGTCATTCAACACTCTTGCGGTATCTGAGCTAGCAGTTTTTATTGTTGGGTATGTTTTCCAGCTTGAAAGATTCATCGTTTTATTTTAGTGTACTTTGTGTGACTTTTGCAGTATACATCTGACGATATGCAACGAAATATGCCAGGCAATATATTGTGTGTCTTCGTGATTCAAAATAGGATTAGCTGGAAATGAGGAAAGATGACCCAATCAGCACAAACATGATTGAAAGCGAAATTATGATTTGTGTCCCACTTCCACCTAACTTGTGCGCTGTGGCGAAGGAGTTTCAGACGCAATTAGTTATCCCGCATACCGCGCTCTAAACACAGCTGCGGGAGATTTGGCTGCAGACCGCCTTGCGTTGGTTATTATATAAAGGTATGAGTGCCTGCCATTCAGAAAGCAATGGCAAACTACTGAACGTAAACTTCCCAAGAAATCACACACAGCCAAAAATATGTTGGGGTTGATTGCAACGTCCTGTAGCGGAGCTGCAACTAACTTGTTTTCCCGCCTGATTACGCCACTTATATGGGCGTGGTGACTACATAATGACTACAAACAAAACAATATGTAATCTTTGCCAAGGGAGTTAAATGCAAATGATTGTCTCTGGCAGGCTCTGACAGGGTTTCTGCTCGTCACTACACGAGATGGCAAGCTGCTGTACATATCAGAGAACGTCACAGACTACCTAGGGCATTCCATGGTATGTACTTTTGGTGGCTTTGTTTATTGGTTTGTCGCTATTGTTTCCTTCACGTCGTTCATTGCTATGTATTTGGTGCTTTCAGTTAATATCTGGAGAGGAGCGGCTGGCCGAGAGGCTAGTACGCCGGACTCTCATTCGGGAGACCCGGGTTCGATCTCTCGGTAAGGTGTCGGATTTTTTTCTGTCGGGGGCAAAAAGAAAATTCTAACCTGCACAGTTCGCGGCGACTGCACTAGCCAGGCGGCCTTTATTCCTCAGGCTCAAAGACCCCTCTGCCATACACCGCAAGGTACTATACTGGCAGTAAATGACAGTTTTTAAGACAGTTAATATCTAAACGCAGTTATTAAACAAAACAACCAACAAATAACAATGTCCTGACGCAGAAATCCGCTATATGAGCCTGTGATGTCATAGGGCCATAGCATTTTATAGTCTTGATTGTACGACGAATTCCTGGCCAGTATTTCCCTCTGTTTGAGGATGACAAACCCTCTTCCCACGCCGCTGCGACATTATTAGGGTATCCTCCTATTAACTTCACTAATGTTCCCGAGAGGTTATTTATAGTTCCTACAAAACTAAGGCAAAATTGGTATGTTAATGAAGATCCATTGGAGAATACCACCAATACACATTTGCATAACATACCCAAGACGTGCAACATTTAGTTGATACGGCTATTGTACACAGTGAACAACTGGTGTTAGAATTACATTGTAAGAAGACACAGATTATGGTAGTCTTTAAGGAGAAATAAATACCACAATATAATATAAGGATATATGATAATATTCTTAAACAAGTGAATCGGTGCAACTATCTCGAAACAGTCACACGTCTGATGGGAGGTGCCTTGAAGAGACCAGAAAAAGAATTACTATGGCAAAGGTAGCCTTTTACCAAATGGAACACATGCTAATCAATACAAAGATGTCAATTGTTACGAGAAAAAGAATGTTAAAGAACCTGCACTTTTGTATGGACTGAGCAGACAAGCTGAAAAACATGGAATGACAATGGAAATATGGTTTCTGAGGAAAACGCAAGGTATACTAATGATAGACAGAAAAACCAATGAGCAAATCCTGCAAGAGCTAAATGAATACCGCAAACTGTTTAGAGAAATTAGACGAACACGGCCAATTTTTTTTTTTTTTTTTTTTTTTTGGGGGGGGGGGGAGGGGCGTTATGAGAAGACATAAACTAGAGAACTTCGTGGCAACTGGCAAGATTAAGGGGAAAAGAACAAAGGGAAGTCAGAGAAGTAAATATCTGGATGGCCTGATCACATTACATGGTCGGGACAAGAACACTGAGCAGATCCACGACTATGGTGATCGTGTAAGATGGCGAAACATGATTGCCTACGCTTACCGGCATGGCACATGATGATGATAACATAGCCCCACAAAGATCTCTTTGTTAAACTTGTATATTTGTCTTTGTCGTTTCTCTGCATGATCTTAACACACCTTTTTGGTCGCATATTTTCTTTACCATATCCTGCTGCGAGGGAGCCGCGCTAAAACAGTGGTTAATACGCTTGTTGCCGGCCATTTGGTCATGGGTTCGAATCCCCACGGAGGCGGGTATTTTTTTTTTTTAAACGTACCTGACATCTCTCTTCGATCCAACCCAAGCTGGGTACCAGGACAATTGTGAAATAGGAAATGTTCTAGAATGTAAAGGCGGCCGACATGACAGTGCTCCCATTGCCAAACGAGTGCCCATTGGTCTATAGAAAATATGAGGAGGCTAACACCGTATACCCAATACACCCAGAGCGTGGGAAAAGGTCTTCATTTACACACAAAGCAGGGGACGGAATGGCTTAAAGATTACCGCGCCGCCTCTAACTCGTGCAAGACTAATATGATTTACACCCGACAGATAACAATATATGTGTTGTCCATCTGACACTTCAGCTGTTAGATATATATTCCAACCGATGCCAGAAATATTGCATGAGGACATAATTCGGACTATGGCCTGAGGAGGAGTGTTGGCTGAGAATTACTGAGTCTGTCTCAGAGTTATATTTTACCGGGTTCAATCCCTGCATAGGGCTGAGCATGTTTACAAGAACTGTTGGTTTCTAATGATATCAAATGCCCCCCTGATCTCTTGGGTAAGGAATTTAGATAACTAGGCTTCTCGAATAAGGGCTAAGAAAAGAGGCCATGTGTGCAGGTTGTGCACGTCAAAAATTCCACGGCAGTTGGAAACACAAAGAATGGGTCCGGGTAAAATTGTTGGGAGTGAAAAGCTAGCCACGGGTAGATAAAGTGTGTTGCCAAGGATGGGATTTGTCTGGAGACAGCACACCTAACACGAAAGCTGAAGCCGGTCACACTGACATGTGATGTGCTGAAATAGGATGTGACACGTCTCTTTAGACAGAGGAACCAGGAGGAAGAAGAAATACCATGCGTTGTATTGTGTGTGTATTGTGTGCATGTGTAAGAGAGTGGGTGAGTCACTCAGTCAGTTATTTATCTTAGTTTAGTTTAGTTTAGTTTAGTTTAGTTTAGTTTAGTTAGTCAGTCAGTCAGTGGCGGTCGTAGCTTCACGGCATAGGGTCACCCCCATAATGCTCCGTTCCTGAACCAGTGAACAATATACAAAAATTCTCCTCATTGCCCTATGTGAAAAGTGAAACAAACAGCAATACAGGCAAGTACATGCATAAGGCCGCTGCCAGAATGCCAAAATAACAGTCCGCCGCCACGAAAATTACAGTTCATCGTCGATGGAAGCGGCAGACACTAGAAAGGCAGCAGCTTTATACAATTTACTGTATAATGCAAAACTAGATAGTTCAGCAATCGGCCGCCGCCATTTTCTGAACATGCAGTTCACAATACAAAACCACTTACAGATGTAAAAAGCATTCCACACAAAATCCACAGTTCAAAGTGTCGTTTTAGTTAGTTAGTTAGTTAGTTACTTAGTTAGTTAGTTAGTTAGTTACACGGCCTGTCACTCTTGCAGGTTGACATGAAAACTCAAGGGGATAGCCTGTACGACATTGTAGACAAGAAAGACCACGCTATCATTCAAGCCCAGTTGTCGCCGAGCACTCCCCTGCAGGACCCAGAAGTTGACGTCTCCTTCTTTTGTCGCATGAACATGTCCAGGACTCTAAAGCGTCAACCTGGTTTTGGCGATGTTAAGGTATTTCATAATTTGTTAACCCATTTTAGTCCCTCACTGCCAGTTGTCGCTTTGAGAGTGAAATTAAGTGACATGATTAATGTAGGCTTAATTTTAAACCGACGCAGAAAATGCCGATGGAAAAATACATAGCATGAAAGAATACTTGATGTGAGGAATGATAACTGAAATGATTCTTCGTTTAGTTTACTTCAGGATTCCAAAATTAGCTCGGCTGCATTCCAACGAATCAAACTAACACAATATAGGACGAATGTATTATTGATTGTATATGTTGATGAAGCTAGGAGAACGCCTGGTTCTTGAACTGCAGTACTAGTTATCCGACATTGTTTGTAGGTCTCATGTTACTCCCCAAAGTAAGATTGTAAATAAGTTGTGTCCACCCTCTGTTTTGTCTGTCTGTTTGTTTGTTTGTTTGTCTGTTTGTTTGTTTGTCTGTTTGTTTGTCTGTTTGTTTGTCTGTCTGTCTGTCTGTTTGTTTGTCTGTCTGTCTGTTTGTTTGTCTGTCTGTCTGTTTGTTTGTTTGTCTGTTTGTTTGTTTGTCTGTCTGTTTGTTTGTTGTTCGCTCGCTTTGAACCCTAAGCGTAGCCTATACATGTGATACTACTTCTAGTGCATTCGACTAATTTTTGCGTGTGGATTAGCTTTCCACATTACTAGTGTCCCTGGCCATCAGGCGAACCCACTCTGACTTCTGAGGTACAAGTAATTTACGTTTACAAGTCAAGGACAAGAAGTCAACATTTTAGTCCAAATGACCGGTGTAGGGATTGAACCCGCTATCTCGGCATCAGGACACCGGAAGTTTAAGATTGAGCGCTCTTATCCATTCAGCCAAGCTAACCTCCGTGTCCCCTGTCAATGTGCTATGTCCTGTTTCAGAAACATGTCCTGAGGCAGACAAGATCATCACATGTGTTGGCTTGAGTACACGGAGGAAGTTCGTAGTACCGCACATCGCGTTCGAAACACAGCTGCGGGAGATTTGGAAGCAGACCGCCTAGCGTTGGTTGTTTAATGAAATGGTATTGGTGCCGGTTGTTCAGAAAGCAATGGCAAATTACTGAGCGTAAACTTGCCCAGGAATCACGAACAGCCAAATAATGCTGGGGTTGACTGCTACGTTGTGTAAAGGATATGCAACTAACTAAGACAGAGAGATAGGTGACAATTTCTCCCTCACGTAGCGAACGCTGAGTACAGGCATAGAACTCTCGTCCCGCCTCGCCAATGCCATTGTCAGCGTAACGTCCTAGTCTAAATATTTGCAGGAAGTTGCAATCAACCCAAGTTGATTTTACAGGCAATTTTACATTCAGTAGTTTGCCATTACTTTCTGAACGAGAAGTCATCTTTTAAGTCCTAGCCATTACGCCAAAATTGCCCGCTTATGCAACCACCACGCCCTTAGAGTTCCTCAGCTAATTATTCTCAGGGAATCGTTCATAAACCATGATAATTTTAAAACTTATCCTCCCTTCCCTGCTAAAACATGAAATCAGTTGGTGCTTTTTAATTGTGTTTGCTCTAATAATTCTGTAAAGGCCATTGCTTAAGAATCCCACAGATCCCAGAGGTGACCTTTGATTGGCGTTGTAAAAAATAAATCATTTCAATTCCATATTCCTTTCCCATGATTTCAATACCACATTCCTTTCCCCATGATTTCAATATCATCGAGCCACCATGTGTTTCGACGACTGCCGACTGAACATTTACCAGCGGAGACACACGCAGCTGTTTGGGAGTCTTAATGGGGTAATAAAAACAGCAACATATAAAAAACGGATTTAAGAACAACATGGAACCAGAAGAACAGGCATAATTACAAGGTTAGGGTTCAGATGCCTATATTCCGGCTACAACCAACAGCAGAATTCTCTCTCTCTCTCTCTCTCTCTCTCTCTCTCTCTCTCTCTCTCTCTCTCTCTCTCTCTCTCTCTCTCTCTCTCTCTCTCTCTCTCTCTCTTACCACCCCTCCCCCTCTCTCTTTCTTCCTTATTCATTCGCATTCTCTCTTTCTTCCTTATTCATTCGCATTCTCTCTTTCTTCCTTATTCATTCGCACTCTCTCTTACGTCTCTGTGTCTCTTCTTCTCTCCCACCTGTTCTCTTTTTCTTTTATGTTTCTCTATCCCTTGTTTCATATTCTTACCTCTTACTATCCATCCTCCAATTTCCCTTCCTTTTTACCTCCTCTCTCTCTCTCTCTCTCTCTCTCTCTCTCTCTCTCTCTCTCTCTCTCTCTCTCTCTCTCTCTCTTATGCCTCTATCACTCTCATTTACATTGTCTCTTACATAAATTTATATTGCTTTCTCTAACTCCCGTTATCTATCCCCTCCCAGCCCCATTTCATTTTTCTGTCTCACTTTCACACTCCTTAAATCAATCCCCAGAATGATTGTAAAGTTTGAAAGAACATTATCATCACAATGTGCCCGCCAAAAGTTGCGTAGGCGTTCATTTCTCTCAACGGATCTTCTTCGTTTTGGTGTTCTGGATCATTTATACAGACGCCAGTCCTCCGTGCCATCGTCTTTGAACAAGAACTATCATTTCTCTGGGTCTGCCTCTTCTACCGCAGATCTGTCTAGATTTTGTGATGTTCCCCAATGGCTCTCTTCTCATTATGTGACCAAAGAACACTGTCTCTCCCTCATAGCTGTGTACAATATTATACTTCTATTAGCCCAGAAACAACTATTCCAAAATTAAAGAAGGTGGGTCGTAAGAAATGGATGACTGAAGAAATTTTACACCTAATGGAAACAAGAAGACTCAACAAAAATAATCCTGCCAAATATGAAGAAATTCACAGACAAGTGAATGTAAGGAGGCAAAAGAAGCATATCTTGAGAAAAATTGCATAGAAATTTAAAAACATCACAACAGTCAAAATACCAAATCAATGCACAAAAGAATTCAGGAACTTACTAATAAAAGAACATGTACATCAGCAGGCTATCTAAAAACAAAATATGGCAAAATCATAATAGAAAAGGATCAGATTTTACATGTATGGTCAGATTATGTGAAAAAACCTTTATGATGATAACAGAGATGAGCAGTATGATATTCGAATTAATAATGAAGGAGCGCCAATTTTGAAGATGGAGGTTCGGAATGTTCTTAAACATATGAAATTTAGCATGACCCCCGGTTGAGATAACATTACAACAGAAATTATTAATGCTTTAGAAGAATATGGAATAGATCTAGTCACCAGACTGCTGAACACAATATATGATACCAGAGATATATCTTCTGAATTATGCAATTCTGTATTTATTGCAATCCCAAAGAAATCAGGAACCTTGGAATGTGATCAACATCGAACAATTAGTATAATGAGTCACACCACGAAGATTCTGTTAAGAATTATCATGCAAAGAGTTAGGAAGAAAATACGACCTGAAATAGGAGAAGAACAATGTGGGTTTGTAGAAGACAAGGGTACAGTAAATGCTGTGTATATGCTGCGAACAGTAATTGAACTTTCTGTAGAAGTAAACAAAGATATACATATCTGCTTTATTGACTACACAAAGGCTGTCGATAGAGTAAGACATGCCAACATGGTAGAGATTCTTGCAGATCTACAAATTGATGGGAGGGACATTAGACTTATAAAAAAACATATATTGGAAACAACAAGCTGCCATAAGGATTGACAATGAAGTGGGTCAATATCAGCCTATTAAAAGAGGTTTGAGACAGGGATGTGTAATGTCTCCAGATCTTTGTTCCCTATACAATGAAAATATTTTCAGAAATGTAGAAGAAATACATAGAATCAGCATAGGGGGACGAAACATCAATAACATTAGATATGCAGACGATACAATATTGATTTGCAGACAATGAGCAGGATCTGCAACAATTAGTAGATGTGGTTGTTGCACACAGTGAACAACTAGGGTTAGAATTAAATTGTAAGAAAACACAGATTATGGTCGTCACTAGGAAGAACATACCACAATGTAACATACAAGTAAATGGGAATATTCTTCAACAAGTGAATCGGTACAATTATCTCGGAACAGTAATAACATCTGATGGGAGATGCCTTGAAGAGATTAGAACAAGAATCGCATGGCGAAAGTAACCTTTAGCAAGATGAAAAATATACTGACCAATAAAAAGATGTCAATTGAAACGGGAAAAAGAGTGTTGAGGTATATATGCTACATAGAACCTGTACTTTTATATAGACGTGAAGCTTGGACAAAGAGCAGTCAAGCTAAAAATGCATCTTATAGCTGTGGAAATATGGTTTCTGAGAAGAATGCAAAGAATACCATGGACAGACAGAAAAACCAATGGCCAAGTTCTACAAGAAACAAATGAGCATCGTAAATTGATTAGACCGGTCTCCCTGGCCAATGGAGTTAACGACATTGTTCGTAATCCCGTATATCCACGTGGGGGAAAACAACAACTGCGAGGTTCAGCAGCGGATCGCGCCGCGCTGGTAACTTACGGGGGTGTGTGAGCCGATCGTTCAAAAAGCAATGGCAAACTACTGAACGTAAAACTTGTCTAGTACATCAACAGCAGCTGTAAAATCTTAGTGTTGACTGCAACGTCCTGTAAGGGATATGCAACATGAAAAAAAAATTGATTAGATAAATTAGACTTAGTCAAAATTGTTTGGACATTTTATGAGAAGAAATAAATTGGAGAAATTGGTGACAACATGCAAGATCGAGGGGAAGAGAACAAGGGGAAGACAGAGAAGTAAATACATGGATGGCTTGACCACGTGGCATGGTCGAGACAAGAACACTGAGCTGATCCACGACTTTGGTAATCGAGTGAAATGGCGAATCATGACCGCCCACGCTTACAGGCATATCACATGATGGGTGGATAACCCATTCCAGGCGATCGTTATTAGTTAGTCTAATATTACGTGTAAATTATTCGCAACATTCCAGTAAGAACCCACATCTCCGCTGCCTCCATGCTCTTCCTAACTTGCTCCTTGAAATTCCAAGATTCACCGCAAGTATAATATTTCAGTTCTCTCTTTTCGACATTCAATGAAAGGGGCTTATTACACAAGATACTTTTCATCTTCGAAAATGCAGATTTTGCTTGACCTACTCTTATCATTATCTCTGTCACGTATCGTCCATCCGATGTTATGATTCCTCCCTCCCTCCACTCGGATATCTGTGAGAAATATAGAACACGTATGTGAGTACCCTTAGTGCAGTCATATAGATTTGTATGAATTAATCAGATCTATGACAGACGCAATCATAAGTGACACCAGCATGTTTGTATTTACACAAAGACGATGTTGTGGGGCCGAGGTGACAGTGTTTACTGCACTTGATGACAAACGTAGTGGTCCGGTCATTCTGTCGCCACCGGGTGAGATCTTTAACCCCAATGACACATTTGACAGCCTTGACAAGCCCCTTCACTATCCCTTGTCTTGCTGCCACCATGGCCAAAAGTGTCATCATACTTGCAGCGGTTTTTGTGTTACGGTAGTTGTGGTAGTAATAGTAGTTGGGATGGTGGTGGTAGTAGTGGTGGTACTAGTGTTAGTGCTTGTCGTAGTGTTAGTAGTAGTGTTAGTGGTGGTGGTGTGGTAGTAGTATTTTTTATAAGGGCTCGCGTTTGTGGTAGTAGTAGTAGTGGTATTGGTAATAGTAGTGGTGGTGGTAGTAGTATTAGTAGTGCTATTGATAGTGGCAGCAGCAGCAGCAGCAGCAGCAGTAGTAGTAGTAGTAGTAGTAGTAGTAGTAGTAGTAGTAGTAGCAGCAGCAGCAGCAGCAGCTGTAGCAGTAAAAGTAATAATAGTAGTAGTGATAGAAACATTATGATGAGCATATATAAGGCAATTTTCATCTTGTCAACGATATATACGCACTGAGTACGTTCATGTTGAATCAACACAATGCGCCAATTTACGCTCCCGCTGAAGAGGTTTCCTTTGTGTTTTCACCCTGAAGTGGTTCTGTGTTTCCAAGCTAAAGTGAACTGCATATTCAAGAGATGTGTTTTTGTGTTTGTTTGTAATCTTGAATATACAGTCATGGCTATTCCGCTGCATCTCTGTGTCACCTTCACGTGAAAACATTACTGTTTCCGGAGAACAAGTTGATTGAAACAGGAAGCAAAACAACGCGAAATGCTCAAGTGGTTTTGTTTCTATTGGTTAATAAGCGAATCATTTACAGGGAGACAACTGAGGACATTGTTTAATTATTTCCCATCCCAAAGTGGACAGTTTTGTTAACTCTTACAACGCTAGCTCGAAAGCTATATTTGTATATCGGCATTTACAAAGGGGTCGGGGGCGGGGGGAGGCTGACAGGTCAAGATATCTGAATCAGTATAGATCTCAGTATAGAACTTTTTCCCCCCGGAAAACCACTGGTAACTGATGATATCACACGTCCCCCTGATCTTTTGTTTTTTGGTTGTAAGATCGGCTACCAAGCCTTCTCTGATAAGGGCGTACAACACCAGATCAGAACCATATACCCAATACACCTCAAGGCGAGGACAAGGGTAGTTTTTTTTTACACACAAAGCAGGGAGCGGAAGGGCTTAAAGTTTGCGGCGTCCTTCGCTTTTGTATTGCTTTCAGAAGTCTTCTGTCGTATTCTTTGTATCCCAATCGTTTGATCAAATATATTCAGTCCAGCTAGTTCTCAGTAAGATCACATCTCGAATGCCTCCATTAGTTTGTCATCGCCCGTATACATGGTCTGTGCTTCAGAGCCCTATACTACGACAATACTTGAATAAAGTAACATGTATAACAACAATAATGAACCATATACTGCGACACTATTTGAATAAAGTAACATATACAACAACAATAATCAGTTGTTTTTTTTTTCGTTCGCTAGCTTTGAGCTCAAGCGTAGTCCATACAAGTCCTATTACTTCTAGTAGCACTAGACTGGTTTTGAACGTGAATGGGCGTTTCCTGTTACTAATGTCCATCGCCATCAGGCGAACCCACTAAGACTTCCAGGGTACTTGTAATTATACCTCCCACATTCAAACACACATTGATTATTGCTCCACAATCTGGGATGGATGCTCCAAATCAATAACAAAACGCCTTTATTCACTCCACAAAAGGGCAGTACGTTTAATTAATGGTGAAAAGCTTACCGACAATTCTAACCTACATGAACGTCTTCAGTTACTGCCACTCCACAGACGCCTACTTTTTAATAAGGCTAAAATAATTCACAAAATCCTATTTCAAAATGCCCCAAGCTACCTTTGGCCATTGTTTAAATATAACGCAAGACATAGCGAACGACTAAATATACTTCATGTACCTAAACCTAGGGTAGACTTATATGAAACAAGCTTAGCATACTCTGCCACTCAGTTGTGGAATAATCTTCCACAAGAAATCAAATACACCACCAATCATTATACATACAGTCGCAACCTGTTTGAACACTACCTCAGGACAGACTACATGCCCCCTTTAAAAAAAAACGACAACAAAGACAATAATAAGGGTAAATTATCTCGAATGACAACTAGCCAGAAAAAAAAACATGCCCATATGTGTGGCACGTTACACTCACCTTGGGTATTTATGGTGCCCATGTTAAACATTGCCTCAACGAGTCATGTATTTTTGATTATTTTTCATGCGTTTTAATGCTTATTGTTCTTTTGTTGTTAAAGAATTGCTTCATAAGAGATGTTGAATGAAAGAATGTATGAGAGGAAATAGAGAAGAAGGGCAGAGTGTCAGACGGGCCTGCGTGCCCAATTATTAACCCTTTGAAAATAAAGATAAAGATAAAGATTCGTCTCCAAGTCAAGGACGAGACGTCAACATTGTAGTCCAACTGACTGTAGGGTTTGAACGCGCTACTTCGCTGATCTGCAACAACAATAATAAGTACACTCGATTTATAATATAGATACTTCCTCTTCTTCGTCTTCTCCTCCTCCTTCCTCCTCCTCCTACTTCTTTTCTTTCGCCTTTCATCTACCAATGGAGCATGAACCCTCGGCCAACTCAAACCAAGCCCTTTTCCCCTATCTATAGACCTCCTCATGTTTGGATACATTTCTCAGCTAAAGTTTTCAAAGGCTGAGGGAGCCAGGCTGACGCCAGCCCACCTTAGTCGCCTCTCACGACATGCATGGTAGTTACTAGTTACAGCGTTACTCTTTTCTCATGCCCTTGTGGACCTATGCGGGTAATAGCAATGCTTCTACATATAGGATGTATTTTTAATGACTGTGCAGTGTTTGAAAATATTGCCGGTCCAAGTGTGGCATTCACCCTCTGTAAAGTTCATGCAATAAAATAGGTAAATACAAAACTTGTAACGGCAATATTTTCAAACACTGCAAAGTCATTAAAAATACACCATGTACAAACTGTACTAAAAACAAACACATAAATTGCGACAACAGAATTAGGTACGTAGAAATACAATTTAATACCAGAAACATGGTCACTGGAAGAAGAGGGGAGTCGACCAGCGCGAAGATGGACACGGTACATTGCAGACACTTTGAACATGGGGATGAATGTGGCGGGAGAAATGGCAAGAGATGGAGAAACTTTTCAGCGAACCGTGGTGAGAACGACGTTCGGCAAAAACAAAAACCCTGCTACATCATGATGATAAAAACAGGGAAAATAATAACAGCCGAACTGAGGTTTAATAGGTAGCTATAAATATTGGGTTTATTTCTGCTTGCATACATACATTATCAGTCAAAATTCCCGGTCATTTCTTAGCGCACAATTAACGCCATTTTCTAAGGAAAACACACCCACACAAAGCTGGAAATATTCAGTGGCACTTTCGACACGCACACAGTAAACCCAGATAGAGCCCCAGCGAGAAGGAAAAACAACAATCCGGATCTGAAGGTGAAGGTCAACTAAATTTAGGTGAGGTCATCAGTCATCAACTGCCACCCTAAAACAGGATACATGCAAATTCTGTAATGGTTGCAAACTTTCTACTGTCCTCTTACGTTGACGTTTCCTTCTTGCTAAGACAAATGAGTAAAACCTGGTTAGACATATTAATAGAGCACAGATTTCATTTGTGTACTTCCTGCGCGGTTCCTTACCCCAGGCCAGGAACCCCACTTTCCAGACAGGTTAACACTAAGATACCGAAGGGTTTTGTGTTCGTGTGTTTGCTGTTTTGCATACGTATCTGTGTGGTGTGGTAATTTTTCTCAAATGTATGTACAATTCTGTTAAAACCAAGTTGAATGTAGCTGACAAGGTGAAATTCAACGATGTCGTAACTCACTACTTGAATGATAAACAGACACATTAATGTTATTTGTGCACATATTTTTTAAAGTGGCGCGGGGGAGGGGGTGTATTTTCGTCTGCACGAAACTTCATCAAAAGAGTAATAAAGCAAGTAACAAAAGGCTAGTTAAATTCTAACAAATCACAACATCTAGGTCAGCCGAGGATATAGGCGTGACCTCCAAAAGCGTGTAGAAACATGCGAGAACTTCCGTCAAGAAGCCTGTAATTGACACAAGACTACTTGGGACGCAGAGGTGTTTCCAAGGCACCAGGGCCGGGTTATATACTGGCCAAGACCTATTGACGCGTCCTCGTCGAGCGTCCTGGGCAACAGGTCCCTTCGGGGTCCTGGCTAAAGTCAGTAGGATCGCCGATTCCTCCGAAGTCGGAGAGTGTCTGCCTGTACGGCGAGGAACCACCAGTCTGCACACCAATAAGCCAGACATGGGACAACGGATACTCACGCAAAACTCAGGTCCTGTATGACATCACACTGATGTTGGACAACAGGATGCCTTCATCCGACATACAGGACTTCGTGTTGGAGCTCAAGCCAACGAACACAAGCAAGCAAGCAAGCAAGCACACAAGACTACTTCAATGTGCCTACTATACTTATTTGTTACACAATCATTTTTTTTTCACGTGCAATGTGTTGTTGACCCCATCATTGAGGTAACCGTTAGGAAGTGACAATTATTCTTTGTGGTTTTACAGCATGATTCAGAGAGAGAGAGAGAGAGAGAGAGAGAGAGAGAGAGAGAGAGAGAGAGAGAGAGAGAGAGAGAGAAAGGAGGGAGACAAAGACAGAGGCGGACAGGGAGAGACACATACAGGCAGAGAGACGGAGACAGAGAGAGAGAGAGAGACAGACACCGAGAGAAACACACACAGAGAGAGAGAGAGAGAGAGAGAGACATAGACACACACACAGATACAGACATAGACACACACAGGCAGAGAGACGGAGACAGAGAGAGAGAGAGAGACAGACACCGAGAGAAACACACACAGAGAGAGAGAGAGAGAGAGAGAGAGAGAGACATAGACACACACACAGATACAGACATAGACACACACAGGCAGAGAGACGGAGACACACAGAGAGAGACAGACACCGAGAGAAACAGAGAGAGAGAGAGAGAGAGAGAGATGTAACTGAAAACTTTAAGCAAAATACACTTATAGCATATATACCTATAAAGACAGCAGTAACACAGTGGCTAGAACGCTTGCTTGCCGGTCTAGAGTCATGTGTTCGAACCCCAAAGAGTGGGATTTAAACAACTGGACCTGGACTCCAAGGTCTACCAGCTTGAACCAGGCAGCAGGACATGTGCTGGGAAATAAAGGCTGTCGGTGCGACATTGACCAGGTCAGCCATCCAGTGTCGACTAATCCATACAATGATAGAGCTCGCACCATATACAGGCTGACACTCTCGGGAACTGACATACTGTGGCCACATTACACGTCACGTGGCTTGTAGAGGACAGCGATGGGCGGTCTGGTTCCTGGAGCCAGTGGCAAGGGTCGACCAGAACAGAGTATTGCAGACACCCAGGTCATGAGGGCGCACGTAGATCAGCGTGGCTGAATGGATGAGAACACGTGTTATTAAACATCTGATGTACTGATGCCTAAGTAAGGGGTTCATCCCCTACACCAGACAGTTGGATTAAACTTATGA
The DNA here is from genome assembly GCA_014155875.1 of Cepaea nemoralis. Lineage (NCBI taxonomy): Eukaryota > Metazoa > Mollusca > Gastropoda > Stylommatophora > Helicidae > Cepaea > Cepaea nemoralis. Next base: position 159,906 of record JACEFZ010010313.1, on the reverse strand, counting down.
CCTATCGTCCTTGACTTGGAGAAGTAAATTACAAGTACCTCTGAAGTCGGAGCGGGTTCGCCTGATGGCGAGGGGCATTGTTAATAGGGAAAGCTAATCCACATGTAACATTCAGTAGTCCAGCACTTTTAGAAGTAGTGCATGTGGACTACTCTTAAGTTAAAAGCGAACCAGAGAGGGGGGGGCTAAAAACAAAAAGAAACTGAGGGTGCATGAGGCAGATGAAAAGGCAAGAGATCGAGACACTTGTCCGTTGGCTCAGATGAGAGCCACGTTCTGCAAGGGCCTGTTACTCGATGCCCAATTAGCTAGTGCACCTCTAGGCTCGTAAAGAGGCCCTAGTTTTCCGTTTATAAAGACATCCTGACTCTCCTAACAGAAAAATGAAACACACAAGGATATCTAGGTTGAAACATCTCTATCGCATTGGTGTGAGAGGTCAGACGTGCACATTATTTACTGACTAAAGTGTACATAAACGTCAGTCGCACGTCCTGTTTACAGAACGTTGCAAACAACTTCAGCGTATATTGGCTGTTTGTGATTTACTGGGCAGTTTTATTCTCAGTAGTTTGCTTTGGGTTTATGAACGGCTGACGCCCATACCTTCGAAATCAACGCGAATCGATCTGCTTCGTATCGCCGGTGGCTAGCTTCAAACCTTCCACTCGGTACGAGGGAGAATTCTGAAACCGCGGTTCACTATCCCCTTAGCCACATACGCTGATTCTGAAACCTAAACGACTAAAACTAAAAAGAACCAAAACAATGGCTGGGTGAAAATTATGTTCAACTGCAAATTTTTCGATATAGGTATAGTTGTCCGTACAGGTATAATTGTCGGTAGGTAGTTGAAAGGCCTATACTGGTAATGACAGTATTTAGGGTATATAGCTTGGTTTTGCGTTGAGGTTTATTCTGGATGTCGTCATTTGTTGGCAAGATTCTTTGCCTTCACATCTTCAGACGTAAACCTGAATACATTTAAAGAAAGCAACAATCAATGTGTGTTTTGTTGACATCTCCAGTGAGCTTCTCCTCAAATGGTGCAGATGTAGGCCAAAATAATTCTCTCAGTACATATGTTGGACACTTGCTACAAATGTTTAGCCGACTTTAGCCACCATTTTACCAATTCCAGCTACGCTCTCCAGTATGTTCTGTCTTTAGTTTGATTAAGTGCCATGGGATGATTAATCGTCTTAAGCTATTTCCCGTATCTGTCATAGGCTTATATACAGTACTTTATCCCTATGCAACCACATTTAATTATATATATATATAATACCAAATGCCTGCAACCATATTAACAACTTTTAAGCCATAACAGTGACACACCCCTACTTGCCATTTCCCTCCATCCTTTGTTTGTTTGTTCCAAAGCTAGTTTTTGTTTGGTACCGATGACATGTGGAAGTACGTGCTTGACCAAATGGAATACTTTTAACCTCTACCCAAACCCCGCCCCAAAATAAATCCATTGTGCCAGGGAAGTTACAGCTAACTTCAGTCTGTTTACCCGCGCGATCTCTCTCTCTCTCTCTCTCTCTCTCTCTCTCTCTCTCTCTCTCTCTCTCTCTCTCTCTCTCTCTCTCTCTCTCTCTCTCTCTCTCTCAATTTTACGTTGGGAGGCAGGATGCTTGTTTCGATTTTCAAGGTATGAAAGATTTTGTGGGTACATACAAGATGTGCCATTTTCAGAAAGCAAAATTGAATGAGAATATTTGGAGTATGAAAGATTCAGCAATGCCGTTATGCTTGTTTTAATAAAACTAAATGTGGATGAGAATACTTGGAGTATGAAAGAATGTCCGTTGGAGGATTTTAGTATGCATGAGAGTAAACAATTACTCTACCAGCATTATCAACAGGTAATATACAGGTAATTACACCATGCCAATAATGTAGTATTGTAGTAATGTAGTATTATCATATGCATACGAATGTTTATGGTGTATTTGTAAATACACCGTGAACATTCGTATGCATATGATATATATATATATATATATATATATATATATATATATATATATATATATATATATATATATATATATATATATATATATAGAAAGAAATTGTATTTCAGTCTGATATTTCCTATGCGGAATCTGAAGACTGTTTCATGTTCACTTCGTTGGAGTTGGCATTATGCATCACTTTTTTTTTTTTCTGGCTGCCAGGATGCCTTGATTCCTACTTAGTTCTGTAACTGCTTTTTATTAACCTCTTAACCTCATCATAGATTACATTTATACCAGGCTTATGTAGTCTTCCACCTTCCTGTGCCAATATATCGGCTTCTTCAATTCTAGGTATGTTTCAGTGTGACGGAATCCATTGTATTACATCCCTTTTGGATTATTCAAATCCAAGTATGCCGATAGCTGTCGATTTCTAGTATATCCTCTGATTCTATACCTGTCCCTTGTCAGTGTGAGCGTTGACGGATGCCGAGGAATTTTTAACAATTTCATAGTAGTACTCTTAGCTGCAGTTTACACTTAACAAAAGTAGCACACTTCGGAGTTTTAAGTTTTAAACTTGGCCACCGGATGTAACTAAAGAGACTTTCCAGATAATCCTCGAATAGACTTCCGGTTCTGCGGGCCAGATTTCCGACACACCTAATGTCTAAACTAGATAAAAATGATAAAACTGTTTGACACTTGCGCTATCTAATAACTCTTTATCTAGCGTGCAAAAAAGCATGCAATAGAATTTATAAACGGATATTATCACGTGCACGGTTTTTCGCTAGGCTTAATATAGAAATGTTGCGCCATGATTGCATGTATATATTGCATGCATATCGGTAATAGTAATAGTATAAATGATATGCAATACTCTTGGCCCAGGGTGCAATTAAAATGGCATAAATTGAATCATGATAGTTTAACGTGTTAATCAAACGCCATATTTAATTTTGACTTTGCGGCGACGGAACAAATTGCATCGGTGGATTTATATATCACTTTTTATTGCTGTACAATTTACAAACATTATTCTTGATATTTACATTGTTTAACTGTAATTAATGGTTTAGAGTTTTAAGGTAAAGTTTTACGTTTAAGTCTTGAACTTTTACTTAGAGTTGCAGATTGGACTAGTGCTATAGTACTTAGTAGAAGCTAGAAGTCACTTTAATGGAGACACAATAATGGAAACAAAAAACATCAATCGACTCGCATTTAAGCAGACAGAGTTACGCAAAAACAAAGACATTCGTTGGGGATAATTGGTACTAAGGGATATAAAACAGTTATAAACACAGTAATATACACATGCACGTACACACACACACACACACACACACACACACACACACACACACACACACACACACGGAGTTAAAAAAAAATAAAAGTGACTGCAGCGGCTATTGTGAATTCTGAGAATCTGTTAGTATTAATTAGAATCCTATGTGGGCTTGCTATTAAGAGTAAGAATCTGCTAATATTAATAACATATATTCCTATAATTAGCTGTGCTTCCATTTTTGCCACTTTAAATGAAAGAGTATTATTTCTATTAACATATTTATGCTTTAAATGAATAGGTGATGCATGTGCGCGGCCATTTTGTGAACATGGGCGACACAGATGCAGGCTACCCTAGCGACAGTCGTTCAGTGTTCATGGCTGTCTGCTCACCACTGATCACCCCTGAGGTCAAGGAGAACCTGGTGCAGAATAACACAATGGTCTTCAAGACATGTACACAACCTTGATATGACCTTCCTGGAAGTTAGCAAGAAGTATGTTTGGTTTGATTTTTGTAAACGATCATTTCTATTTTTTTTTTAAAAACAGATATCTCCATAAATTGACTGTGGGGTATGGATTTCAATGTTGACTTCTCATTGGGCAGACTACTAAACGTAAACTTGCTTAGTAAGTCAATCTGTGGTTAGGGTTGATCGCAGAGTCATACAAAGGTATCCAATGCAATATCTCAATAAGTGCTGTAGTCTCATCTCATAGACTTCAGCAGCAAAATGTGATCAATCATGAACAAGTCTATAAATGGCAGGAGCTGGTTGAGGGCCTATGGTTCACTGGGAGATGCAAGTCAGCAACAGAAGGAGAAGTTACAGAATATTGCTCATATCTAGTCAGTTACATAACGAAAGTGAGGAGAGCTTTTTACAAACATTTGTAAATTTTCCCGGGTTTTTTTTGCCAAAAAGGAAAAAAGGATTTTTTATTTAATAAAAAGTAATAAAAACCCCCCTATTTAAGACTGTTTAACCCAAAATACTTGTCTGGTCCAAATTTAAAAAACCAAAACCAAAAAAAACTTTTTTTTTTTCTGACCTTGGGGTTTGGGGAAATCATTTTTTTATCATCTTTTGGCCTTTTTAAAAATTTTTTTTTGCCCCCTTTTTAAATAAAACAGGCCCCCGCGAAGGAATTTTTAAAAAAAACCCCTAAGGGCTTCCCCCCAAAAAAGGGCAGCCGGGGGGATTCTGACCCAAAAGGGAAAAAGGTTTTTCCCCATTGGAAAAAAAAATTTTTTTCCTTTCCCTTAAACCCAAAGGAGAAGTCTTGTGGCCCTAAGGGAAAAGCAGCTCTGTTAAAAGTAAAATTAAAAAAACTCCGTGAACAAGTAAAGTAGGAAGTTCATGTTGAATCTATCAGCTAGAGAAATTCGTTATTGTTAAATGGTGCAGGTCATAGTGGGGAACCCGGTTGTGGAAAGGCAAAAAAACCTCAGGTTGATCCCCCTAGAAATTTAAACATTCTTTTCCCCACTTTCAAGAACATTAAAGTAAAAGGTAGGTTCAGATCGTCAGTACCCCGGAACTTTTAACCTCACGGGCACATTAAACCCATTTTGATGGACCCAGAAAATTATTACAATATAAAAAAAATAAAGTATAGAGCAACTTTGCAAAATGTAATTATGGAAAACAAACGACGTTGCAGTGATGTGCCTTCATCAGCAAACAAATAATGAAACATAAATATAAATCACGTAGAAGACACAATAGTGATTGCATTAAGCCATAATAACAGAATGAGAAGAATGGAAGAATTTTTAACAAATGGTGTAATACTTATCTCAGAATCTAAGAATGAAACCAATATAGAAAATGATTATGATGTCACACATAAAGTTCGATATATCTAGACACATAAACAGAAAGAGAGACAGGCTAGAATAAAATTTGACTTCAGGATATTATTAGAACTGACTTCCCTCAGACCCTCTAGCCATATAGCACATAAATTAATCACTTGACTGAAATTGTAATTATTCTTTGCTACCTTGTACACCTGGATCCGTAGTAGCACAGTGGGTAGTACACTTGCCTGCTGGTATGGTGGTCATGTGTTTGAATCTCCCTTTGAGGCAGATATTTAAAAATAGAACAGGGTTTCCAAGGTGGTCCAGCCTAAAACGGGTGCCAGAAAATGTCCTGGCGTGATACTGACTACATCACCCTTCAAGTACTGATTGGTTTATACAAATATGGGCCTAGCACCATATACCTAAATGCCTCATAACATTTAAACAGGCCTTTCTAATTTTTGTAAAGGCCTCTTAGTCCCACTGTGTGCCTTTTGAACCTTTATGGTCCACCAAGGCCTGTCTACCAGTGTTAGTTGACAGTTAATTTGAAGGAGATTGTTGTCCAAAGAAGTAAGTTTCGCAGTATTTTTTCAGATTCTGTAAATTATGTTATAGATATACAGAAGAATAGTTTTCATTTTCTGGAAATAAAATCAAACATACATTGATTTCCGGAAACATGGGAATGGTAAGCAAGCTGATGGACGAAATAGCAAAGAGATAAATACTTAGGTCGCATTAAAGGACATGACACTCTTTCAAAATCCATACTGAAGAAAACAGTCAAAGGCGACTTAAAGGTAGTCACAATGAGAGATAGATGACACTACACAAGTAGGAAGATAACGTTCAGAGATGGTCAAACAGACAGTCTGTCAGGGGTAGACAACTAGAGTGAAACTCAGAAAGAGTTAGCCACTTTCATTGTACAGACAAAACTCGATTCATTGTTAATTACCACAGTTCTTGATTGAATCTTTATTACCCTCGAACGTGATTGATTGTTTATTACGGGGGTGTCAGGCATTGGTAGCACCTTTGGGGGGTGTATTCCCAGGGGGGTACGGGGTGTCAGGGGTGTACGGAGGTAGCACCTTTGGTAAGGATGACTCTCATGTCCTTTTCAGGACCCATCCCCCACTGGTCCAAGCCTGACACCCAGCTCGTGCCTGTGGCTCCTAGTAGCTGTCAGCATGCGACAGCGGCCACCCTCCAGGCAACAGCTGTGAGAGGCTGGCTAAACCAGGCATGGGTAGCCGATTTGGTGTCAAACCAAGCGGTAAACTAGGGTATGCCTACCCAACATGTGAAGACAGGATTCGGCAGACTGCGCGGAAGAAATCATTCCTGATTCAACGGGCAAGACGGCGTTTACCTGCAAAGCGTTGTGGAACGTAATGAGCACGGCAAGGCACGTAGAGCGCCCTGGTCATCCACTGCACCTGTATTCGTCTCCAGTCGTCTCGACTTGTCTTGCCACTGGACTCAGATGGACTCGGGCGAGAGAGTGAGGTCGACTAATTGCGCAACTCTTCCTCACTTTAATCCAAGTCATCGCGCAAGTCATTCTTCGCCTTATCAGCCATCTTAGAACCCACGGCTCCATACCTTCAACCCCACTGGATGAATTTGAATGGTCACCATCATTCTTGATGGACAAACAACATCTTAGTACTTGATTGATTGTTTATTAACCTAGCATTTGATTGATTGTTTATTACCACACTATTTTATTGATTGTTTATTACCCCGGTACTTTACTTTATTGAAATTGATTCTTTACTACCCTAGCACTGGATTGATTGTTTATTACCCTAGCACTTGATTGATTGTTTATTACTCCAGTACTTGATTGATTATATAATACCCCAGTTCTTGTTTGATTGTTTATTACTCCATTGTTTGATTGACTGTATATTATTCCCATACTTGAATGTTTGTTCATTGCCGCAGTAAGTACAATTAAGCCCCCTCCCTTTCCACACCTTGAAGCGTATCACTATTGGGTATACTGTGCCAGTTCCGTAGTTTCTAAACCAATCGGCACTGGTTATTTGATGTGATTAATATCACACCTGCCGCATTTACTTCCCAGAACATTTCCTGCTACCCATATTTGGCTGGGTCGATTTTAAAAATTTTTTTAAAAATCCCATTCATGAACAGGATAGGCAAGTGTGCTACTGAGACTTCCATTACCCTAGTCCCGTACTGAAAAGACTTCTCGGAATACACTAGCGATGGTGTGGGTGCCATAATGATGACAACTGTAGCAAGAACAACTTGATTGATTGTTTATTACCTCAGTGTTTCTTAGTTATCTGCTGTTAACAGCCCAGTGCCATTCTTATAAATGGCAGTGTCCATTAGCTGGTCCAAGAAACAGAAGAAGTGACTGTGATCAGTTCTTTCAGGCCTCTGAAAATGTAGTGTAAAATTGCAGTAGTTGACCAAAAGAACTTGTCATCAGCACAAACTTTGGAACCTAATCTATACGTAATTCTGTTTACAGTGGTGCGGTCTAACCATGAAATAGGGTGCATGTTGACGGTGCGTATGCTTAAGTTGGATGGCAGCAGTTTCTGGGTCAACACTGCAATGCATTTACGACAGGCATGTCTGACACAGAATGAAGAGCCACATATTGTTTGCATCAATCAAGTTATTGAGTAAGTTCTTGTATAAGATGCATTTTGCTGTTGTTATTGTTTTTAAAATCATTTGGTTTCATTAGGTGCGGATGTTTATTGCAGTTTTAAGTTTAATAAAGGCAGTATTTAGCCATTATTAAGTTCTAAATACTCTAAATATTTGAAGAGTAGTTCGCCAGCTTTTACTTAACTTGCCTCAATCCCAGATAGTTATTACTTAACTTGCTTCTGTCCCAGATAGTTGTTACTTAACTTGCCTCTATCCCAGATAGTTGTTACTTAACTTGCCTTTATCTCAGATAGTTGCTACTTAACTTACCTCTATCCCAGACAGTTGTAACTTAACTTGCCTCTATCCCAGACAGTTGTAACTTAACTTACCTCTATCCCAGACAGTTGTAACTTAACTTGCCTCTATCCCAGTGTGGGATAATAAGTGTGAGCACCATATACAATGGGCTGAAATAAAGTCTAGGGTAATATGATTCATTTGGTCCCTCAGGTTCGCCGAATAGGCAGTTGATTCGAGACAGTTTCTTTCCTAAAAGACTCCAGGAATAGAGTAGTTATTGGCTCTTTTGAAAGAAGAATGGGATGATGGTCGAATAGACTCCACCCACATTACCAGGTAAACTACTTTCCTGAAGACTAAAACAGAGAATAGGCCACTTAACCACAGATCTCTATCAAGTTGTTATCCTTGAATAAAATATCTGAGACTGTGTGTTGGTCGACCTCCCACGGGATTCTCTGCAGATATATATATATAAACACAGTAGCACATTTCTCTACGACAACAAACAGTGTAACACTGGTCACGTAGACAATGAAAACTCTCCTGACGAACATATATGTTTATTGACAGACTCATAAGCTGGTATCTGAGACTCTGTCTCCCGTACACTCTATATAAACCTCAACCAAAAATATACATTCTCAAATAATGTATGTACTGATAATCTAAAAAACATCAGGAGAATGTAGAGTCCCTCCACACCGGGCTTCTCTACACTGTCTTTCTTCTCCCACACTAACAGTTCGATGATGACACTTATACTGTTCTACCTTACTCCTCTTCCTCTTCTACCGCTAAAACAGCTGGGCTCTCCCATCCTAATTTTGACCAAACTCCACACTGTGCCACTGAGGTAAACAAAGGTTCTCTGGATACTGATCAAGGTAATGGTGATGCGGATCGTTGTTATTGATAAAAGTCAGTCATGATTGACCAACAAAAAAGAGGAACTGTTCTCAAATGGTCCCTTCTATAAAATTGATGATGGTGTGTGACTTGAAGTCTGGATCACTCAATCTGGACTTGGTTTCGAGAGGATAAAACTATATCTGCATAAAATAAGGGATTGCAACCCTTGATAAAAACGTCCATCAGTTAGGACCAGTTGTAGCACGAAAGCTCCAACGACGTACTGGAGTTGTTGATAAAGGAAGGACTATCCCTGAGTATGGGTCAGAAGCCAGTTGAATCTCTCCAGGTGATTTCCAGTAATTGGTAAGACGTGCATGCGTAATCTGGGAAAACGATGAAGTCTCAAATGTCTCAGCACGACATTTAACAACCCTAGAGAAGTGTAGCTGGGTTCATATAAACTGAAGACTATGACGACCTCTCAGAAGAAAAGAACCATTCCATCTGTGACTAAAGCACAGACTCTCAACAAAGTTGCTGGAGTTTCCAGCGAACGAAGAACTCTCTATGCGTTAGGGTCATCTCTAGCTGAACATCGATATGCGGCTTCCCGGAATATAAATGGGTACCTGCTTCGTCGCAAGAAAAAGAGGAATCCACAATGTCGCAGTGGGGACATTGTACCACAGGAAGATCCGTGCTGGTTTCGAAGTTCACTCCAATAAGTATGACTCTTCACATCGAGAGACACCTCCAGTCCATAAGTTGCAGAATATACTTCCTGATATTACAGGGATAAAATGGGCGCCATCTCTCTTCACCTGCCAGGAGGAGTTGAACCAAAAATGGAGATAACTCCGTCTGGAGTTTCGTCCAGGTCTTGATGAAAAATAGGGGATTATTTCCCCCGGCCTCCCAGTAATTGGAAGGAATGACGGAGGTCCCTAAGTGCAGACTGATTTCTCCTCTGCACACCCAAGCCAATATTGTTTTGACTTGGAAAAAAAATCATCAAGATGGTGTAGACAAAAAAAGCGGCTTAGATCTAGCCAAATATCAGACCAAACTGTTCCCCGCCGGTTGCCTCATTTGCCAATGCAACATAGAGGCGAAAATAGCCCCCCCAAAAAGGGGCTACACCCTCCCGGGAAAAAAACACGTCTACATGGTTCGAACTGCTAGACTCAAGTGAATATGGCTGGTCCCGCCTGGAAGTTTTACCAGATTATTCCAGGCTATTCTGAGCTATGGGCACATTCCTTGCCTCTATCTGAGTGCTGGCATTCCTTCCCATAAAAGGTAGTGCCTGTCTCTCACACATGAAATCAGTCTTTCCAAGAACCGCTATTAATAATCGTCTGTAAGCTGGTGCGACTGGAGACAGTATGTCACACCCAGACAGTTGTAACTTAACTTACCTCTGTCCCAGACAGTTGTTACTTAACTTGCCTCTGTCCCAGACAGTTGTTACTTAACTTGCCTCTGTCCTAGATAGTTGTTACTTAACTTGCCTCGATCCCAGATAGTTGTTACTTAACTTGCCTCTATCCCAGAGAGTTGTTACTTAACTTGCCTCTATCCCAGATAGTTGTTACTTAACTTACCTCTGTCCCAGACAGTTGTTACTTAACTTGCCTCTATCCCAGATAGTTGTTACTTAACTTACCTATGTCCCAGACAGTTGTTACTTAACTTGCGTCTGTCCCAGATAGTTGTTACTTAACATGCCTCAATCCCAGATAGTTGTTACTTAACTTGCCCCTATCCCAGATAGTTGTTACTTAACTTACCTCTGTCCCAGACAGTTGTTACTTAACTTGCCTCTATCCAAGACAGTTGTTACTTAACTTGCCTCTATCCCAGAGAGTTGTTACTTAACTTGCCTCTATCCCAGATAGTTGTTACTTAACTTACCTCTGTCCCAGACAGTTGTTACTTAACTTGCCTCTATCCCAGATAGTTGTTACTTAACTTACCTATGTCCCAGACAGTTGTTACTTAACTTGCGTCTGTCCCAGATAGTTGTTACTTAACATGCCTCAATCCCAGATAGTTGTTACTTAACTTGCCCCTATCCCAGATAGTTGTTACTTAACTTACCTCTGTCCCAGACAGTTGTTACTTAACTTGCCTCTATCCAAGATAGTTATTACTTAACTTGCTTCTGTTCCAGATAGTTGTTACTTAACTTGCCTATATCCCAGATAGTTGTTACTTAACTTGCTTCTGTTCCAGATAGTTATTACTTAACTTGCTTCTGTTCCAGATGGTGTTTACTTAACTTGCTTCTGTTCCAAAGAGGTGTTACTTAACTTGCCTCTGTCCCAGACAGTCATTACTTAACTTGTCTCTGTCCCAGACAGTCATTACTTAACTTGCCTCTGTCCCAGACAGTCATTACTTAACTTCCCTCTGTCCCAGACAGTCATTACTTAACTTTCCTCTGTCCCAGACAGTCATTACTTAACTGTCCTCTGTCCCAGACAGTCATTACTTAACTTGCCTCTGTCCCAGACAGTCATTACTTAACTTGCCTCTGTCCCAGACAGTCATTACTTAACTTGCCTCTGTCCCAGACAGTTATTACTTAACTTGCCTATCTATTGTCATCTCTCTGCCCCAGATGTTAACCCATTATGCACCAAACAATTCACCATCCTTCTGCTGATTATTGCATATGTCACTGACTTGTCTCATCACTCTCTGTCCTATGCATTTGTTAATTTCAGTAATAAATGTCTAGGTCAGGACGAGTTGGTGGGGCAATAACTGTCCGTGTGAAAGATTATATTTATATCTATGACAATGTGGATTGATGTCACTGCCTGACACACAAAGGGTATTGTGACTACTTATCGTGCAGACAGAAATACATTTTTGCTAAATTGCATAATTTCTTTATTTCAGTGAGCATGAAGCATACCAGGTTCAAGGTCACATGTTCTCCTTGTACCCAAGCCGCGCCCATGAGCTGTGGGGGAGCCATCTGTCTGCTGTTTCATCTCCAAATATAGATTCTGTAGGTGGTCAGTGGATGCCACAACAAGTGCTGAACTCTGTTCCTAATTACTTGAGCAACGTTCCTAGCTATATTGAACACACACCATGTCCAGATATATTTACTTCAGTGATGGAGTCCAGTCATAAGCCAGTGGCTGATTGTGATCTTCAGAGTCCCAGTTCCATTGTACAGCTGAATCAGTTAAAGGTCATGCTGAAGAGGAAGATCCAGGGATCACAGTTAAAACCTTCAGTTCCTGCTAAGTTGGCCAGAACAAACTGGGCCACTGACGGCTTCATAGAAGGACATATCTTCTCAGATTTGAACCAGGGAGCATCTCATAATGAATTTTACTCTCAGGCTTCAGTCGCCTCATATGCTGATTGCCAGGGTCAGGTCTTACAGTCAGTTTATATTGCCAATAAAGCATCCTTCAAACAGCCCACCTATGTAGGCATGTCAAAGAATGCTGATGAGCAAGTAGTCCCAGAGTCTTATCTCACCCCAGACCCATCACCAGCTTCATCACCAGAGCCTTCACGGGTCAGTATGAAGACAGATGTGATGAATCGTGAAAAACAGATAACTCAAGAAAGATTCTCAAATAATATTCTCCAGGCACTAGAGAAGCTTGCTGCCCATCCTCATATGACCACAGAGATGAAGGTTACAGTTGCCAAGGAGAAAGAACTTCCCATTCTTGATGCCTTTGACATTGATACATTTTTCGAAGCAGTTTCTGGAGAATTCCAGTCAAAGACGTCACAAGCAGTGGAAGCCAAAGTAAAATGTGAGATCAAGAGGGAACTGCCACAAGAACCAAACATTCCTAACTTTGCAGCCTTGAAGGATGAAGCATTAAGCCCTTTGCCATGTGACTCTGACCAGAATCTGAACAATGTCCTCATGCAACACCCACCCCAGTCCTTTATCCCACCACAAATTAAACCTTTATTACAGTCTGAGGTTCAACACCAAAAGCAACCCCCTTTCCAGTCCCAGTTTCAGGGCCATATTCAATCCTCCCAGTCTCAGTCTCATATCCAACCCACATTACTACCCTCATCCCAGACCAAGATTCACCCACAAATACAGCTCTCATCCCATGTCCACATTCACCCAGCCTCATCCCATGCCAAGATTCACCCACAAATACAGTCTCCATCCCAGGCCCAGATTCACCCACAAATACAGCCTCCATCTCAGGCCCAGATTCACCCACAAATACAGCCTCCAACCCAGGCCCAGATTCCCCCACAAATACAGCTCTCATCCCATACCCACATTCACCCGGCATCATCCCAGACCCAGATTCACCCACAAACACAGCCCTCATTCCAGCTACAAATTCCATCCCACATGCAATCCTCATGCCAAGCAAAAACCAAACCTCAAACACAAGCCTCATTCTTTCCTAGACGCCATACTCCATTAGACACTGAGACCCAGCCTATAATAAAATTCACTGAAAGGTGTATCCCACTAAGTCCTGAAGCTTCTGTTATGTCATTTTCGGACAATGATTTTCATGCTGAAGTACCAGAGTTCCGTTTAGAGGCCTGTGACTACATGAAAGACATGCGCGGCGTACCAATTTCAAGATCAGTTGCATCTCAGAAAACTATAGATGACCTTATGAACTACCTCTCTGATGACAGCCTGGATCAAATAAAAGTTGATCAAAAGCGATCACCCAGAGATGACACGCAGGATGTCGATTCTGAGAAGACATATCTTAAATCCTTTTATATGGAGAACTCCACCTGTAACAAACTACTTCAGACAGCCACACGTCTGCCAGAAGAGTTCAGTCCACAATCAAGTACATCCACACTGGAGAATGATCTCTTTGATGAAGGTCCTGATTTTCCCTTTGAAATAGGGTTAAATTTACCAGGCAACCAGAATGAGATGCCATTTATGAACAGCAGTGTTCTTGGCATCTATGATGATCTTCGACTGGACTTCATCTTAAATTCCTTCACACCTACACAAGGTAAAACTTCACTTCGTGTTTGAAACCTTATTTACTTATTTGCAAATAGTGAGACGAGTTAATGTGAAACAAAACTCTCAACTCATTTATTATGTTTGCTTGTGCATAAGACTGGAGTGTAGGTAAGAAAAAGAAAGATATTAGATGTATTATTATTGCTGTTTGGTATGGCAAATTACACTACAAACTTATTTATGAAGCTAGTCAGCAGATGCCTTGTGTTAGTTTTTATAGAGCCACAACAAAGGCCATATATCTGGCCTTAGTACATAAGCTTGGATTTTCCACATCTCAATGCTTAACAGCAAGTGTGGATTAGCAAAAGAAACATCATCCACCTGGGGGTAAACACCCCCCCCCCCCCCCCCAAAAAAAAAGAGTAGTTGAGCAGGTGGCAAGAATTAATGGGCAATGTAGAACTATAAAGTGGTTTTAAAATAAAACAGATATATATTAAAACGAAAGTGAAAACTAAATAGGCAATATATGTTTTTAATATAGCAATTAACTATAATTAGAAGTTCTTTGGACTGGCAGGAAAAGGTGAAAGCAAAAAATGCAAATGTAAACAAATAAACTAATTAGTGGAGCACAACAAGATCATGATGATATTGGCTCCATTGAGAAAACATTTGAATCAGTAGAGAGACACTGCCTACAGTTTATTTGATAAATAATTACTTTGTTAGGGAGGTAGGGGGAATATCCCCTATCCAAGAAGTAAAGCACCTTATTCCCCTCTGTGGGACACTCTAGGGCAAGGGGAGTACTTGTTTAGCCCCTTACCTGGGTCATGTGAAACCAAATGAGCAGGTGGTGGATTGAGCTTGAAAGCACCCAAAAGATAGACCACGCAGGTGGTGGATTGAGCTTGAAAGCACCCAAAAGATAGACCACCTTCTTAACAGACGCCTAGCAGTCAAGACTGTGATAGGGGAAAGTTCACTAGAAGGTGATGTAACATTTCTGGCATCTGCAGGTTGATTTTCTTCAGGACAGGGGTATTCATTACAGGCCTCTTGTCTACACAATGTAGTCTAAGATGTTTCTTGTATCATCTTTGATGTACACAAATCCTTGATCTTACCAGACATTATAATCAGTGTCCCCCGATAATTAAGCTATTTTCAGCAAATTTAACAATTTATTTTTTGTCTCTTCTTTTCCAGACTCTTTGGAGATGATGAAACACAGCCAGTAGGCTCCTGCTTATGTAATGCTATTCTAGTGTTACATACCACTTTTCGTATAGTATGGCATATTGTCATAATTTGCTGCAGGAACAGCAAAGATTACCTGGGCTAAATTTCATCAGGGCTGCTGGCCAGTGCTGCTGATAGCCCAGGATATTTATCACGAAGCTGCAGGACGGCTGAGAGATGACCAGTGCCTGCCTGCTGGACAGTCAGTTACTGGGTTGTTTCTAGAATCACAGATTTTCATTTATAGCACAGCATCAAACAGCTTTGAGATTTAACTGTTGCCTGCCTCCTGGACAGTCAGCCATTTAGTTGTTTGAGGAATCACACTTTCATTGCTAGCACAGCATCAAACAACTTTGAGAGTTAACTGTTGCCTGCCTGCTGGACTGTCATCTGTTTAGTTGTTTGAAGAATCACATACTTTCATTGCTGGCATGGCATCAAACAGCTTTGAGAGTTAACTGTTGCCTGCTGGATTGTCAGCTATTTAGTTGTTTGAGGAATCACACACTTTCATTGCTGGCACAGCATCAAACAGCTTTGAGAGTTAACTGTTGCCTGCCTGCTGGACTGTCTTCTGTTTAGTTGTTTGAAGAATCACATACTTTCATTGCTGGCACGGCATCAAACAGCTTTGAGAGTTTACTGTTGCCTGCCTGCTGGACAGTCATTTGTTTAGTTGTTTGAGGAATCAACATACTTTCATTGCTATCATGACGTCAAATGCTTTGATAGATAACTGTTTCATAGTCAGCCACTGCGAATTATTATCACAGATTTTGCTGTCCCTAACCCAACATATGCAATATTCATCTCTAAAGGATAGCCGGTGCTTGATTGCTGGACATTCAGTAATTGGGATGTTTCTGTTATCTCAGGAACTATGTTTCTGTATCACAGCTCTTGAGTGTTAGCATGTGCCTCCCTGTTGAACAGTCAGGCATGTTGTTTCTCAGTTACCACAAATCTTGCTTTCCCTAGTACAAATGCTGTATACAGATGCTAGAGATGACCCATGTCTGTCTGCTGGACAGTCAGTCATTGAGTTGTTTCTAGTATCAAAGATTTTGCATTCTGTACCACAGCATCATATAGCTCTGAGGGATAATTCAAACTCTTTTATGAAATTTCTGTTATGACATATCCTTAGCTCTCTGTAGCACAACAAATACACTAAACAGTTCTGTGAGATAACCAGTGTTTGGCCTGCCAGTCATTTTGTCAAGAATTTTCTCAAACATTACAAATCTTGCAACTCTGAAGTACAACATGTGTTTGTCTTCTGGGCGGACACCATTTTGGTCTTCACTTGCATCATGATTTGTTTCACTTTATTTCACAAATGAATGTATTGAGTCTTGCATAATTTAATAATTCTTGTATTGTAAGTTAATTAACTTAAAACGTTCATCATAGCGAGCAATCAACATATCATAGTTTATTTTTCATGTATTATCATAACACATGCTACTGATATCTCTAACTCAGCTGTCAGTTATGACCTGCCAGCTAGACTGGTATTTATTATTGCAACTTGTGTTTTATTGCATATCTCATAAAACTGGTTATTTTTGCATGTTAAAAATCAATGTGATTATATGACCATTTCATTGGACGAATGATAACATTAAAAATAACACTCCAGTTTATAGAATGTTATTGATAAAACAGTCTGTTGTGGTCACAGTTATCATTTAGTCATAAAAAGTGGATTACAAATGTCTGCCTTTGTTTTTCATTATGGTTATGCACCTTTTTTCATAATTGTGATACGCCTTATTTCATAATTGCCCCATACAGTTTTATGAAAGTAGACATGATGAAGTCAATATATATTATCTGATTCAGCAGTAAATATATAGCATGCATATATTTTACTTGTCACAAAAGAACACTTTGACAAAACATGAAATTTAGCTTTAATATGTTTATTCTTAAGTGAAGGCAAATGATGCATACAGAAATGGGAATCTTTGTACAATTTATTTCAGATCAAGAGTATTATCAGATAAACAATTGTTGGTTACAATTGTGTATGTTGATTTGTATGTTATAAAAATCGAAGTTTCCACTTTAAAGCATACAACTTAACAAATAACACTTAACAGACTTTTAGCAACTGATTATTTTAGTAAGCTTTCTGTAGCAAAGTAAATAAAAGACACAATTTTGAAAACATTTAAGAATTGTTAAACATTTTGATTTTCGCAACACCATTCTTGTCTATTTTCTGGCACAAACAATTTAAAACAAGTTTCGTATTGGAAGCAAAGTGAGTTTCAGTGTAAATGTGCTAGGCTATGCATTTTATGGTGTGCTATTGTAGCTTTGACAGACAGTATATATCTTCACTGTTAGGTTTGCTGTTGTAACATTGTTGTATGTTGTAATTACGATGATGGATATCAAGTGACATATGATTGTAACATTGTATACAACTGGTATCAAATGATAGTGAAATTTACTTCTATTATTGGTTTTTTTTTTTTGGGGGGGGGGGGGGGGGGGGGGGGGGCGGGTGTTGGACTACACTGGTGTTAATAGTCCGTTATTTGTAGACGTAACTCACTGTTACACTCTCGTTAGACCAAGAAGTTTTCAGTCTAATTCAGAAGCCATAAAATGCTATAATATAGTGGTCCTCTGGTGCATGCTTGTCATCTTCTCTTGTATTTATTTCTCGCTATGTCTTATAACATATACATAGTTTATCTATTAATTAAATGGATAACTATTTATAACGTAATAATTAGTCGAGCCGCAATAAATAGTACAGAGGCTAGCACACTTGCCAGATGGCCTGAAGGTCAGGGGATTTATAAAACACTGACCAGTTTAAAATGGGTATCAGGAAATGTTCTTGGAAGAAAAGCATCTGATGTGATATTTAAACACAGAATCCACAAATAATATGCTGCATGATTTATTGCCTGGCATATTTCGCTGCATCCCGTCAAGTGCATAATGCACCTGGTGATGCAATAAATCGTGCAACATATTGTTTGCAGCTTTTGTATTTAAACTGATTAAGGGAATACATTGTGTTGTGATATTTACCACATCAACCATTGAGTGCCATTTGTTCGGTATATACAAATGTAGCGCTAATACCATACACCCGGTATGCTTCAAGGTGTGTTTTTTTCTCTCAAGGTGTGGAAAAGGGTCTTTTAATTGACTCCTGGTTAAACTAGTCTTGTGGTACACATTTGTCAGACAAAGAGGTTATCAGTTTAATTCAAATGCCAGTGTGTGACATACTAACTGGTCCTGTGACATAATAACTGGTCCTGTGATACACGTTTGTGAGAACAAGAGGGTCATAGTCCCATTCAGGTGTCATAGTTTATGGTATAATAATTGGTGGTATATGCTTGTCATCTTTTCATGTTTTTCTCCTCTGACTACACCTCCTAACATGTACATATCTTCCTTAGCTATTGGCTAAATGGACAACTGCGAAAGCTCTATCATCCTCACAATGACTGATGTGTTATCACAATTCTCAGTCAACATATTTTCTGTCACGGTCACATTTACTTCATGTTAACAGATATTTTTGTGTGGAGGATCAGTGCTGGCTCCGTGATTCTCATGATGATCATTTTGTTACTTGACTATTATTTCTGTGCCTCTTTATTTAAATGAAAGTTTCATTGTTAGCAAAGGTTGATCTCATTATACATGTGAATCATAAGCTATCAGCGTTAAACCACATTGAATTGCAGCCTACATAAACACTGAATTTGTTATTGTTATTATTAATGTTATAATTTGCAGCAATATTAGCTTTTTGAGTTAAATGGCGTGATTCTGTATTACTTAACCCGTGCCTATATAATTATATATATGTTTATTATTGTCTTATTATCTAACTCCAGGTGGATGATGTCTCTTTTCCTATTCCACTCTTGTTGTTTAGAGTGGGGGAACCTAAGCTTGCATCCCACGGCTTTGGTACTGTTGTGCCATTGTGAAATTAGTGTACTCTGGCTCTTTCTCTGGCTCTATATTCATCTTTTGTTGTTGTATGCTCTTGTCGGTTCTGATCAAGTTTCATTCTCATAAGATGTTCAGTCAACTTGATTTGTTGTCTTTGCCTATCGTATTACTTATGTTTCACATTCTGTCTTTTCTGGAAGTCTGATAGCCATTCTCAAGCATTTCATCACATTTCACTGGTGGAATGTTGATAGGGACCACATTTCATACTATTAACAAAGCATTGGAAGAACAATACCATTTAAATACATCGTAATCTTCCTATGTTTGAGTATAGGTGATAACAGATGTGTCTGTTTTCCTTTTTGGCATCTTGTATCTCTGTTGAATCTACCATCCTTTGTGTAAATTCTGCCTAGATATTAGAACTCCGAGGACCTCCCTCCTCCTCTACCAATTGAGGCATAGGTATTCAGCCAACTCACTTTAAAACATCTTATCCTTAGCTATCACATGCAGCCCTGTCTTTGAATGTTTAGGTCTTCCTGTATTTCTTTTACTCTTTGGATTCCAGCAAAGGCCTTTCTGGTTATTCTATTCTCAGGTTTTCTCAACGTATGTCCTATCCAGGGCCTGCATCATTTCTTCACCTCATCGTTCACTGGTATATGTCTAGGCATCTTCATGAGTTCCCATTGGTTAGTTTTATTTTAATGTTGTCTGTTTGTATGTCTTTATGTCTCAAGAAGTTGGACTTAAATGTGTGTATTTGTGTAAAGATGTATTTTAGTAACACAATGAGAGAGATGGGATTAAAATTAACAGTTCAGGCTGAGTGAGTTAATACAACTGCTGCCTGGAAAAAAAGACAGCAAGAACAGTATCAAGTATGGAATAAACAATAACCACATGTTTAGGTACTTGATCAGTTACCAGGCTAAATCAGCCTGAAACGACTGTCACTATCAGCTTGTTTACATACACAAGATTTAATTATAATTTGGGAAATTAAATAAAACTCAAACCAGCGCTAGGGCTTGGGGATAGTGAAGCTGTGCTTCATAATTCCCCGACATACCAAGTCAAGTGTTTGAGGTTGGCGGTGGCTGATTTGGAAGCAGACCACTTTGCGTTGATTTTTATGGTATGAGGCATGTGTTAAAGCAATGGCAAACTACTAACCTAAAATGCTCTGTAAATTACATACAGCTAAACAATGCTGGGGGTGATTGCAGTGCCCTGTAAAAGACACGCAACTAACTAACTTTTTACAATAAAACTACCACAATTGTTAATTAGGATGTGTATTTCATGCAGCTTTTGATTGTTGTGAAAGAAAAGAGAAATAAGAAAAACGCCAAAGAAATGCAAGTATTTTAACTATTTGTTTTTGTACCACAGAAATGCAAGTATTTTAACTATTTGTATTTGTACCACACTGGTTGTGGTAGTGAGAAAACAAAGTACTAACTCTGCTACAGCCCAACAAATCGTATGCTGGTCGTACAGTTTAAGGACTTAGTTAAAGTATGCACAATTCTTTGGACCAAATGGCTGCACTGTTTAATGACAGTTTTGCTTGTTCCTTTAACTATCTTAATTGTATTTTTATTGCTGTAGCATTGATTAATTTTACATTTTGCAAAGAGGGCAAAAAGCATTGACAATTCTTTGCAGTGTATGTACTGTATGCTTATTCTTTATTTATGTTGACAGTTTGCGAGTTTGTTATTATTGTTGTTGTGTTTTTTTTTTCAAATCAGTTTAATTTTGTGATGAAATAAATAATTAGAGTATATCTTGTAGTCAGTACATAGCATGCAGGCATGCTATGTGACGCAGGGCTACGCTATATTCTATGCATATTTGATTTCAACTTTAGAATGTTTTAAACGTTGACACTTATTCATTAAATAATTTTATTACTACAAGCGCTGACATCAGTATCAACATCATTGTTTTAAGGTTGATTTCTTTAAATCTATTTTGATGGCTTGTGTTACAGGTTTCCAGATATACCACAAGATAAAATACCAACCATGTTAACTTATTAACTACCAAAAGTAACTGTGCAGTTGGAAAAATAGAATAAATAATAAGCCATAACTCATTCACATATTTTATATATCACAAGAATAACAGTAGTGGAAAATTGACAAACTTCAGCTGAAATTACACGAGCACACAATATACCTCTGGTTGAGAAATGTAAATAAATTATACAATACATTAAACAATTTAGTAACACATTTCTGGTCACAGGTCTCAACTAATCATGTGCACACAAAAAATTATTATGTAATTTAAAGTTATGTTATAACAAACTTATTCATGAATTAAGTGACACCAATTTGGTTAGATTATAACTAATAACATTAATAATGGATTAATAAAATTATGATAATTTAAGATAAGATATTTGTTCTGGCGTCACTTAAAGATTTTGACTATGACCATGATTGTCGTAACAGAAAGCAGTAAATGTCCAATCCTATAAATATCTTAATGTATTTGCTTTTAATAATTTCGTACAAGATAAAAAAATAAGTTATTCACATTGTGTACAATGTTAACTATAGCTCAACACTTTTGAAATAATTAATTCTCAGCATGTATTTCTGATATAATATTATCTATTTTCCTAAAAAAGAATAATGATATACACGCGTTGCATCAATTATTCTAAAAGTACCATCCCATTTTCTTTATTTTAAAGATGCATTTATGTGGTGCCGTATCTTCTGTGCCTGTTTTAACAGCTGAAAAATGATGTGCCTGTAAGTTCAGATCTTAGTGCTATTCATACCTCATTAATAAAGGTGGAAACTTTATTGTGTCTTGTGTCATGTCACTTCACTGTTGATGCTTAGAATTAGCATGTGGCCAAGGGGTTGGGATGGCCGCCTGAGACATTGTGATAAGTCTCTCTATCATCTGTAAAGCAAGAAGGGGGTGGGGGGTGTTATATCTATCAAAGGTGAAATAACAATCCTAGCCTGTACACTGCATGGGTGGATGGTAATGGATGTTAATGGACACAGGACACTGAAGACTCCTTGGGCATGATAGTGCATGAGGTAGGGGAAATGGCGATAGGCTGGTTTGTTTTTCAGCATACCCTGATAAAAGCAGCATTCTGCAAAGACTAACTACATTATAATGATGATTCTGCACAGTGACTGCTCTGTTAAGTGGGTGACATTCCTCAGCCCGAACTCTCCATACAGACACTAGTATATAATACAATACAATGGTGGTCTGAAGTAGACTGAATACAATGGTGGTCTGAAGTAGACTGAATACAATGGTGGTCTGAAGTAGACTGAATACAATGGTGGTCTGAAGTAGACTTTAATACAATGGTGGTCTGAAGTAGACAATAAAATGGTAGTCTGCAGTAGACTTAAATCAATGGTGGTCTGAAGTAGGCTGAATACAATTGTGGTCTGAAGTAGGCTGATTACAATGGTGGTCTGAAGTAGACTGAATACAATGGTGGTCAGAAGTTGACATACACCGTAATGACAGTAGATGGTACTACCTGCTTTCTGTTAGCTTAGCACCGAACGTTGGGCAGCGCTTACCAAACCCGACACCCCACATTGTGCCAACAGCTTTGGGCAGAAGAGCGCAATTGGGAGAGTACAAGCCTTATCCTGGTGCGAGGAAATGCAATTTAATGACAAAATGTCATGGCAGGGCAGACAGGCTCTAAGCCTTGGTTGGCAGCTGGTCTAGGATCGAAGCTCCGACAGGTGTACAGTTAGAGCATTGCTTTGCTGATCTGGCAGCTTGTCTTGTTCCAGATGTATTGGTGTTACCATTCCTCTAGAGTGAACTAGGCAGGCCGAGAGAGGGATCATGCTGCATGGGCAACACATGGTCTCTATATTTTAGCCCAGGCTTTGTGCTTTGGAGATGCATAACTCCATCCCTAGTCTTGACCGATCTCGGAATCAAGCAGGAGGTGGCATTTACGGGTTGTAAATCCTTGTAAATGGCGTAGATATGACGCGCCACGTATTGTCTCTGACGGTGGGAGACACCTACAGGTGCCACTGATCAGCTACAGCCCGCCTCAAGCTGGGCAGCCCCCGGCCAGTTAGGTGCTGATCCGCCACAGCCTGCCTGCTTCAATGGGTGCTTGGGGCTAGGACAAAAGCTGAATCACAGGCTGGAAAACCAATGCACCAGGTATTACTAAAAAGAAAAATAGAAACCTCAAGCTATGGCTTGCAACCTGAAACATAAGAACCATGTGTCCAGGATTTTCCACTGACCTGACGAATATTGATGATATGAGAAAAACGGCTATGATTGATGCCGAACTCAATCATCTTAACATTGATATTGCTGGCATGCAGGAGACTTGCCTCGCTGAGGAAGGGTCACTCAGGTAAAACAATTACACCTTTTTTGGAAGGGTAGAGAGCAGGCAGAAAAATGGCAACATGGTGTGGGCTTTGCAGTGAAAAATTCGCTACTGGGAATTATTGAAATTCCAACTGGAGGTAATGAAAGACTATTATCCCTGCGCTTGGCAACCTCTTGTGGTTTTACCACCATTATCACTGCATATGCACCGACACTTGCTTCCTCTGATGATGTGAAGGATTCGTTCTATGAGGAGTTAACTCTGTGATCAAGGCAGTTCTAAAATTTGACTACATTTATATGCTCAGTGATTTCAATGCTCGTGTGGGCAAGGACTCGAGTTCATGGCCAGTGTGCCTTGGAAAATACAACATCGGTCGTATGAATGAAAATGGACAAAAGCATTGCACCAGAAATGACCTATGTATTACAAACTCTTTTTTTAAAACAAAACAACTGCGTAAGGTCACATGGAAACAAAGATCCGGCAGTTTGCATCAGCTGGATTTCATCACACGGAGACAACATCTGAAACAAACTTCATTACCTTGAAGTTATCACAGTGCTGACTGTGATACGGATCATTCTTTGGTTGTTGCAAGGTTTAGACTGAGACCAAAGAGAATCTACACAGCTAAACACAAATCTACCTCCAGGATTAATATTATTAACACCCATGACCCTGATAAGTTCCACCAGCAACTTGAAGACGCTTTCAGTGATACATCAGAAAATTGTTCAGTAAGTAAAAAGTGGGGTAAACTTAAGGAAACTATAAAACAACGGTAGGGGTTTACGGCACTGTGAATCATAAGAGGCAGGACTGGTTTGCAGCAAACAGCCAGACATTGCAGCCCTGGATTGATAAAAATAAGTTAGCTCTCTTAAGAAACAAGGAAATAACAACGCGAAGCACTCTCAGTGAGCAGAAGCAAGCTAGGAAGGATGTCCAAAAGGCTGCCAGGCAGTGTGCAAATGATTATTGGATCACGTTATATGAGTCCATTCAAATCGCAAGTGATAAGGGAAACATCAGAAGCATGTATGAAGGAATAAAGAAAGCTTGTGGTCCAATGATCAAAAGAAGTGCACCACTGAAAACCTTGACTGGAGAAATCATCACTGATAAGAAACAGCAGATGGATAGATGGGTAGAGCACTATTTGGAGCTTTACTCAAGTGAAACCAAACTAGCGGATGATGTCCTCAACGCCATAGAGGCCCTGCCAACTCTTGACCACCTGGACACACTTCTCACTATAACAGAAGTGTGCTATAAATGAACTTGCATCTGGCAAGGCTCCAGGTAAGGATGGGATTCCAATAGAGTTTATCAGGAGTGGGCAAGACACACTCACTCTACAGACCCACCAGCTAATAGAGCTATGCTGGCGAGAAGGACAAGTCCCACAGGATTTCAAAGATTCAATCATCACAACACTGTACAAGAACACGGGCGATCGGAGCGACTGCAACAACTATAGGAGTATTTCACTTCTGTGTATTGTTGGGAAAGTATTTGCCAGAATCAACCACTGTTTATTGCCTTCATCGACCTCACAAAAGCATTTGATTTGGTCAGTCGTGAGGGTCTGTTCAAGGCACTAAAGAAGATTGGCTGCCCACCAACTCTTCTGTCCATTGTGGAATCGTTCCACACATGCATGAATGGTGTAATCAAGTTTGATGGTGCAACTTCAGAAGAGTTTGAAGAGTGGAGTTAAGCAAGGTTGTTTACTAGCTCCCACCCTCTTTGGAATATAATTTTCACTTCTACTGAAATATGCCTTTCGTGATCAGGGTGGTGTTATATACATTCACTCTACAATGCTCAGAGATTGAAGGCCAAGACCAAAATTAGAAGAGTATTGATCAGAGATGATGCTTCAGTTACGACCCACTCTGAGGAAGAATTACAACGTCTACCATCTGCATTCTCCAATGTTTGTTCTGAATTTGGTTTAACAATTAGCAAAAAGAAGACAGATTATGTCGCAAAGTGCACATGGGATACCACCAATCTTTATTGACGATGCCGAACTGGAGATAATAGACCGTTTTACATATCTAGGATCAGAGATAAATAGCAAATTATCCCTAGATCAGGAAATCAACATCAGGATTGGTAAAGCAGCAACAATAATGAACAGGTTAAGAAAAAGAGTCTGGGAGAACAGGAAGCTTACTGCCAAAACAAAAGTCCTTGTCTATCAAGCCTGTGTCCTTAGCACTCTTCTTTATGGTAGTGAAGCCTGGATAACTTACTCACACCAAGAGAAACGTTTAAACTGTCATGTGCGGTATCTGCGAAGAATATTTGGTATTAAGTGGCAAGACAAAATCACAAATACTGAAGTATTGGAAAGATCAGGTTGTGTGACGGTTTATTCCATGCCATTCGTAGACTTAGATGGATAGGACATGTTAGGAGGATGGATGATGGTAGAATACCAAAGGACATCTTTTTTGTGAATTACAGATGGGTAAGAGATCTCAGGGTCTGCCTCTACTACGATACAAAGATGTGTGTAAGCGGGACATGATTGATACAGACATTGATAATGCACATTGGTAGCAAGTCGCCGCAGAACGTGTTGCATGGAGGGCAAATATCAGAAATGGAATAAAGACAAAGGAGAAAATTATTGCAGATAAGTCAAACACTGAGTGTGTGAGATGTAAGGTGGTGCATGATGGTGGAAATGACCATGTGTTCACATGCATCCACTGTGGACGAACATTTACAGCGCGAATTGGTCTTATCAGTCACATTTGATATCGCCATGGGTTGTAGTTATTATGCCTTTTTGAAGCACAAACTATCGTCTGTCAAAACGGCAAGGTGCCAATGGTCTGAAGTAGACTTAATACAATGGTGGTTTGAAGATGTAGAGCAGTTTACATCTTTCCAAATGGTGCTGTAGCTTGCATGCTACTATCTTCTCGAGTACTTTACCAAATGTGGTTTGTAAGGTGATAATTCTACATCCATTTAGTTTTGAGTGATTCTTGCCTGGCTTTGGGAGTGGGACAAGGTAATTGTGCAACCAATCCTAGGGTATGTCTGCCATTTTCATCCTAAAGTTGAAACAAATAACCATCTCTTCCAGGTCACCATCGTTCATGTTCTTCATATGAGTGTAACTAAACTAACTCCACCTGGACCTGGTGTCACTTGTTCTCTTCAGAGCACATCTAATATCCTCTACCTGTACCTTGTCTTCATAGAAGTTATTCCTAGTGGCATGTGACAAGGCTTCTCTGACCATGTCCCTGATAGCCCTGTCCTGCTGATCAATCTATTTTAGGAATCGTGCAAGAAATATCTCCCCCTTTCCTTGTCAGTTGTCATAGGTTGGTTATTTTCATAGTGTACTGTACCATGTGTTCAAGGCTGTGCCTTTCTGTTCATCTGCTTATGCAGTTTCCAGAATTTTCCCAATGTTACATCCTCACCAGCTTCATTTATAAACTGTTCCCATTTAATCTTTTTGCTCTCTGTTGCTTGGAGCTTAAAATTCTGCACCATTTTTTTGGTCATTCCTTCAGCCTCATCCAATTCTGTATCGACTAAACTGGTTATTTTCCACACCCTGGTACAATACCAGCCTATGCAATAAATGCAATAAATAAATGTAGCCACTTTTCCAAAAGGTTTTTCTTGCTTCTTCAGATCCTCACATACTGGTGAGAAGGATTTCTGATGAAGCAACCAATGAAAGAGGAACTGCAGGAGTGTGAAAATAATAGGGGAATAATGTCAGTTCCTGGGAAAATATGAATATTGATCATTCTGGAAAGATTAAGAAATGTCTTGTCAAATAACTAAGGGGTGAACAGTCAGAAAACTGACCAAACAGATTCTGCACAGACCAAATAGCCACATTTATTAATAGCACTGGAGCAAAGCATTGAAATAAATTTGCCACTTTATATTGGATGTCTGGACTATGAAATGTTCTTTTAAGGCACTGATAATCTCTTTGGAAACTGATGTAGCACTCTCGTATCCCACGAAAGATCATGAGTTTATGAAGGTAACTTATAGAGACATGGATTATAGAGTTCTTCATGAGAGAAAACTAACGGATATGTTTGAAACAAGAAGAGGAACGCTTTATTAAATGTGTTTTGTTACCTTTATTATTTCTATGACTTGAAATCTTTCCCAGCAGTAACTATTTGGCTTGCAAAGGGATTTTGAACATACACAACGTATACGGGTCTATACACCAAATTTACTATCCAGACATCGTAACCTCTGAGCTACTATGCCTATGGGACAGAGATTGACATAACATGTCAGCTATTACATCCCTGGGAGAGAGGTAGGCATTGTAATCTTTGAGCTACTGTGTCTGACAGACAGACATAACCTGTCAGATAATACATCCCTGGGAAAGAGGGAGACATCACAACTTCTGAGCTACTGTGCCTATGGGACAGAAGAAAATGAACAAACAAACAAACTTTATTTTCAAGGGATTAAAAATTGGGCATGCAGGCCCACGGGCCATTCTGCCCTTCTAATATCTTTGCTCTCATACATGAGTTCATCCATACATCACTTATGAAGCAAATCTTAGTCAACAACAGAACAATATGCATTAACATGCATGGAAAATGTACAATAATCAATAATACATGACTCACTAAGATTAATTTTTGACATGGCAATTATAATTACCTGGGGGGCTGCGTGGTCTCGAGGTACAATGTCCGCCTCGAGTACTGGAGGTCCCGGGTTCATGCCCCGGTGAGGACCGGGATTTTTTCACGGGACTTCTAGTAATAAAATTTCCCCTGGTCTCTGGGTAGTGAGATCGGACGCCCATGTGTATTGTTGCGCACATAAAAAATCCCTTGGCAGTTGGAAATTGAAAAAGAGTAGCCTAACAGCGCTGCCCAGGCACAATTTTGAGTTAAAAATCTACCCAAAGTATTTCAGGATCCTCGCCAGCACTACGGAGTTCGTGCACTGAGCTGAGTTTCTCCAAACTCAGGTTTGAGTTAGGAGGAGAACGGAGCACTTAAGGGTTACACCCGTGTGCCGTGATGTTGATCCATTGACTAAACTAAACCAAACTGTAATTACCTAAGGTGGGTTTAACGTACCATACATTTAGGAATGTTTATTACACTAGTTATTATTTGAGATAATTATTATTAATTTCGGTTTTTATCTTTTTTAGGGGGGCATGTAGTCTGTACTGAGATAGTGTTCAAACAGGTTGCGACTGAATGTATAGTGATTGGTAGTGTCTTTGATTTCTTGTGGTAGATTGTTTCACAAATGAGTGACAGAGTATGCTAAGCTTGTTTTTGTATAAGTTTATCCTAGGTTTAGCGACATGAAGTATGTTTAGTTGTTCGCATTGTCTTGCGTTATATTTAAACACTGGCCAAAGGTAGCATGGAGCATTTTGAAATAGATGTATACCCGTGAGCTTCTTCATCCTAGGGACAGAAGTAGATGTAACCTCTGACCCTCCGTCCCTAGGCAGACTCGCAACGTCTGAGCTATTGTGTCCCTGTTACAGAGGTAGAATGTTTAAAACATATGACTGTGGAGAGGGATGTAGAAGTTTATAACAGCTATGCCGGAGATCACTAGGTGTTGTACCTAGTTAGTTAATTAGTTAGTCGCTGTTCCAACTTCGCGGCAACGGGTCATCCCCATTATGCTCCGTTCCTGTGCTAGTGAATATCACACAAAACGCTCCTCACTGCCCTATGTGAACAATGGAATAGACAGGAGTATCAGCAAGCCAACAGCCCACACAAGTACACTGTGCATAATGCCACTGCCAAAATGCCAACACAAAAGTCTTCCACGAAAAATACAGTTCATCGCCGATGGAAATGGCAGTCACCAGAAAGACTTCATTGACCCAGGTTTCATCCCATATGGCTCGGTCTCCATATGCAAGGCGACCCGCCAAAAGCGACGCACAAAGCACGAACTCTGCAGCTTCAGCAATGACCCCCAGGAGTCTCCTGAAAAATGCACTCGTGAACCGAAAAGGCAAAACAGTCAATCCAGCACCAGCCGGCCACCATCGTTTTGAACATGCAGTTCACGCTACAAACAACCACGGACAGATGTAAAAGCATTCCATGCGAAATTCATAGCTCACAGCGTCATGCCACGCACTCACTCATTAGCAGGGCGACGGAACCATAGCCTCCTTAGTCGCCTCTTACGCCGTGCATGGTAGGCAACAGTGTTACTATTCTTTGCTCCTCTGAATGGGCCCCAGCAACACACGGGCGAAGTGTTATTATTGATTTAAAACTCAAAGACTGAAATCAAGATGTACAACAAAATACACAAGTAACAGCATATATTTATGTATGTGTATATATTGAATAATGAAGAGACCAACAATAGATGGCACAATTTAGTGCTGGGAATATTTCACTGCTTTCAGCGCTTGGGATTTTTCTTTTAATCATTTGATAAGATCTTGTGCCAATACCTCTTTATATCCTGAACAAATACGCAGGACCCCTATGAGTATTCTTTCATGTGAACTATAATATCAATGTTTAAACACATCATGCAGGCATTTACAAACACTCAAGGATCTTTTTAAGGTCTGATATATGCCATAAAATATGAAAATGTATTTCAGTGAGCTTTCATCATCATCTTGTTGAAAGTCCTTTGCAGAATGTCGTCATCACTAGCCAGTGGAAGATTCTCAATCCTTTGCCAGTTCCCCTGCCTCATGTATTTTCATGCCCAGCGTCTTTAGCAGATTCAGCACCAAATAAAAAGTAGGTTTGCACCAAACAAAAAATGGATGGCAGAAAATGAGAAGTAGGGGTGTGTCACAGTTATGACTTAAATGTTGTCAATATGATAGCAGACGTGTTGTATCGTAACCCAATGACAACATTTTGGTGATATATAATCCCATGGCAGATACAGGAAGTTTATATTTTTTGTGTTGCACTTGCTCACTTTGAACTCAAGCATAGTCCATTCACTCTACTTCTAGTAGTGCTGGACTGAAGTTTGCATGTGGATTAGCTTTCCCTACTAACAGTGTCCCTTGCCATTAGGCCAACCCACTCCAACTTCAGAGGTACTTGTAATTTACGTCCCCAAGTCAAGAATGATAGGTCAACATTTTAGTCTAATTGTTAGGTGTAGGGGTTGAACCCTTACCTCAACATCAGCACACTGGATGTTTAAGAACATGTGTTCTTATCCATTCGGCCATGCTGACCTACAGATATGGGAAGTTGCTTAAGACGATTAATCATCCCATGACACTTAATCAGTTAAGATCCTCTATCTTGTTGACTGACCCCTGCCTCACTTCCAGGAACCCCTGCCTGGATGTCCAGCAACCATGTTGTCCATTACTGGTCTTTCTGAACCACTGAGACATTCAACTCTTACAGTACGAAGCAACACATCACGTGTGATGGAATCTTCTCAGTGGGTTCCAGCCTTAGTGTGATATGTTCTCTAACCTTCGACATTTGCTCAAAGCATATCAAATAAATATGGCATTCCTAGTGGACACTTTGACTGTACAGTTAGCCTTCATAAAAGCCATGCACTTGTCATTTTGCATAGTGGTTTTACCTCTTGGAAATCTGCTGCGAAAACTTCTAGGACTAGCGGAATTAATGTGGCCAACGTGTTTCCTTTTGAAAGACATGCTGCTGTTTAAATGCCCATTTGCTTTAATAAAAGCTGCATTTTACAAGATGAAAAGTATCTTATGCAATAAGTGACATTCACTGAATGTTAGAATGAGTTATATCAAACGTGCTCTGCTGTAAGGCAGAGACACTTGATATATGAACGAACAAATTAGAAAGAGCTCGGATTCAGCAGAGATGCCATTTCTAATATGATGTGAATACTTGGATCTGTCAGAATAACTAACAAGGAATTTTTGGGACAGGCTAAAGAAAGTAGAAAGTTATGTGCAACAAGACAGAGACAATGTCCTTTGGTTATATAAAGTGAAATCTGTGGAGAGAGAACATTTGGCAGGGCTCATCATGATGATTTCTTCAGTATTCACATCTTGTCAAATGTCAAGGGCTTTACATGATTGAAAATGAAATCAATAATAAATTTGAAAATGAAATCAATAATAAATGTCAATGGCTTTACATGACTGAACATGAAATAAATAATAAATATAAAAATCAAATCAATAATAAATATCAAGGGCTTTACATGACTGAAAATGAATCAATAATAAATTTTAAATTGAAATCAATAATAAATTTAATTGACATATTTCAATCATAATACAGAGAGTCTAGTTCACAACACAGTGAAAACATGTTTACATTATTATAATAGTAATACATATATAGCAGTCATTATCTAATTGTTTATGGTATAACAATTTTTAATACAATAACATAAACAACAATCTGTCTTGTCATTGTATTTTGATCATAATTGTACCATTACAAAGTAAAATTTAAACATCTGGAAATATCATCAATCATTACATGTCTGTTATAAAAATAGAATTACAATAGTCACCAACAAATAACTGTTATTCTGGGATGTCATAATCAAGTGCACTTATATTTTGTTATTTGAATTATCTGTTTAAAAATAGTTCCTAAGTTCTCTAGAATCTTTCTTTTCTTTATCTTATTTGATAACTGCATTCCTACCAAATTTAGTGTTCTTTTCTGACTTTTACTTGACTTGATTTATTTGGTTGTTTCGGGATTTGAGGTTTGAAGTTTGAGCACAACTCACTACTGGCAATGCTGATCATATTCCAGTACAAACTTTGGGCCTTATCCACATCAGACTGGAAGCACTAGACTCGAGTTTCGCTCTCGTTTGAGTGCGTCAGTAGTGCATATACCTGACGACCAGGGATCAAACTCTTGATCACTGGAGTATGAGGCGGGTGTGTAACCATGTGTTTTACTTGACTGTAATGTAGTTGAAAACTATGAGTTATTAAACTTATTAAGTCTTTAACTGTCTCCTGTTGGTTCTTGTTTTCATATCTTATGTTCTGCAGCAACTTTTATTTGTTGTAATTATTATATTTATTACATCGTGATACTTGAACCTGATAACCTAGCAGTGGCATATGCTTCTTGTGTGCTTATTTAGAAAATGAATTACATTGGTTATGAATTTCTCTAGTCAGGGTTGAAAATTCTGATGTACAGAAGTGAATCATGGACAATTAGCAGATAAGTGAGGAATTATGTGGAAGCTGCAGACATGTGGTTTTATATAAAAATTATGAGAACACCATGGGCAGATAGAAAGAGAAATGACAATATCCTGAAAGAAGTGACTCACAAGGAGAACTGATTATTGGCATCAGAAGAAAACTGTCCCCATTCTTTGGGCATGTCATGAGAAGGGGAAAGCTGGAGTATGTCATCACAACAGGAAGGGTGAAGGGAAAGAGAGACAGGGGGTGACCAAGAGAAAAGAATCTGGACAGTCTGACATTTGGCATGAGGGATGTCGATATCAGAAATTATTTGCAGCATAAGAGACCAAAGGCTGTGGACAAACATGATCACCAACACCACAAACAATGAACTATAAGAAGAAGTAAAAATTCAGTGTGTTAAAAATTTGGCATGATTAAAACTGATGAGATCTTTAACTGTCCGGGAGGGCACACAGCAATAGGAGAACATAAAGATTAACATTTATAGTTCACTCTGAAGTTACCTTCCGTGAGTCTAGATAGTAAGTGGGTCTGGAAATAGTAATACCAAAAGTTTGGGAAAAATGTACACTGCTCAACATTGAATTCAGTAAGAGACAAAATGTAGCAATCTCTGACCCAGGTGGATTGTCGTCTGAAATAGAAACAAACTCACTTATCCCCACCATACCTACCTTAATTTGCATTTGTGTCAAGTTTACTTACTCTACAAAGATTTCATCAAAGATGACTGGCCCTAATTACCTGTAAGTAGACTTGTTCCTATTAATCTTGCTTTATTGCCTACTATGTGATTTCCAAAATCTATGACGTTAGCATGCTCAATCTTTATTTTTGCCCACATATTAGAAGGCTAGGCATCAAATTTCACACACCGAGATCATGGAAACTGTCCTATCATTAGAAGGCAATGGTACCTTTAAGTTTTCAGGACTATTCACAGTAGTTTTAATGCTTATTTCATAAGTACACACGTGATTTGTGAACATGTCAACAGATATATGCATATAAAAATAACGACAATAAAGAAACAGTACACAATTTTTGTAAGAAAATTATCTTGTCTCCTCTTTTCCTGAAGAATGGACGAGTAAGGATGCTGAGTAAATGCCACCTGAAATCATAAATAATCAAATCTTGTGAAATTCTATCATAAGCCTGATAACATGCCTCTGTTGCTGTTATGTATAAATTATGTATCACACCTTGAATCCATTTATGATGTGCTCTTCCTCTTCTCTCTTTTCAGGTACACTTGCCTCCATAATTACTATTTCTAGACATTCATGGTCTCTGCATGGCCAAAATATTTCAGTTTCCTAAATTCTATTTGTCTTAATAGCCAGTCTTATTCAATATTGATTCCTTGTTGGATAGATCTGTTCTTTGACTGCTATTTTCTACTAGGCAATTGTAAGGAAGGTATTCTACAACTAGTTAATTTAAATCAAAATTAGTAATAATTTGCAAACAAGATAGACTAAATTTATATCTTAAAGACAGGAGTAGTAAAGGCTGGCTGTGGAAAGTATTAAATCAGTGCGGTTTTGAAGAAAACAACCAAGGAAGTTACACTGAAAATTAAGTACATACAACAACTCAAAGAGACAGACAAATAAAGAAAAACAAACAGGAAAATTCTGAATGTTTTGAGAGATACAAAAGAACTATAAAAAGAAGTTGGTGGCATGTCTTTACAGTGTGTTGTGATCAACCCCAGTTTTTATTGGCTGTTTGTGATTTACTAGGCACATTCTAATTTAGTAGTTTGCCATTTCTTTCTGAATGGTCGACGCCTCATACCATTGAAATTAGCACAAAGTGGACTGCTTCCAAATCATCCGCAGCTGATTTCGAACTCATAAGAATATCATTCATTGGCACCTTGCCGTCTTGACAGACGATAGTTTGTAAGGGATGGAGTTATTGCCTCTCCATAGCACAAAGCCTGGGCTGCCCATGCAGCATGATCCCTCTCTCGGCCTGCCTAGTTCACTCCAGAGGAAAGGTAACACCAATACATCTGGAACAAGACAAGCTGCAGAAGCTGCCGGATCAGCAAAGCAATGCTCTAATTGTCCACCTGTCGGAGCTTCGATCCTAGACCAGCTGCCAAACAAGGCTTAGGGCCTGGTCTGCCCTGCCATGACACTTTATCTTTAGGTTGCATTTCCTCGCACCAGGGTAAGGCTTGTACCCTCCCAATTGTGCCCTTCCGCCTGAAGCCGTTGGCACAATGTGGGGTGTTGGGTTTGGTAAGCACCACCCAACGTTCGGTGCTAAAAGAAAGCATGTATGATGTGTGTGTGTGTGTGAGAGAAAGAAAGAAGAGAGAAAGGAAAAAGAGAGGGAGAGAGAAGAGAGAGGAGGGAAAGAGAGGAGAAAGAGAGAGAGAGAGAAAACGAGAGAAGCAGAAAAAACTGTACAAACCATGCCGTATTCAAGAGGCCATTTATCAGCGAAGCATGTGTTGAACAGAAGATCTAGGGAATGGCGAATGTAATAACTTCTTCCAGCAACGCCTGACCTCAACTGTGATGAAGCAGTAAATACATAATAAATAACATTTCACTACCCAAAGGCAGTATCGGTTATGTGACTACTTTTATATTTATAATGATGAAAAGTTGATTCTACATTATCAATGTCCCCATTAGATGGTGTCATTTACTTCCAGGTATACAAATTCCACTCAACAAAAAATGGTCATTGCCTGTCTTAAACTCTCATAAAGAAATCATCATCATCATCAAGTGTCTTGTTGTGAATAGAACTTTACCCAATAAGAAGAGTCTTTTGGAATTTTTATAATTTTGAAAAACTGTGTGTTGAAACTTCCTACTCCACTCATACACTTGCTTGGCTGACAAGCATGCATTAACCTACTTGACCTTCATTCGCCAATGAATTTCTAATGGTTTCATCCCTTCACTGATCAAACACCGGATAACAGAACACTGCTCCTCTTTGGTGCATGTCAAAAGTGGGGTGGCCATGTTCATCTGCACCATGATGTCATATGCTTGACACCCTTACCAACATTATTTACAGATTACAAGACAATGGCATAGTTATTGTAATTTCTATCATATTTTTAAGGTTGAAGCCCTCTCATAGATTGAACTCCAGGAGATAGAACAAGCTTGGTGTGAGTTGGTTGAGGGTCTATGTTACTCCAGGAGATAGAACAAGCTTGGTGTGAGTTGGTTGATGGTCTATGTTTCTCCAGGAGATAGAACAAGCTTGGTGTGAGTTGGTTGAGGGTCTATGTTACTCCAGGAGATAGAACAAGCTTGGTGTGAGTTGGTTGAGGGTCTATGTTACTCCAGGAGATAGAACAAGCTTGGTGTGAGTTGGTTGATGGTCTATGTTTCTCCAGGAGATAGAACAAGCTTGGTGTGAGTTGGTTGAGGGTCTATGTTACTCCAGGAGATAGAACAAGCTTGGTGTGAGTTGGTTGAGGGTCTATGTTACTCCAGGAGATAGAACAAGCTTGGTGTGAGTTGGTTGATGGTCTATGTTTCTCCAGGAGATAGAACAAGCTTGGTGTGAGTTGGTTGAGGGTCTATGTTACTCCAGGAGATAGAACAAGCTTGGTGTGAGTTGGTTGAGGGTCTATGTTACTCCAGGAGATAGAACAAGCTTGGTGTGAGTTGGTTGAGGGTCTATGTTACTTCAGGAGATAGAAAAAGCTTAGTGTGAGTTGGTTGAGGGTATATGTTACTCCAGGAGATAGAAAAAGCTTGGTGTGAGTTGGTTGAGGGTATATGTTACTCCAGGAGATAGAAAAAGCTTAGTGTGAGTTGGTTGAGTGTTACTTCAGGAGATAGAACAAGCTTGGTGTGAGTTGGTTGAGGGTCTATGTTACTCCAGGAGATAGAACAAGCTTGGTGTGAGTTGGTTGAGGGTCTATGTTACTCCAGGAGATAGAACAAGCTTGGTGTGAGTTGGTTGAGGGTCTATGTTACTCCAGGAGATAGAACAAGCTTGGTGTGAGTTGGTTGAGGGTCTATGTCTCAACTGGGGATACAGGGCAGAAGAAGATTACATTCTGATTTTATGTTGCCTGACTACTTACTCTGGTGTAGTGTTCAAATGTCTAACTTACTCTGGTATAGTGTTCAAATGTCTAACTTCACGTTGCCTGACTACTTACTCTGGTGTAGTGTTCAAATGCCAGGTCAGCCAATGCTTGTCCATTTTTGCACTGCACTTGTGAAAATTCCTTCACGACAGTGGGAAGGTGTTCTGTACAGATATGTTTAAATGCTACTTTAAAGACCATGAAATAATTTATTGTGATTAATTATATTTATACACATAATTTATTATAACGATTAGTAGTGTGACTCTTCGCCGGCTGTTGAACGACAGGACGGAGCACATATGGGAATGTTGTGAGTGCAGTGATGTAAGTTCTTAGCTCAACTCAACACAATTTATTACGTCTAATATGTATCAGGTGTGATGTGAAACCAAGAGGTTTAAAAGAAACAATCGGAGCACACAGGCTATCAGAAAGATGATGCATATTTATCATCTTGACCGAAGTGAGCAAGTAGCAATCTTCAGACTCCACATAGGACTTAACAGGCTGCAATACCATTTGCTCAATAAACTAAAAAATACTGATGAATGTAACTGGAATAGGTAAAATAATATAGTCATCTACACTAGACTAGATTTAGCTATTGACACAGATGGATATGTTGTTTCACAAGTGAGGAGCTCATGGGCTTTT
The DNA here is from genome assembly GCA_014155875.1 of Cepaea nemoralis. NCBI lineage: Eukaryota > Metazoa > Mollusca > Gastropoda > Stylommatophora > Helicidae > Cepaea > Cepaea nemoralis. The sequence goes on along the minus strand of JACEFZ010010313.1, from coordinate 122,579 downwards.
ACAGCGCTTTTATGTGGAGGGGGAACTAAAGGAAGACTGCGATGTCTTCACCTTGACAAAAAGCTTCCTGATTATGGAGGTTGTGGCTGGAGTCACAGGCATACTCTGTTAAGTGTTAAGTATACTCAGAAAGATCAAGATGGGCTGGGCTTGAAGACAGTGGATGAAGACACTGAAGACATATGTGACAATAATCAACTTCTTATTTGTGCGAGGCCATGCAGGTGTAAGAGGAAATGAACATGCTGATAGACTTTCAGGTGGGGCTACTGTGGAAAGCCGATTAGCAATGGACCAAGCTGATATAATGAAATCCGCAGAGAGGCAGGGAGATTAAACAATTCAAGTGATAACTGTGAAACTGCAACCTTGACCTGCCTGCAAGAGCATCAAGTTACAAGGGCATAGAAAAATAGTCAACCAACACAGAATTGTTGTGGTAAGCCACCAAAGGCTGAGGGAGATACTGAGGAAGGGGTCCAAGCACTTATGGACTGAATGCTTCAATTTGCATTGAGGATAGTCTAACTAATTAGGTAAAATGGCATTACATTTGTTTATGAGTTTATGAGAACATTTAAAGCAATACGAAGAATGTATACAAATGCAGTGACACTAAACAAAAAGAGATGCTGAATGGATGTAAGATCATGTGATGACAGATGAAACACATACTGAATAAAAAAGAAAGCTGTTAATCTGTCATACAGAATATTATTTATTCTAGAACAGTGGTTCTCAACCGGCGGCGAATTCCCCCCCCCCCCCCCCCCCCCCCCAGGGGGGAATTTTAGGGTTTCCAGGGGGGGGAATTATGATTATTTCAAGATTGCGTTAATGCAAGAACCGATTACTTGATATTGTATTGTTTATCCCTTCATACTTTACAGTTCTGTATGTCTCACCTTTCTGAAATTCATTTTATAATGTAAGTAAACCCGCAAATCACGTTTTATGTAGACGTCTAGACTTGTTTTAGTATGTGCTATTAAATTTAGCTTCCATTATTACATATACTGTGTAGGGAGGGGGGGGGATTTTTAGGGAGGAAATACGAAAGGGGGGGGGGGGAATGACGGTCTGAAAATATTGTGAAGGGGGGAATGACAGTCTGAAAATATTGTGAAGGGGGACACGGGCCAAAAAAAGTTGAGAACCGCTATTCTAGAAGATGCCCTACTAAATAAGGAAGAGACAAAAGTGCCATCGAAGAAACACAGAGTGTAAAATATTTCAAATATGAAATTATTACAAGGGGAGATAATGAGGAGCATAAGACAAAAGTAAAGGACTCTTTTTCACAGAAAGATGCATATTGAGCATGTATCAGCCCCAGATTTTTATGTCTATTGGCACTTGATGAGTCATGTGGTCAATCCCTGCCGGCCGCCTTTGCTCTACAAGTAATTTCATAGGCACACATTTTAGGCTGGGTCGACCTGGAAGCCCAGGTAAATGAGACAAACAAATTCAACCAAGAGGAGATTTGAACACATGACCACTGGGTCTGCAGACAGACGTAATAGCCTCTAAACTACCATGTTAGGATAAAGCGTCTTCTGCTTTTGCCTTTATTCTCCAAATATAGCGTACGCCCTCAACTAACTCACGCCAACCCCTTTGTAGGCTTGTTTATGATTGGTTGGATTTTGCAGCAAAAGTTTTCTAATGATCAAGTAGCCAGTCTCAGTCAACCTTCCTGAATCGTCTTTTATGACAAGCACAGTGGGTTAGAGTGTTACTAATCTTTGCTTTCATTATAGGCCCTGGTAATATACAGGTGAATGTGAAATGTTCTGATGAGTAAATGATGCTACTGTAATATTTAACATGACATACTGAAGCAAGGAACTGACCATGACATTGACCACATCACCCATCGAGTGCAAATTTTCTAAAAATATAAAAATATAAAAAATATATGTATAGGCCTTATTCACAATAAACATCATGGCGTGAAAATGGGGCAGCCACCTTTACTTGTTTACTGAAGCACACTATGATGAAATTAATATATATTTCAGTTGCTGAAATAATTTCAGAAAATGAAGAGTATCTTGTGCAATAGGTCACTGTCACTGATTGTAAGAAAGAGAGTGCTGAAATGCTATGTAGAATCAGTTTTGCTGTATGGCAGTGAATCTTGGAATGTAAATGAACAAATTAAGAAGAAATTAGAAGCAACAGATGTGGTTCCTGAGACGAATGTTGAGAATTCCTTGGACTGCCAGAGTAACTAACAACGACTACCTGAAACAGGCTAATGAAACTAGAACACTATATACAACAATAAGAAAGAGACAAACAACTTTCTTTGGTCATGTAATGAGAAGAGAGGCATTGGAGAACATCGTGACAACTGGAGAGATCGAGGGGAAGAGAGGCAGAGGCAGACAAGAGAAATGATGCTGGATGGATTGAGACGGTGGCACAGAGGAATATCAGCAACAGAGTTTATCCAGAAAACTGAAGACCGAGATCTGTGGAGAGCCATGAACATCTACGCCAGCCGGCACTGCACTTGATAATGATGTTGAAATAAACAAAATAGCCGAGGTAGACCAAGTTAAAGGATGCTGGATGAACACATGGTGACATATAGGAATATCAGCAGCAGAGTTGGTCTAGAGCACCAAGGACCGAGATCTGGAAAGATGAACACCTATGCCAGTTGGCAAGGTACATCATGATGATTATAAATAACTAATACAAGTCCCTTTCCACTAAAACAAAATACATTCATTCATCATCTCTCTTAGAGAATGTTGCTGTCATCACGACGTGTTAAAAAGCCTCTTGATCTCTTGCCATTTCTCCTGCCTTGTGCATGCTCATGTTAAGAGTGCCTGCAATGTCCTGTGTTCACCTTTGTAGTGGTGGACCCCTGCCTCTTCTACCAGGAATCATGTCTTCACGACTGTTCTTTCCAAGCCCCTGACATTTAATATGGCCGAAGTTTTTCAGCTTCCCAGACATGATACAGTTTATGAGCCAGTTTTCGCCTTATAGAATTTCAGTATTTTTCTTCATCTTGGTCCACAATATTCTAAGGACATTTTTTATAGCATCTGAGCTTAAAAACCCCAATTTTCTTCTTAATGATAAAGAATAAATAAAAAAATGTTATAAAACATTGAAAATGCTAAAATGTTATGACATATCCACATGAAAGAAGGAAATAAACTAAAGGATTATGCTGAGTCTGTAATTAATGTTATAACAACAATTTGTTTGTCTCTGTTCATTACATCAGGAGTGGGGAACGTCTGGCCCACAGGCCATGTAAGGACTAGGAAATCATTTGGTCTGGTCCTGCCAAGGTGGCACTCAAAATTCAATTAATTTAAAAGCTTTAGAAACAATCATTAACAAATCTAGTAGCAACATAATCAACACCAACTAACATCATATGCCTCACCAAAGAGAAGCAGTTCATGGCAAAACATTAGGGGTGAGTTAAATGTTTGACCAAATATAGCAGGTTAATTTTTTAAGTGTCCGTGAAAGATTTTATAAATATCCCAATGATGCTTGGTAGAAAAAAGATTCCCCAACTCTACATTATGGCATCTCTCCTATGTGTGATAGGAGAGTGGATCAGGGCTCATGGATAAGTGCCACTTGCCCAAGCAGTTGCCACATGTGTAGGATAAGATTATTTTTTTTCAAAACCTGTCTTGCCTATGCTTTAAACATGTTGATTAAGTGAAACTGTGTAGAGTATTAAGGCCTGATGTTGTCAGAGACCCAAGCTAAACAGTGAGGAGGTATTAGAAAGTATTTCAACCACTTTCATGAGATGTGCAATTTTAAAAAAAAAGTAAGTTGTGTGTCCTTCACAGAAAGCGGCAATCAACCCCAGCATACTTTACTGTTAGCAAATCATGAGGGAATTATTACATCCCGTAGTTTGTCATTGCTTTCTGAATGAATGACACTCATACCATCAATATCAATGAAAGGCAGCCTGCTTCGAAATCACTTGCAGTTAATTTTAAACCATCGATTAGGTATGTCCGGGAATTGTGAAATGCATTCACAGCCCTTTGCCACTGACGCCGGTTGTATTTAACTAACAATTTTACAATGCTCCAATCTCTCTTCAGTCGTCTGTTATTCCCACATATTTATTTTCATACCCAATCCTTTGTTTGGTCTGTGCTAATTTCACTTGGACCTTCCCTTCAGAGATCGGTCTCCTTCCCTACCCTATAAAACCTACTTCATCATTGCTTCCACTTCACTATTGTGTCACTTCCTGTCAGATGACACGGAGCATGTAGCACACAGTCTGATGTTTGTACCCTAGGATTCAGACATCTGCAGCACCCCCATCTTACAACTGACATTTTAAGTTTTAATTTTTTAAATGTTGTTATATCTGTGGCTTGTTATTTTTGTCTGCTGGTGAAGACTTTATAATCTGCAATATCCATTCTGTCAGCTGTGATTGTGTTCTTGTAAAACTGACCAATTTTACAATCAATTTTTGTTGATTTACATAGCATTTTTACAACTTTACTGCATTTCAACCCATTTCATAAGTAAATCCTACCTTTATTATGGCCATATGTGTCCAGAATTTCCATTAGCACCTGGCAGTCTTGAAAACCCTGTAGATATAAACACGCAAGTAACGGGAATTGTAGTGCATCAACATTAAGTTCACCATTTCAAAGAGACATATATTAAATTCTGCCTCATAAGTACGAGGGGGAGTCAATAAGTAAATCACACAGTTCTGTGGGATGGCAAGTAAATGTAGTTTGTAGTTGGTGTTTTCTACAGGTGTCATTAGGTGACAGCAACATCAAACTTTATATTCCAGTTTATCAGGTGGCACTAGGTGTCTCATGAGCATGCGCAGCGCATAAACAAAATGGCTGACTGTACTTACAGAGTGTACAACCAAAGAGCAACGTGCTGTTGTGTGTTTTTTATGGGCAAAAGGACTGCCTGCAAAGGACATTCATAAGGAAATGCTTCCTGTTTATGCTGACAAATGTTTGTCCCGTAAAACGGTGCATAGCTGGGTAGAAAAATTTTCTCAAGGACGCTCTAAAACTACTGATGAAACTGATCTGGTCGTCCTGTTGAGATTGCAATAGAAGCATCCGTGCAGCGAGTGGAGGAGATGATTAGAGGTGACAGGCGAGTAACGATAGACTCTGTAGCATCTGCTCACATGGTTCAGCATACAGCATAATGCATGATCGATTGAAATTTAAGAAAGTGTGCTCAAGGTGGGTGTCCAGACAATTGAAGGAGGAACACAAAATGAACGATTTGGCCTGTCCTTGCATCATCTCTGTCAATACGAAGATGAAGGAGAAGACATGCTGAACAGGACTGTTACTGGGTACGAATCATGGGTGCATCACTACCAGCCCAAATCAAAGCATGCTTCAAAGCAATGGAATCATCCTTCTTTGCCTAGTGTCCAAAAATTAAACGTTACACCATCAGCAGGGAAGGTTATGCTGATAGTGTTCTGGGATTGTCAAGGAATGCTTTTAACCAATTTCAAGAAGAAAGGTGACAATGTGAATTCTGAATCATACTGTGAAGTTATAGCGATGATTCATGATGCAATTCTAAGAAAATATCCAGGACTGCTGACTAGAGGAGTGTTGCTTCTTCATGACAATTCCAGACCACATACGGCTTGATGAACTCAGGAGAAAATTAACCAAGGTGGGAAATTCTGGAACATCCACCTTACAGCCCCGACTTAGGCCCTAGCGATTTCCACTTTTTGGTCCACTGAAAATTCACCTTGGCAGAAGACATTTCACGAATGATGTCGATGTTAAATGTGAAGTGGAAATGTGGTTTAGAATACAGAGCATGCAGGTTTATGCAGCCGGTTTGGGAGGACTGATAAAATGATGGGATAAGCGCATCAATGTTGGTGGAAATTATGTTTAGAAATAAAGGGACAATGTATGTATAAAATAAACTAGTTTCAAGTTGTTATCATATTTAGTTATTTTTCTACAGCAATTTGTGACTTACTTATTGACTTCCCCTCATATATGCCTGGCTAATGATTGTAAATAAAGGTTAGTAATATATAATTGTTATAGTTTCCAGTCCACTTATACATTTCAGATTGATTCCAGAAATCAAACGGCATCAAAATGAAGTTCATCATTTAATTTTTGACTCATGAAAGTAAATGGCTTGGTTAATGAATGTAAATAAAGGTTAGTGATATATCATTGTTATAATTTCCAACCCACTTAACATACATTTGGAATTAATTCCTTAAATCATGTAACACTCAAAGAGTCATAGCTAGTTTTACAAAACACATCAACTGTTGATTTCAGTATTTTTTCTGTGCGGATGGCCGAAAGAATTTGTTCTTGATAAGAAGTGACATTTAAGAATGTTATGGAACTAAGCAGCTTTGCATGAACATATATAGGACATGTAGCTTAATAACAAAGAGAATGAACTAAGAAACTTGATTTCCAAATAGGATGCACTGACATAGACCAAAAATATATTTCAGCACTGTAAGAAAAATACCCAACTGTTGAGTACACAGCAACTTACAGAGTTCATTCCCTGCCCATAGAAAGGCACCACTCCATGTGCTGCATCTCCAATGATTAACACTTTACCCCAGGCATTGAAGGGCTCACACTGTGGATTTGGAGCATAAAATCATTAGTGTGCAAATCACAGAATTCTAGAAAGCCACATGGAACATAAATGAAGTTTACCATCCTGGCTGTAGTCATGGATTCAATTTCACATTGAGGCAGAATTTTAACACTGACCAGGGCTCCTAGGTTGACCCAACCTAAAATGGATACCCTGAAAGCAAAGTCGGCTAGTTTGATTTTGATTACATCACCACGAGTGCTGATTGGTTTTTAAAATTATGTATTACATCACCACGAGTGCTGATTGGTTTATAAAATTATGTGTCTAACAACATACATCGAATGCACCGCTAGGCATGTAAAAGGTTCTTTGTTTGCTTACTTACCTATTTACTTGTTTGCTTACTTATTTACCTATTTACTTGTTTGCTTACTTATTTAGCATATGTCCTTTATGCCTTAAAGCATGTAAAGGGTCTTTACACATTATGGCTCTAAAGGATTTTCTGGCAATATGAGATCAAACGTGTCTGCAGTGGGGTAATTGAGCATGGATACTGGTGAAATGCAAACATCAATACGTGACTGGGTCTTGAAGGACGTCAGTTCTTGGTAACCCTTGAAATACACCGTCACATCCTTTGCAGAATGTCACTCTCATGACAGCTCACTGAAAAGACTCAGTCCTTCACCAGTTTCCAAGCCTGATGCATTTGTATTCCCAGCATGATTTTAATGTCCTGTGTTCTCTTTCATGTTGGTTGTTCCCTGATTCATCTTCCTGGATGTCTTTGCTGACTGACTGGCACCTTGCCGTCTTGATAGATGATAGTTTGTAAAATGGAGTTATACCTCTCCATAACACAAAGTATGGGCTGAATTTAAAGACAATGGGTTGCCCATGCAGTACAATCCCTCTCTCGGCCTGTCTAGTTTACTCCACAGGAAAGGTGACACCAATACATCAGGAACAAGACAAGCTGCAGAAGCTGCCAGATCAGCAAAGCAATACTCTAACTGCCCGCCTGCCAGAGCTTCGATCTCAGAACAGTTGCCAAACGAGGCTTAGGGCCTGGTCTGCCCTGCCATGACATTTAGTCTTTAGGTTGCATTTCCTCGCACTAAGATAAGGCTTGTACCCTCCCAACTGCGCTCCTCCACTTGAAGCTTTTGGCACAATATGGGGTGTCGGGTTTGGTAAGTGCCTCCCAACATTTGGCGCTAACAGAAGCAGGTAGAACTGTCTACTGTCATACGGTAGCTCAGTCATATCTAAGACCTGACACCCCAGCATTCGGCGCTAACAGAAGCAGGAAGTACTGTCTACTGTCATACGGTAGCTCAGTCATATCTGACTAAGACCTGACACCCCAGCATTTGGCGCTAACAGAAGCAGGAAGTACTGTCTACTTTCATACAGTAGCTCAGTCATATCTGACTAAGACCTGACACCCCAGCATTCGGCGCTAACAGAAGCAGGTAGTACTGTCTACTTTCATACAGTAGCTCAGTCATGTCTGACTAAGACCTGACACCCCAGCATTCGGCGCTAACAGAAGCAGGTAGTACTGTCTACTTTCATACAGTAGCTCAGTCATGTCTGAATAAGACCTGACACCATGGCTTCGCTACTAAAGGGAAAAACATATCCTGAAGCAGGAACCTACTATGAGTCTGTGATGTGATAGGGGCATCAGATTTTGTATAGGCCTGAATGCATGAGGAATAGGTGGCCAGTCTTTCTCTCTATTAGTGAATGATAACACAGGCATCAAACTCACATCCGACCATGCCCACAACATTATTGGCATAGCTGCCCTTCAACAACAACAAAGCATCCAAGGTATGCCTTCGTTACTGTTCTCTCTAAACTACTGGGCGGCAATAAATATACACATAACACCACCATACAACATGGATAATTTTTTTTTGCGCTCGCTCGCTTTGAACTCAAGCGTAGTCCATACACACTATTTATAGCAGTGATGGACTGAAATTGCATGTGGATTAGCTTTCTCTATTAACAGTGTCCCTCGTCATCAGGCAAACCCACTCCGACTTCAGAGGTACTTGTAATTTATGTAACCAAGTCAAGGACGACAGGCCAACATTTTAGTCCAGCTGTCTGGTGTAGGGGTTGAACCACTTACCTCAGCATCAGCACAACAAATGTTTAAGAACACGTGTTCTTACCCATTCGGCCATGTGGACCTGCAGAAGTTGTGCCCAAATGGTCAGCTAGCAGACATCACATATCTATCAGACGACAGTGGCTAACAGTTTTCTCACAGAAAACAACGATCATTTCTGATTCATGTGGTCTTTTCATATGCTTCTAATATAAGTCAGCTGTTCTCTTCTGAGTTTAAGTTTCAAAACAAATTTATTATGGTATTCATTCATCATGTTCTCAGCATTCCTTCAAAGAAATATATATATATAAAGCAACCAAGTAGTTTCTAAGTGGAAAATATAAATTGCTTATTTTAATTACCTTCACAGATGTAAGTGGGTAAGGACAGTAGTGATCACAAGGCTTGACATCATTTACAAAATTGTCTCTGGAATTGTGAATATATTAAACAATAAACATGGGCAGGAGATTTGTGTCTCTATAGTAGGGATGAAATGAAGTAATATATACAATAAACATGGGCAGGAGATTTGTGTCTCTATAGTAGGGATAAAATGAAGTAAAATATACAATAAACATGGGCAGGAGATTTGTGTCTCTATAGTAGGGATGAAATGAAGTAATATATACAATAAAAAGCCAATACTTGTACCTTGTTTTCTGTAGTGTATGTACCTCAATGTTTATGATCTGTTTAAGTCCCCGATAATCACTGATATCATGAAGGCTAATAGACTACAATGGCTGGGGCATATAGAAAGAATGGAAGATAATAGGGAAACAAAGCTCTCTTACACTCAGGAAATAAATGACCGTAGACCCCGAGGTAGACCAAGAAGACGGTGGAGAGATAATATATATACAGACCTACAAGCACTTGGAATCAATGACTGGCAAGAGAAGGTCAACCAGAGAGACGAATAGAGACTGGATTGTATCTGCAGCAAAGAACCTCAATGGCTCGGAACGCTGAAGAAGAAGAAGAAGATGTACCTCAATGGTAGATTTACCGCCACCTGTGGCTTAGGAGATAGTGAGGCACGTAGTTTCATAATTTGCGAGTTCGAAATCAGCCGTGGGTGATTTAGAAGCAGGCCGATTTGCATTGATTTCCATGGTATGAGACGTCAGCTACTCAGAAAGCAATGGCAAACTACTGAACTATAAACTTGCCTAGTAACCACAAACAAACAATAAATTGTGTGGTTGATTGTGACATCCTGTAAAGGATGTGCAGCTAACTGATACTACATTAAATCTAAATTATCTTAATCTACATTCAGTAATATTAAGTAATATTGTCCACATGCCAGATAAGATGTCTGCACATCATCATCATCATCACGCACCTTGATAATAAGCGTAGCTGGTTTTGGTTCACCTATTCACATGGTCATCAGAGTCTCAAATCAGGTCTGTGTTCGGATTCCATTTATGCCACGTAGCCAAGTCATCCAGACATTTATCTGCTTGTTTTACCCTTGCCCTGTCCCCATCCAATTTTCATCTGTCTAAGTCTAATTTCTGATTTACGGTTTGTATCTATTTCCACAATGTAATATACAAGTAAATGGGAATATTCTTCAACAAGTGAATCGGTACAATTATCTCAGAACAGTCATAACATCTGATGGGAGATGCCTTGAAGAGATTAGAACAAGAATTGCCATGGACGAAAGTAGCCTTTAGCAAGATGAAAAACATTCTGACCAATAAAAAGATGTCAATTGAAACGAGAAAAAGAGTGTTGAAGGGATACATAGAGCCTGTTCTTTTGTATCGATGTGAAACTTGGACTATGAGCAGTCAAGCTGAAAAACATCTGATGGCTGCAGAAATGTGGTTTCTAAAGAAAATGCAAAGAATACCATGGACAGACAGAAAAACCAATGACCAAGTACTACAGGAGACAAATGACAATCGTAAATTGATTAGAGAAATTAGACGTAGACAGTCAACATTTTTTGGACATGTTATGAGAAGAAATGGATTAGAGAACTTAGTGACAGCTGGCAAGATCGAAGGGAACAGACCAAGAGGAAGACCGAGAGGAAAATACCTGGATGGCTTAGCCACATGGCATGGACAAGACAGGAACACTGAGCTGATCCACGACTCTGGTGATCGAGTGAAATGGCAAGTCATGACCGCCCACGCTTTCCGGCATGGCACATGATTGATTGATTGATTGATTGATTGATCTATTTCCTGAAGGTTTGCCTCATTACTTTTTCTGTGCATCAATGGTCTCTTTGCATTTTCCTCAACACCACATGCTGGGGCGGGCGGGGTAGTGGGGAGGAGAGGAAAAACCAGGAGGGGGTGGAGAAGTCTCCATGGCAAAGTGGTTAAACAGCCTGCCTTGCAGAGGACGTACAGAAATCTGTTGGCACTTGTACCCACTCCTCACTGCTCAGTGTATGGGACAGAAATGGTAATAAGCCTGCAAACAAAGCAGTTGTACTATCCACACTGCTTTATGCTGGACTGTTTACCAGCGACACGCTAGGAAATTAAACCACTTCCACACAGTCTGCCTTAGGAAGCTATTGAAGATTAAATGGCAAGACAAGATCCCAGACACTGAAGTCCTAAAAAGAGCATCCTATGCCCAGTATCCACACCCTACTAATGAAGAATCAGATTCGCTGGGCTGGTCACTTAACTCGCATGCCAGATCACAGGCTACCTAAACAAATTTTTTATGGTGAGTTGCGTTGTGGTAACAGCCTCCAAGGCGGCCAGAGGAAACGCTTTAAAGACACTCTGAAAATCTCACTGAAAGCTTCATCATGACACCTGGGAGACTGCTGCCAAAGACCGAAATTTGTGACATACATCATTACGCAAGGGTGCAGTCACTTGTGAAGCAACCAGGACTGCAAGAGCTGTGATAAAAAGGCTGGACAGAAAAACCACTGCAGGAGATCCTCCTCCTGGAATGTCAAGCATTTTCTGCCCACATTGTCAAAGAACATTTCAAGCAAAAATAGGCCTTATCAGTCATCTTAGAACTCACGGCTCCATACTTTCAACCCCACTGGATGAAATGAATGGTCACCATCATTCTTGATGAACAAACAACACAGGTAAACACAAGTACTAAGGTACACATTCAGCAGTTAATAATTTCTGTCATTGAGTATTGTTTGGGGCTGCTGACAGTATCAAAGAGCCAGCTTGAAAGGTTGGAGCGCATACAGAATGCTGCCGTGCGGTTAATCCTGGGGTGCACAAAGGACACACCAATGCATGAGGCATATACTGGCGCTACGAACAATGATGGATAGGCATAGGGTCCTTCGGCCAAATGGTACCTGAGAATTTCCGCAGATAGAGATCACCCGCTGCATGCAGCAATGGATATGGTCAAAGGTCATAGACTAAGACGAGGCAGGTCCTGGATGGCATAGGCGGAACTTTCTATACGTCAGGTGTGTGATCTAGAGACCATCAATCGTGAAAGAGAATGGGTTGAAGGTCCAGAAGACATCATGGACTGGCACAATATTATAATAACACGGTCATGAGTGCAGAGAATGGGCAGCGGGCTGCACTGAGTTTGAAGTGCAACAGCTGATCCAGAGCAACACACATCAAGGTGACATAGTCATCTACACCGATGGGTCAGTGGTGAGAAACAGACGTAGTGGCTGGGGCTTTATTGCAAAGGCTAAAGGAGAGCCTGGCATATGAGACTACGACCAAAAGATAAGAATGGAGGTGGAAGCAGTAACAGCAGTATTCTGGTGGCTTGAGGAGACCACTGCAACACACGTTGTATTCATTACAGATTCAAAAAGTATGCTTATTAAGGTGGAGAAAGGAATGTTTCGTGTGGAATGGCTCTCGTCGCTTCAGAGGTCACAGATTGTGTTAATTGTATGGATATTTTGCCCTGGCCATGCGGGGGTACGGGGGAATGAACAGGCTGATAGGCTAGCAGGGAATGCACCTCTTGGTAGTAGTTTGCCTATGGACAAGGGGGAGGTTGTCGTGCGCTTGAAGGACCAGGTGTAGAAGGCGGAGGAACAGATTGAGAACCCATATGTGGAAAGAATGAGATTGTGGGGGATTGGCAGGGGTTCTGAAAGAATCTCAAAACTGAGAGAGAAGACCAGGAGAACTTTTAATCAGATAGCAGTGGAAACGATCAGTAGTATGACTCTTCACTGGCTGTTGAACAAGGGGACGGAGCACGTATGGGAATGTCCTGAGTGCAGTGATGTTGGTTCTTAACTCAACTCAACTCAACTCTAAGGGACAGCGGTGGTGTGTGACAAGAACGAAAGCCTAGTGGGTAAACACAAGTACTAAGGTACACTTGGTAATAAGGGACCACAGTAGTGCAGTGACAAGAAGACAAGCCCAGATACGCAGTTGTCATGTATTCAAATCCCAATTGAGGTAACCATTTTAGGCTGGGTCGACCTGGAAGTTGAGGTCAATTTAAAAAATCCACCTCTATGCTAATTCAAACCCATGACAACTGTACCAGCAGGCAAGCTTGCTAGTCACTGCACTACCACCACTCCATCTTATACATGGTACCAGAAAATGTCTGGGAAATAAAAGGCGGCCAGTGTGGTAGTGACCACATCATTCATCCATTCAGCCAGTGTGGTAGTGACCACATCATTCATCCATTCAGCCAGTGTGGTAGTGACCACATCATTCATCCATTCAGCCAGTGTGGTAGTGACCACATCATTCATCCATTCAGCCAGTGTGGTAGTGACCACATCATTCATCCATTCAGCCAGTGTGGTAGTGACCACATCATTCATCCATTCAGCCAGTGTGGTAGTGACCACATCATTCATCCATTCAGCCAGTGTGGTAGTGACCACATCATTCATCCAGTGTGGTAGTGACCACATCATTCATCCATTCAGCCAGTGTGGTAGTGACCACATCATTCATCCATTCAGCCAGTGTGGTAGTGACCACATCATTCATCCATTCAGCCAGTGTGGTAGTGACCACATCATTCATCCATTCAGCCAGTGTGGTAGTGACCACATCATTCATCCATTCAGCCAGTGTGGTAGTGACCACATCATTCATCCATTCAGCCAGTGTGGTAGTGACCACATCATTCATCCATTCAGCCAGTGTGGTAGTGACCACATCATTCATCCATTCAGCCAGTGTGGTAGTGACCACATCATTCATCCATTCAGCCAGTGTGGTAGTGACCACATCATTCATCCATTCAGCCAGTGTGGTAGTGACCACATCATTCATCCATTCAGCCAGTGTGGTAGTGACCACATCATTCATCCATTCAGCCAGTGTGGTAGTGACCACATCATTCATCCATTCAGCCAGTGTGGTAGTGACCACATCATTGATCCAATGCTGTTTTGTCTATACAAGTATGAGGCTAGCACCAAAATCCAATACACCTGAAAATTGTGGGAAAAGACTCCTTTACTTTATTTGTTTCATTATTTTGAAATTGTACTTATTGAGTTGTCTAGCTCATTAACTGTATTCCATCAGTGCAACACAGATTAAATGGTTTGGCCAGCTCACAAGAATGCCCATGTACCATTTCCACAAAGATTCACATAAAGAATTATGATGGATACAGAGCAAGGGGAAGACCACATAAAAGATAAGAGTGATGGTATCAAGAACAACCCTACAGAAATGAAGACCAACTTACAAAGTACATTGGAAAGAGTGAACAAAAGATCCTAAATCTTCCCCTTATACTTCACTGAGGAAATGAAGAAGAAAGAAGAAAGAAAGAAAGAAAGAAAGAAAGAAAGAAAGAAAGAAAGAAAGACGAACGGATGGACAGAAAGAAAGAAAGAAAGAAAGAAAGTAGCAGCAGCAGTAGTAGTAGTAGTAGTAGTAGTAGTAGTAGTAGTAGTAGTAGTAGTAGTAGTAGTAGTAGTAGTAGAAGTAGTAGTAGTAGTAGTTCAGTGCAGTATTGCATGATTCCTTGACAATTTTATCAGCACTTTGAGAGTTTTAACCCTTTACAGGTCACAGCGTCCGATTCTGGCCGATGCCATAAAACGATCGTAGCGTCCGATTCCGGCTGATACTATTATGCATTGTAAAATCGCGATCTCTCGGTTTTCCGAAACTTCCGACGGCTACTTTCGCTTTCGCCAACAGCTTGACAACGTGGCCGCCATTTGTAAACGCGATAGTATGAATTTGAACGGACTTTTAAGGACAATTTTTGATAGTTTTCTGGATTTTTACGCTGTTTTTCAAAATGGATTTCGGCGATTCTTCAAGTGATAGCCGAGATTTCGCTAAGTTCATTTTAAATGACATTAAAGGGCACGAAGTTGACTATTAATCGGAGCTAGATATCAGTGCAAAGCGTTACTTTGCATTAGCAGTCTGAGTCGGACTTTAAAGAAAGTGATTATGATTCTGAAAATGTGTTTGTAAATTGCCGTATAGATGACGGAAAATCACAAACAACATGCCGTATTTCGTAAATATTTGTGTTCATATATGGATTACAGACAACAATCACATGAGTAACATATTCTACATGCTTTTCCCTTCAAAGTGTTGTTTATTTAACTAAAATCGGTTGACTAACACCTTATTTGAGATGTTTTTACTAACACGACCCGAAATTTTACCGAAATTTTACCGAACCTGAAAAAATCTTGCCCGTTCAGGGCTAGAAAACGAACAAGCGTCTGCCCTGTAAAGGGTTAAATAATGAATATTTAAATTCACAGAAATAAACTGATAACAAAATAGCTTACTCTCCAATGATATTTAGAAGGTCTGGACAGTTTTCTCTGCAGAATTCTAGAAAAGTCTGGCGACTTGTCATCACTTGCTGCATTTGCTCTTTAACCATATAAAGATTTCCACAGAATGACCCATCCTTGTTCGGCAGGGCCATCAACATGAACTCATGTCGCGGCCAGACGTGCAGCATGCTGTGCTCCATGTGATCCTGATGTTAAATACAACAGATTTGCTTTATAATAGTTTTAGTACATATACAGTAGGGAATCTGACCTATTAAGTCACATTAAAAAGTATATATACAGTTGGAATTTAGATCTATAAAGTCTGATTTAAAAATAAACAGAGAGACGATCATTACATTGTGCTTTAACAAAAGGCATTACAACTCATGGCAGGGACCAGGTATAATTATACCTCTCCATAGCCCAAAGCCTGGGCTGAATTGTAAAAACTGTGTTACCAATACAGTATGATCCCTCTCTTGGCCTGCCTAGTTTACAGGAAATTAAAAACGTATTACCCATACAGAGACCCTGGAACTGTTGTTTATCCAAAAAGGAAATAAAAAATTCTTAGCAAAAGTATTCACTCTTTGTGTTTACCCAAGGAAATTGTAAAAACCCGTATTCAAATAAGTTTTTAACTTTTGCCCGGCAATTCTACCAAATAAAGGAAATTTAAAAAGTATTACCTAAGAACTGGTTAGACTCCAGGGAAAGGAAAATTTATACAATGTATTTCCAATAAAATGGCTCCTAAAAGGGTTTCAAGGAAAAAAATTGTAAAAATGTTTCCAAAAAGTATTTACTACTAGGTCAGGCCCGTAATTTACTTTTTTAAAAAGGAAATGTAGAAACTTTCAATACAGTATGATCCCCCTTTCGCCCTTCTGTTCCAAAAAAAACTTTTAAAACAGCTGTTTACCAAAAAATATCCCACCATTGGTGCCTAGTTTTTCTCCAGAGGAAAGGAAATTGTAAAAACTGTATTACCAATACAGTATGATCCCTCTCTTGGCCTGCCTAGTTTACTCCAGAGGAAAGGTAACACAAATACAGTTCTGAAAACAAAACAGCCAGCTTACAAAATAATCCACTACACATCCCAATTAAAACCCAGATAGGTTGAACAGGATTTTTTTTAAGTTGCATATCCTTTACAGGACGTTGCAGTCAACACCAGCATTTTACTGCCATTGTTAATGTCTTGGCAAGTTTTACGTTCAGTAGTTTGCCATTGCTTTCTGAACAACCGGCTCTCATACCAACACGTTAAAACCAGTGAGACAGTCTGCTGCCAAATTGGTCACCGCTGTGTTTCGAACGTGGGTAAGCGGCATTACAAATAGTGTCCACAACGCCATGGCCACAGAGACCAGCTGGATACTGTTGGTATAAATATAACACAATACAATAAAAAATATCTTACGCACGTATTCACTCTTTGGTTTACAATGCATTGGAGACCTGCTATGTCAAAGTAATTATTAACTTTTGCTGGCAATTCTACCATTAAATAAATAATGATATTATCTGAAAACTGTTAGACTAAAAGGGTAAATAATAATTTACTGTACAATGTATACCAAATAAAATGCATCACATAAAGGTTACAATGAAAAATAACAGTAAAAATGTCAGAAGTTTGACTACTAGGTCAAGAAGCTGTAATCTTACATTTTCAGGAATGTGAAACTCAATGTAGTAGTGATCATTTCGCTTCTGTTCAAAGTACTGTAGAGAGCTGTTCTTCTGCATGAAATAACGCACCATTGAGTGAACACCGTCAGCTCCAATGATGAAATCTGCATCTTCATAGACCAGCTGTTCACTGTTTATGATGTGAATAAATATTCAGTAACTGATATTCACTGAAGTAGCCTTCACACAATGATCATGTGACCACTTCACAAACACTAGGGATGAAAATCAAGGCTTATGAGATTAAATATTACCGAAGGTTCTTACAATACACTGGGTTAAGAAAAGGAACAATACAGACATTCTACAAGGCTTAACATCAGCGAAAACTGGTTCCTAACCAGTATCGTGTCATGGAAACTGAAATACTTTGGGCATACTAAATGTCCCACTGGCTTGGAGAGAACAGTGATGAAAGTCCCGGGTTCCTTGTAAGAAGCAGCCGCTCCAACACGAAGATGGACACAGGACATTGTAAAGACATGGGGCATGATGGATGGTGCATGATGGATGGTGCATGAGGCAGGAGCAATGGCAAGAGATCGAGAAACTTTTTGGTGGCTGTGATAAGAGGGTCATTACAAAAATGAACTGCTACATGATTAATTGATGTAGTCTATTTACATAATTAAGGTGTATAGAATTCTTATCAGATTGTTTCGAATTAAAAAGAATAAGAAATAAATTAAATAGTGGTGCTTCCTTGAAAGTCAGTACAGCTTGTGATTTAGATAATTCAATACAATGCTGAGTTCAACCTTTGTAAATTAACACGAGCACAAAAGATTTATATGGGAAAGCAAAAGTTGCCAAATCAATGTAGTCTATATCACACATGACGTACGTATTGTTCCACCTATGAAAATATAGGCTTAATGATCCCATATACGTACATCATAAAAATATACCTCAATAAATCAATCAAATGACATCTCCATTATAATGTTTGACTGCACTGAATCTTTTTCGTGTCCTGTTTTGTACAATCTCACTTATTTCTGCTTGTCTATTGTTTGATGTTATCTACTTACCTATGTCGTTTCCAATTACTTGCTCATATGGCTTTGATTTTTGCACCCAGAATGGTTTCTAAAGATGTGTCATGACTCTTAATTTGGCCAAAATATGTGACTGTCTCTTTTTGTGTCATCTATCAGATCTCTGTTCTCAATAACTTTTACATGTGTTTACTTCCATGAAATGTGAGTTGCCGATTCCTCTATAGATCCACAGTTCTAGGGCCCGAATTTGATGTTCATCATCATGTGAAATACATTGCACAGTTAGCATGTGGCTTAATGCATCTGACTTCGACAAGCATTTTTTGGAGTTTACTTTCTCTAGCATTTGAATGTCCCCAAAATCTACCTGCAGGGCAGCAGGTTTGTGTCTCTCTTCACCTGGTTCCTATCCTTTGACCTGTCCAGCATGGGAGACCCTACTAGTAGATATGCCACAGTTGACATAGCTCTTGAGTTCATTGGAACACGCAAGCCTCTCAACCATTTCAAGTTGGAGACACAACCAAGGGGAATTTGATATTCTAATTCCTTGTTCACTGTGCATGCTTCTGCACCAACAAGCAGTGCTGAATAAATAAATATAACATTTAGTTATGTTTTTCTCTCGAATATCCTTTACAGGACATTGCAGTGAACACCAGCATTTTTCAGCTGCTGTTGATGTCTTGGCAAGTTTTACATTCAGTAGTTTGCCATTGTTTTCTGAACGACTGGCTCACATATCTCTGCAAAGAAACCAGCGCGATCCGATCCACTGCAAATCTCTCTCAGCTGTGTTTCATGCGTGGGTATTCAGGATTACGAACAATGTCCTTAATCCCTTCACCAGGGAGACCGACATTTAATTATTAAGATGAGTAATTTATGCTTATATCACATATTTTTGTCATGTTGTTCAATATATTTTTGGCCATTCCTGTATTCTTTTTCACATAATTTTTTATTTCACTTCTGGGTTCGTCTGGGTCATGCTTGACCAACCTTAGTCCTTGGGAGCCATTGTAGCAAAGCAGCTAGATACTTACCTGCCGGCGCAGTGGTCATGGGTTCAAATTCACATGGGACTGATTTTAAAAATTGATGGTCATAGGTCGACCCCCAGCATAAAACGTATTCCAGGAAATATCCCTAGAAGCCGACATGACCATCAATGTTAATTGGTCTATTCAAATATAGAGCACGTACAAATAATTACGCCTCAAGATGTATAAAAGGCCCCTCTACTTTTGATTAACCTATCTTGATGATACCGTCTTGATAGCAACAAGTCAGAAGGATCTACAGAAAATGATAGATACAGTGGTTGTAGAAATTTAAAAAATGGCCCTTAGTTTGAATAAGAGAAAGACAGAAGTCAAGGTGATATCAGAGAAAAAGATTGCGCCTACATGTGCAAGTAAAGTACAGGATGTTATTTTGGGGAAAGTGCAGACATTCAAAAATCTAGGCACATGGATAACATGAGATGGAAGATGCATCACTGAGATAAAGAACAGAATAGGACAAGAAAGCACTGCAGAAAAAGAGTTCTTACATGTTGCATAAAACCAGTTTCAACATACGGCTGCGAATCCTGGAGAATTAGTAAATAGGTAAAAAAAAAAATGGAAGAGATGTAGTTTTATAGAAGAATGCTGAAAATTAATTGGACTAAGCAATCAAGACATTTTAAGGGAAGCTGAGTCACAAAGACAACTTATTACAAACATCAGAAAGAGGCAGTCATCACAGCCAGCCAGCAAGGTACTGGATGGATGAACTTGAAAATTAGAGAAATAAAATAAAATATGTACAGGTCACTGCAACCATCATGTAAATAGATAAAATGATATAATAAAATTAAACTAACTGCACAACATGGAAGACATAACAAAATTGGGCACTCTTCCGAAAGATGGGTCTAAATAGTCCCGCAGTGAATAATTTTATATAACTAACACTAACTCTAACCCTAAACCCTAACTTATTCACTGCGGGACTATTTAGACCTGTCTTTCGGAAGAGTGCCCAAAATTGTATTTAAAAGCACGTCAAATAGTTAATGGCTGCACAAAAAACAACAGCACAAAACCCAACAATATGAAATTAAAACAGGCGTTATTCATCCCAGCAATGAATTACAAGGAATCTACAGAATATCATTTACATAAATAAAATTAATAGTTACTTTACATGCAACATATATGAACAAACTTTGTCACAATTTTATGCCAGTATACATTATTATTAATAATAAAGATGTTCATACTCATGTGTATTCCTGAATGTCAGTTTTCCTGTAACAGGGTCATAGTGAGTGAGTTCATGGCCAAAGAATACTGTAATATTCTTAATTCTCTCAATTTCTGTAAATTGATCAACAGTGTACCATCAATTAAAACAATTTTAGAATAATCTTTAAGCTAGCTGCATATCCTTTTACAATCAATCAATCAATCAATCAATCAATCATGTGCCATGCCGGAAAGCATGGGCGGTCATGATTCGCCATTTCACTCGATCACCAGAGTCGTGGATCAGCTCAGTGTTCCTGTCTCGTCCATGCCATGTGGCCAAGCCATCCAGGTATTTTCCTCTCGGTCTTCCTCTTGGTCTGTTCCCTTCGATCTTGCCAGCTGTCACTAAGTTCTCCAGTCCATTTCTTCTCATAACATGTCCAAAAAATTTTGACTGTCTACGTCTAATTTCTCTAATCAATCTACGATTTTCATTTGTCTCTTTTAGTACTTGGTCATTGGTTTTTCTATCTGTCCATGGTATTCTTTGCATTTTCCTCAGAAACCACATTTCTGCAGCCATCAGATGTTTTTCAGCTTGACTGCACATTGTCCAAGTTTCACATCCATACAAAAGAACAGGCTCTATGTATCCCCTCAACACTCTTTTTCTCGTTTCAATTGACATCATTTTATTGGTCAGAATGTTTTTCATCTTGCTAAAGGCTACTTTCGCAATGGCGATTCTTGTTCTAATCTCTTCAAGGCATCTGCCATCAGATGTTATGACTGTTCCGAGATAATTGAACCGATTCACTTGTTGAAGAATATTCCCATTTACTTGTATATTACATTGTGGTGCTTCGTGCTTCCTAGTGACAACCATAACCTGTGTCTTCCTACAATTTAATTCCAACCCCAGCTGCTCACTGTGTACAACCACAGCGTCTACTAATTGTTGCAGATCCTGTGCATTGTCTGCAATCAATACTGTATCATCTGCATATCTAATGTTATTTATGTTTCGTCCTCCAATGCTGATTCCATTTAGGTCTTCTACATTTCTGAAAATATTTTCACTGTATAGGGAAAAAAGATCTGGAGACATTACACATCCCTGCCTAACACCTCTCTTAATAGGTTGATATTGTCCTACTTCATTATCAATCCTTATGGCAGCTTGTTGTTTCCAATATATGTTTTTTATAAGTCTAATGTCTTTCCCATCAATTTGTAGATCTGCAAGCATATCCACAATGTTGACATGTCTAACTCTATCCTTTTACAGGACATTGTAAATCCAATTCAGCATTTTAACTGTTTATGAATTACTAGGCAATTTTTACATTCAGTAATTTGTCATTCAATTATGAACAACTTACACTCATACCGACTTGGTAAGCTGGGGAATTGTGAACTGTGTTTAGTTTGGTTTAGTCAATGGATCAACATCACGGCACATGGGTGTAACCCATAAGTGCTCCGTTCTACTCCTAATTCAAGCTTGAGTCTGGAGAATCTCAACTCAGTGCACGAACTCCGTAGCACCGGCGAGAATCCCTAAATACTTTGGCTAGATTTTTAACTCAAAATTTTGCCCAGGCAGCGCTGTTAGACTACTATTTTTTGATTTCCAACTGCCAAGGGATATTTTACGTGTGCAAAAATACACACTGATCTCCAATCTCATTACCCAGAGACCAGGGGAAATTTTGTTACTAGAAGTCCACATGAAATAATCCCGACCCTCACCAGGGCTTGCACCCAGGATCTCCAGCACTCGAGGCGGACACCATACTTCGAGACCACTCAGCCCCCTTAATGTATTCACTGTCCTTAAGCCACAGCACCATCTTAGAGTGTTAAAATATAATAAACAAAATTTTAATTCATGATTTAACTTTAAAGTTAACTGCAAGAAACACTGTTAGTAAATCAAGTAAGTGATAAGTCAGTACGACTGAACTTGGTATGAAGTTATGATACTACCTACAACAAAGCAATCACAACATGAAAAAGATTGCTCATTAAGAGCCATATAAGACCTGAACATTGAAGAAAAGCTGATGCTCATTAACTGCCTTATGTTATGTATGGAATAACCTAGCCACATTAAACAGTGGTTTAGAAAGAACAATGATGATGGGCATGGCTCCTGACAGAAGAGGCAGGGTTTAACACCTGTGGTGAACATGTATAAGGCAGGAGAGCTGATGAAGGATCAAGAATCATAAACTTCCTATGTGCTGACAGATGGTTTCGTTCCACACACTGGCCATTTGCATTTCAACGTTGACTTCTCATTCAGAAAGCAACGATAAGCTACATAAGTCAAGGTCAGGGGTAAAGAAAAAAAGGACGAAGTAACAACTTCATTACACAGGAATGTAAGGAGGCGGGGTTTCAGCCAACAGATGAAGATCACTGCTGAGAATAGAGTGAGATGATACGATTGATTCAACACCAGTATTAAGACATATCTCTGATGATGAGTGTGACCGATTAAATGTGAGTCAAAGTATAACCTTGCTTAACCCTTCTCAAACAATGTAGATATACTGCAAAATTACCCAAAACTCATTTGGAGCTATCAGTAGAAAAACCTCTAGACCAGACAACAAAGGTTTACCCCGGTCACGGGCTGAATAATATATTCAACCAGATTTCAAATGTTTTTTAGTCCTGTAAATCTTGGGATTAAAATGAGTTAAATCTCTAGTTAGTCTGTCATAGAAATGGTGCAACAGGGTACATCACAATTATTTGTTTAAATATATATTAGTTACTAGAAGTAATTGTTAGTGAAACTCTTATGTAAAGGAGTAATTTAATCATTAAATCATTAAAACATCCCAACAAATTACACCTACCGTCAGTTTGAAATTTTCAAACAAATTGTGAAAACTTTGGGGAACAATAAGTTATAATATTGAGATATATTGATTATGTGGTTGTTTCGGGATTTGAAATTTAAATATTGAGCACAACCCACTACTGGCAACACCGATCACATTCTGTTATGAACCTAAGGCCTATCCACGTCAATATGGAAGCACTATACTCGAGTTTCGCCCTCATTTGAGCTCGTCAGTAGTGCATATCCCTGACCGGATCCGGAAACAGTCCCGGATCACGCGTGTGAAGCGGGTGTGTAACCACGCGGCAAACACTGGACACACCAAATTATCACAACAGAACATCACAACGCTACCCATTGTAGGCTATGCTCAAGATTGCCCAATCGCCGTGACCGACGTCCGTCAATCGATGGGACCCGAACGATCAGGACTTCTCACTGGCAAGGAACACCAGGCCTCCTAAATCCAGTGAGCAATAATCAATTGATTATGTGGTTGTTTCGGGATTTGAAATTTAAATATTGAGCACAACCCACTACTGGCAACGCCGATCACATTCTGGTATGAACCTAAGGCCTATCCACGTCAATATGGAAGCACTATACTCGAGTTTCGCCCTCATTTGAGCTCGTCAGTAGTGCATATCCCTGACCGGATCCGGAAACAGTCCCGGATCACGCGTGTGAAGCGGGTGTGTAACCACGCGGCACACACTGGACACACCAAATTATCACAACAGAACATCACAACGCTACCCATCGTAGGCTATGCTCAAGATTGCCCAATCGCCGTGACCGACGTCCGTCAATCGATGGGACCCGAACGATCAGGACTTCTCACTGGCAAGGAACACCAGGCCTCCTAAATCCAGTGAGCAATAATCAATTGATTATGTGGTTGTTTCGGGATTTGAAATTTAAATCTCAGCTCTAAATTCGTCGTGACGTGACGTCGGTCATGGCGATTGGGCAATCTTGAGCATGGCCTACGATGGGTAGCGTTGTGATGTTCTGTTGTGATAATTTGGTGTGTCCAGTGTGTGCCGCGTGGTTACACACCCGCTTCACACGCGTGATCCGGGACTGTTTCCGGATCCGGTCAGGGATATGCACTACTGACGAGCTCAAATGAGGGCGAAACTCGAGTATAGTGCTTCCATATTGACGTGGATAGGCCTTAGGTTCATAACAGAATGTGATCGGCGTTGCCAGTAGTGGGTTGTGCTCAATATTTAAATTGAGATATATCTCAGAATGATCAGAATTAATTTTATAACAATTATTCACCTAAAAGTTAGGCAAAAATTAAACCCCCCCAAAAAGAGTTTTATTTTTGGTGGCACAGTAATTTGACTCCCACAAATGAGAGTAGCCAATGTAAAAATTTGCATTTGTGTGTATGACATTTATGAAACAATGGTATACTTCTAGAAATTCATTACACACACATGCACACAGAAATACATATACATGCATGCAAGCACACAACCACACAAATATACAGATTCTTGGACACAAGCATACATTGAAAACAATTAATTCCCATAGTGAATTTAAACACAGAAACCTAGCAACTTATTAGAAAATGAAAATCGAGTAATTGAATATATACCAGCATGGGTGGAAATCGAGTTAGTCTTCCGGAATCCCTGTGCAGCCAACAGATCGTAAACTGCCAAGCTCGGTCATAAAGTTAACGAAAAGGTGTTTCATATAATGTATTCAACAAACAATAAATGATTGTTCAAATACACCTGGGCTCTAATGGTTAGGCAATTCCAACCAATTCTGTGCCGACCTAAAGGCTTCATGTTAAATTTGCAATTACCTTGGAGATTACAAATGTCTCACACTCGAACAATATCAGTGACTACGTGTTTCAAGTATTTCAACCAAAGTATAATTCATTTATTCACTTCATATGATATATAACTCTGCGGTGTGCGCCTGGTTGAGATGCAGTGAAATATGTCAGACATTAAATTGTGTAAGTTTTTGTTTGTGGCTTCTGTGTTAAAAAATAAAAACATGACATATGCATTGGTAAACTCACATACAGTCAAACATTACTCATATCTTGTTACCTTTGAGCAATGCATCACACAGCATGTTTCGCTTGAAAGAAACTAGAGCCTGCAAATGAAATGGTACACTGGATTACTTTAAATATATGTTGTAGAGCAACCACTTGATGTTTATGAGTAGAAGTTTTTTATGGCTGACATTTCTTAACCTGATTGTCCTGATCAATTATTGTGAAAATTAACAAACAGATTAATTTGTTCTGGTGTAATGCAAAAGTAAAGTACAGTAAAGGTTACTTTTACCAGCCATTTGGCATAAGGTGTCAGATCATATTTCTATACACCAAACGCACTTAGCGGGTGATGTGGTCAGTATTAAGCTGGATGACTTCACTTCCCAATACATTTGGTACTAAATCTGGTACTAAATTTAGAGCTGAGGTCAACTTTAGAAATTTTAATCCGGCTAGATACGGATTGATCCCATGGCCTTCAGGCTAGCATCATAACGTGTTATCAAATTATTATTATCAAAGGCACAAAAAGACATGTAATTCTGAATATGGACTAAATGAAGGCACTTTCAATGGCAACTTACTACACCAGCTGTAAAGGCAAAGGCAGTCATGCTTGCCTCACACATTTCCTAGTGATATCTATCAATACTTTTATTTTCTTTCTTTCTGAATTCTACCAAACCAAGGCGCCGGTTCCGTGGCGAAGGTGTTAGGGACATGGTTCGTGATTCTGCGTACCTGCATTCAAAACACAGCTGCACACGATTTCACAGCAGACAGCGTTGCATTGGTTTTTTAATGAATTTATTATGGGTGCCAGCAGTCGTTCAGAAAGCAATGGCAAACTACTGAACGTAAACTTGCCAAGAGATCACAACCGCAAAAACTGCTGGTGTTGACTGCAACGTCCTGTAAAGGATATGCAACTAACTTTAAAGTTAACCAAACCAAGCTACAAATTTTCACACTTATTTTTCTTGGTTCTTTGGCTTTCTAAATATAGTTATAATTTGCTGATTCTTGTACCACAATTATAGTTCTTTTGTTTTCACAGATTGTGACATTCTTTTAGATACAGTGCCACACTGTC
This sequence comes from Cepaea nemoralis, assembly GCA_014155875.1. Lineage (NCBI taxonomy): Eukaryota > Metazoa > Mollusca > Gastropoda > Stylommatophora > Helicidae > Cepaea > Cepaea nemoralis. The sequence continues at coordinate 96,167 of JACEFZ010010313.1, read as the reverse complement.
ATTCAATCCTTTTTAGTGATATCTTTTTGTTCATGTACTTGCTGTATATACAACTTTCTCCCACTGCTTAGATGAATACTTGCAAGCATCACTGCATTAACTTGGTATTAAACTGGCGAATATTTGAATTTATCACTATATGACTTGGTAAAAACCTCAAGAATACTTGCATGGATCACAACATGACTTGGTAAGGACCTCATGAATACTTGCATGGATCACTACATGACTTGGTAAAGACCTCATGAATACTTGCATGTATCACTACATGACTTGGTAAAGACCTCATGAATACTTGCATGTATCACTACATGACTTGATAAAGACCTCATGAATACTTGCATGTATCACTACATGACACCGGTCCCGACCTCATGAATATTTGCATGTATCACTACATGACACCGGTCCAGACCTAATGAATACTTGCTTGTATCACTACATGACACCGGTCCAGACCTCATGAATACTTGCATGCATCACTACATGACACCGGTCCCGACCTCATGAATATTTGCATGTATCACTACATGACACCGGTCCAGACCTCATGAATACTTGCTTGTATCACTACATAACACCAGTCCAGACCTCATGAATACTTGTATGTATCATTACATGACTTGGTAAAGACCTCATGAATACTTGCATGTATCACTACATGACTTTGGTTCAGACCTCATGAATACTTGCATGTATCACTACATGACACCGGTCCAGACCTCATGAATACTTGCATGTATCACTACATGACTTTGGTTCAGACCTCATGAATACTTGCATGTATCACTACATGACTTTGGCTCAGACCTCATGAATACTTGCATGTATCACTACATGACTTTGGTTCAGACCTCATGAATACTTGCATGTATCACTACATGACACCGGTCCAGACCTCATGAATACTTGCATGTATCACTACATGACACCGGTCCAGACCTCAAGAATACTTGCATGTATCACTACATGACACCGGACCAGACCTCATGAATACTTGCATGTATCACTACATGACACCGGTCCAGACCTCATGAATACTTGCATGTATCACTACATGACTTTTGTCCAGACCTCATGAATACTTGCATGTATCACTACATGACACCGGTCAGGACCTCATGAATACTTGCATGTATCACTACATGACTTTGGTCCAGACCTCATGAATACTTGCATGTATCACTACATGACACCGGTCAGGACCTCATGAATACTTGCATGTATCACTACATGACTTTGGTTCAGACCTCATGAATACTTGCATGTATCACTACATGAAACTGGTCCAGACCTCATGAATACTTGCATGTATCACTACATGACACCGGTCCAGACCTCATGAATACTTGCATGTATCACTACATTACTTGATAAAGACCTCATGAATACTTGCATGTATCACTACATTACTTGATAAAGACCTCATGAATACTTGCTTGTATCACTACATGACTTTGGTTCAGACCTCATGAATACTTGCATGTATCACTACATGACACCAGTCAGGACCTCATGAATACCTGCATGTATCACTACATGACTTTGGTTCAGACCTCATGAATACTTGCATGTATCACTACATAACACCGGTCAGGACCTCATGAATACTTGCATGTATCACTACATGACTTTGGTCCAGACCTCATGAATACTTGCATGTATCACTACATGAAACCGGTCCAGACCTCATGAATACTTGCATGTATCACTACATGACACCGGTCCAGACCTCATGAATACTTGCATGTATCACTACATGACACCGGTCCAGACCTCATGAATACTTGCATGTATCACTACATGACTTTGGTCCAGACCTCATGAATACTTGCATGTATCACTACATGACACTGGTCCAGACCTCATGAATACTTGCATGTATCACTACATGACACCAGTCAGGACCTCATGAATACTTGCATGTATCACTACATGACTTTGGTCCAGACCTCATGAATACTTGCATGTATCACTACATGACTTTGGTCCAGACCTCATGAATACTTGCATGTATCACTACATGACACCGGTCCAGACCTCATGAATACTTGCATGTATCACTACATGACTTTGGTCCAGACCTCATGAATACTTGCATGTATCACTACATGACTTTGGTCCAGACCTCATGAATACTTGCATGTATCACTACATGACACCAGTCAGGACCTCATGAATACTTGCATGTATCACTACATGACTTTGGTCCAGACCTCATGAATACTTGCATGTATCACTACATGACTTTGGTCCAGACCTCATGAATACTTGCATGTATCACTACATGACACCGGTCCAGACCTCATGAATACTTGCATGTATCACTACATGACTTTGGTCCAGACCTCATGAATACTTGCTTGTATCACTACATGACACCAGTCAGGACCTCATGAATACTTGCATGTATCACTACATGACACCAGTCAGGACCTCATGAATACCTGCTTGTATCACTACATGACTTTGGTCCAGACCTCATGAATACTTGCATGTATCACTACATGACTTTGGTCCAGACCTCATGAATACTTGCATGTATCACTACATGACTTTGGTCCAGACCTCATGAATACTTGCATGTATCACTACATGACTTTGGTCCAGACCTCATGAATACTTGCATGTATCACTACATGACACCAGTCAGGACCTCATGAATACTTGCATGTATCACTACATGACTTTGGTCCAGACCTCATGAATACTTGCATGTATCACTACATGACTTTGGTCCAGACCTCATGAATACTTGCATGTATCACTACATGACTTTGGTCCAGACCTCATGAATACTTGCATGTATCACTACATGACACCAGTCAGGACCTCATGAATACTTGCATGTATCACTACATGACTTTGGTCCAGACCTCATGAATACTTGCATGTATCACTACATGACTTTGGTCCAGACCTCATGAATACTTGCATGTATCACTACATGACACCGGTCCAGACCTCATGAATACTTGCATGTATCACTACATGACTTTGGTCCAGACCTCATGAATACTTGCATGTATCACTACATGACACCAGTCAGGACCTCATGAATACTTGCATGTATCACTACATGACTTTGGTCCAGACCTCATGAATACTTGCATGTATCACTACATGACTTTGGTCCAGACCTCATGAATACTTGCATGTATCACTACATGACACCGGTCCAGACCTCATGAATACTTGCATGTATCACTACATGACTTTGGTCCAGACCTCATGAATACTTGCTTGTATCACTACATGACACCAGTCAGGACCTCATGAATACTTGCATGTATCACTACATGACACCAGTCAGGACCTCATGAATACCTGCTTGTATCACTACATGACTTTGGTCCAGACCTCATGAATACTTGCATGTATCACTACATGACTTTGGTCCAGACCTCATGAATACTTGCATGTATCACTACATGACACCAGTCAGGACCTCATGAATACTTGCATGTATCACTACATGACTTTGGTCCAGACCTCATGAATACTTGCATGTATCACTACATGACTTTGGTCCAGACCTCATGAATACTTGCATGTATCACTACATGACACCGGTCCAGACCTCATGAATACTTGCATGTATCACTACATGACTTTGGTCCAGACCTCATGAATACTTGCTTGTATCACTACATGACACCAGTCAGGACCTCATGAATACTTGCATGTATCACTACATGACACCAGTCAGGACCTCATGAATACCTGCTTGTATCACTACATGACTTTGGTCCAGACCTCATGAATACTTGCATATATCACTACATGACACCAGTCAGGACCTCATGAATACCTGCTTGTATCACTACATGACTTTGGTCCAGACCTCATGAATACTTGCATGTATCACTACATGACTTGATAAAGACCTCATGAATACTTGCATGTATCACTACATGACACCAGTCAGGACCTCATGAATACCTGCTTGTATCACTACATGACTTTGGTTCAGACCTCATGAATACTTGCATGTATCACTACATGACACCAGTCAGGACCTCATGAATACCTGCTTGTATCACTACATGACTTTGGTCCAGACCTCATGAATACTTGCATGTATCACTACATGACTTGATAAAGACCTCATGAATACTTGCTTGTATCACTACATGACTTTGGTCCAGACCTCATGAATACTTGCATGTATCACTACATGACTTGATAAAGACCTCATGAATACTTGCTTGTATCACTACATGACTTTGGTCCAGACCTCATGAATACTTGCTTGTATCACTACATGACTTTGGTCCAGACCTCATGAATACTTGCATGTATCACTACATGACTTGATAAAGACCTCATGAATACTTGCATGTATCACTACATGACTTGATAAAGACCTCATGAATACTTGCATGTATCACTACATGACTTGATAAAGACCTCATGAATACTTGCATGTATCACTACATGACACCGGTCCAGACCTCATGAATAATTGCATGTATCACTACATGACTTTGGTCCAGACCTCATGAATACTTGCATGTATCACTACATGACACCGGTCAGGACCTCATGAATACCTGCATGTATCACTACATGACACCAGTCCAGACCTCATGAATACTTGCATGTATCACTACATGACACTGGTCCAGACCTCATGAATACTTGCATGTATCACTACATGACACCGGTCCAGACCTCATGAATACTTGCATGTATCACTACATGACTTTGGCTCAGACCTCATGAATACTTGCATGTATCACTACATGACTTTGGTCCAGACCTCATGAATACTTGCATGTATCACTACATGACACCGGTCCAGACCTCATGAATACTTGCTTGTATCACTACATGACACCGGACCAGACCTCATGAATACTTGCATGTATCACTACATGACACTGGTCAGGACCGCATGAATACTTGCATGTATCACTACATGACTTTGGTCCAGACCTCATGAATACTTGCATGTATCACTACATGACACCGGTCCAGACCTCATGAATACTTGCATGTATCACTACATGACACTGGTCAGGACCGCATGAATACTTGCATGTATCACTACATGACTTTGGTCAAGACCTCATGAATACTTGCATGTATCACTACATGACACCGGTCAGGACCTCATGAATACTTGCTTGTATCACTACATGACACCAGTCCAGACCTCATGAATACTTGCATGTATCACTACATGACACCGGTCCAGACCTCATGAATACTTGCATGTATCACTACATGACTTTGGCTCAGACCTCATGAATACTTGCATGTATCACTACATGACTTTGGTTCAGACCTCATGAATACTTGCATGTATCACTACATGACACCGGTCCAGACCTCATGAATACTTGCATGTATCACTACATGACTTTGGTCCAGACCTCATGAATACTTGCATGTATCACTACATGACACCGGTCCAGACCTCATGAATACTTGCATGTATCACTACATGACTTTGGTCCAGACCTCATGAATACTTGCATGTATCACTACATGACACCGGTCCAGACCTCATGAATACTTGCATGTATCACTACATGACTTTGGTCCAGACCTCATGAATACTTGCATGTATCACTACATGACACTGGTCCAGAACTCATGAATACTTGCATGTATCACTACATGACACCGGCCCAGACCTCATGAATACTTGCATGTATCACTACATGACACCGGTCCCGACCTCATGAATACTTGCATGTATCACTACATGACTCTGGTCCAGACCTCATGAATACTTGCATGTATCACTACATGACACCGGTCCAGACCTCATGAATACTTGCATGTATCACTACATGACTTTGGTCCAGACCTCATGAATACTTGCTTGTATCACTACATGACACCAGTCCAGACCTCATGAATACTTGCATGTATCACTACATGACACCAGTCCAGACCTCATGAATACTTGCATGTATCACTACATGACTTTGGTCCAGACCTCATGAATACTTGCATGTATCACTACATGACACTGGTCAGGACCGCATGAATACTTGCATGTATCACTACATGACACCGGTCCAGACCTCATGAATACTTGCTTGTATCACTACATGACACCGGTCCAGACCTCATGAATACTTGCATGTATCACTACATGACACCGGTCCAGACCTCATGAATACTTGCATGTATCACTACATGACACCGGTCCAGACCTCATGAATACTTGCATGTATCACTACATGACACCGGTCCAGACCTCATGAATACTTGCATGTATCACTACATGACACCGGTCCAGACCTCATGAATACTTGCTTGTATCACTACATGACACCGGTCCAGACCTCATGAATACTTGCCGTTATCACTACATGACACCGGTCCAGACCTCATGAATACTTGCATGTATCACTACATGACACCGGTCCAGACCTCATGAATACTTGCATGTATCACTACATGACTTTTATTCAGACCTCATGAATACTTGCATGCATCACTACATGACTACCGGTCCAGACCTCATGAATACTTGCTTGTATCACTACATGACTTTGGTCCAGACCTCATGAATACTTGCATGTATCACTACATGAAACCGGTCCAGACCTCATGAATACTTGCATGTTTCACTACATGACACCGGTCCAGACCTCATGAATACTTGCATGTATCACTACTGACACCGGTCCAGACCTCATGAATACTTGCATGTATACACTACATGGACACCGGTCCAGACCTCATGAATACTTGCATGTATCACTACATGACACCGGTCCAGACCTCATGAATACTTGCTTGTATCACTACATGACACCGGTCCAGACCTCATGAATACTTGCCGTATCACTACATGACTTTGGTCCAGGACCTCATGAAGACTTGCATGTATCACTACATGACCCCGGTCCAGACCTCATGAATACTTGCATGTATCACTACATGACACCGGTCCAGACCTCATGAATACTTGCTTGTATCACTACATGGACTTTGGTCCAGACCTCATGAATACTTGCAGTTATCACTACATGACACCGGTCCAAGACCTCATGAATACTTGCATGTATCCACTACATGGACACCGGTCCCAGGACCTTCATGAATACTTGCTTGTATCACTACATGACTTTGGGTCCGGTGAGACCTCATGATACTTGCATGTATCCCTACATGACACCTGTCCCAGACCTCATGAATACTTTGCCATGTATCACTACATGACACCGGTCCAGAACCTCATGAATAATTTGCATGTATCACTACATGACTTTGGTCCAGACCTCATGAATACTTGCATGTATCACTACATGAAACCGGTCCAGACCTCATGAATACTTGCATGTATCACTACATGACACCGGTCCAGACCTCATGAATACTTGCATGTATCACTACATGACTTGATAAAGACCTCATGAATACTTGCTTGTATCACTACATGACTTTGGTTCAGACCTCATGAATACTTGCATGTATCACTACATGAAACCGGTCCAAACCTCATGAATACTTGCATGTATCACTACATGACACCGGTCCAGACCTCATGAATACTTGCTTGTATCACTACATGACTTTGGTCCAGACCTCATGAATACTTGCATGTATCACTACATGACACCGGTCCAGACCTCATGAATACTTGCATGTATCACTACATGACACCGGTCCAGACCTCATGAATACTTGCATGTATCACTACATGACTTGATAAAGACCTCATGAATACTTGCTTGTATCACTACATGACTTTGGTTCAGACCTCATGAATACTTGCATGTATCACTACATGAAACCGGTCCAAACCTCATGAATACTTGCATGTATCACTACATGACACCGGTCCAGACCTCATGAATACTTGCATGTATCACTACATGACTTGATAAAGACCTCATGAATACTTGCTTGTATCACTACATGACTTTGGTTCAGACCTCATGAATACTTGCATGTATCACTACATGAAACCCGGTCCAAACCTCATGAATACTTGCATGTATCACTACATGACACCGGTCCAGACCTCATGAATACTTGCTTGTATCACTACATGACTTTGGTCCAGACCTCATGAATACTTGCATGTATCACTACATGAAACCGGTCCAGACCTCATGAATACTTGCATGTTTCACTACATGACACCGGTCCAGACCTCATGAATACTTGCATGTATCACTACATGACACCGGTCCAGACCTCATGAATACTTGCATGTATCACTACATGACACCGGTCCAGACCTCATGAATACTTGCATGTATCACTACATGACACCGGTCCAGACCTCATGAATACTTGCTTGTATCACTACATGACACCGGTCCAGACCTCATGAATACTTGCCGTTATCACTACATGACACCGGTCCAGACCTCATGAATACTTGCATGTATCACTACATGACACCGGTCCAGACCTCATGAATACTTGCATGTATCACTACATGACTTTGGTCCAGACCTCATGAATACTTGCATGTATCACTACATGACACCGGTCCAGACCTCATGAATACTTGCATGTATCACTACATGGACACCGGTCCAGACCTCATGAATACTTGCTTGTATCACTACATGACTTTGGTCCAGACCTCATGAATACTTGCATGTATCACTACATGACACCGGTCCAGACCTCATGAATACTTGCATGTATCACTACATGACACCGGTCCAGACCTCATGAATACTTGCTTGTATCACTACATGACTTTGGTCCAGACCTCATGAATACTTGCATGTATCACTACATGACACCGGTCCAGACCTCATGAATACTTGCATGTATCACTACATGACACCGGTCCAGACCTCATGAATACTTGCATGTATCACTACATGACACCGGTCCAGACCTCATGAATACTTGCATGTATCACTACATGAAACCGGTCCAGACCTCATGAATACTTGCATGTATCACTACATGACACCGGTCCAGACCTCATGAATACTTGCATGTATCACTACATGACTTGATAAAGACCTCATGAATACTTGCTTGTATCACTACATGACTTTGGTTCAGACCTCATGAATACTTGCATGTATCACTACATGAAACCGGTCCAAACCTCATGAATACTTGCATGTATCACTACATGACACCGGTCCAGACCTCATGAATACTTGCTTGTATCACTACATGACTTTGGTCCAGACCTCATGAATACTTGCATGTATCACTACATGACACCGGTCCAGACCTCATGAATACTTGCATGTATCACTACATGACACCGGTCCAGACCTCATGAATACTTGCATGTATCACTACATGACTTGATAAAGACCTCATGAATACTTGCTTGTATCACTACATGACTTTGGTTCAGACCTCATGAATACTTGCATGTATCACTACATGAAACCGGTCCAAACCTCATGAATACTTGCATGTATCACTACATGACACCGGTCCAGACCTCATGAATACTTGCTTGTATCACTACATGACTTTGGTCCAGACCTCATGAATACTTGCATGTATCACTACATGACACTGGTCCAGACCTCATGAATACTTGCATGTATCACTACATGACACCGGTCCAGACCTCATGAATACTTGCATGTATCACTACATGACACCGGTCCAGACCTCATGAATACTTGCATGTATCACTACATGACACCGGTCCAGACCTCATGAATACTTGCATGTATCACTACATGACACTGGTCCAGACCTCATGAATACTTGCATGTATCACTACATGACACTGGTCCAGACCTCATGAATACTTGCATGTATCACTACATGACACTGGTCCAGACCTCATGAATACTTGCATGTATCACTACATGACACTGGCCCAGACCTCATGAATACTTGCATGTATCACTACATGTCTTTTGTGCAAAGGGCAAGAACGTAAGGTGCAGCTGAATAAATAACAATAACAAACAATATTAAATCAAGAATAACAGCTGGGTCATCATCCATATTCCAGTGGCCTTTCCTGCGCAGAACTTAGAGCCCACAATAGTCTTTTCAAATTTCTCTAAATCGTAAGCCAAGTAGGTCAATGTGGCTGACAGGTTAAGAGCACTTAAACTTCCTGTTGGCTGTTGGTGGGGTATTGGATATTTGTCCATAAAGTATATTGACTGCAGACTCACCTCTCTATTTCATCCATAATGTATACTGACTGTAGAGTCATCTCTCTATTTCACCCATAAAATGTACTGACAGCAGACTCATCTCTCTATTTCATCCATAATGTATACTGACTGTAGAGTCATCTCTCTATTTCATCCATAATGTATACTGACTGTAGAGTCATCTCTCTATTTCACCCATAAAATGTACTGACAGCAGACTCATCTCTCTATTTCATCCATAATGTATACTGACTGTAGAGTCATCTCTCTATTTTACCCATAAAATGTACTGACAGCAGACTCATCTCTCTATTTCATCCATAATGTATACTGACTGTAGAGTCATCTCTCTATTTCACCCATAATGTATACTGACTGTAGAGTCATCTCTCTATTTCATCCATAATGCATACTGACTGTAGAGTCATCTCTCTATTTCATCCATAATGTATACTGACTGTAGAGTCATCTCTCTATTTCACCCATAAAATGTACTGACAGCAGACTCATCTCTCTATTTCATCCATAATGTATACTGACTGTAGAGTCATCTCTCTATTTCATCCATAATGTATACTGACTGTAGAGTCATCTCTCTATTTCATCCATAATGTATACTGACTGTAGAGTCATCTCTCTATTTCATCCATAATGTATACTGACTGTAGAGTCATCTCTCTATTTCACCCATAAAATGTACTGACAGCAGACTCATCTCTCTATTTCATCCATAATGTATACTGACTGTAGAGTCATCTCTCTATTTCATCCATAATGCATACTGACTGTAGAGTCATCTCTCTATTTCATCCATAATGTATACTGACTGTAGAGTCATCTCTCTATTTCACCCATAAAATGTACTGACAGCAGACTCATCTCTCTATTTCATCCATAATGTATACTGACTGTAGAGTCATCTCTCTATTTCATCCATAATGTATACTGACTGTAGAGTCATCTCTCTATTTCATCCATAATGTATACTGACTGTAGAGTCATCTCTCTATTTCATCCATAATGTATACTGACTGTAGAGTCATCTCTCTATTTCACCCATAAAATGTACTGACAGCAGACTCATCTCTCTATTTCATCCATAATGTATACTGACTGTAGAGTCATCTCTCTATTTCATCCATAATGTATACTGACTGTAGAGTCATCTCTCTATTTCACCCATAAAATGTACTGACAGCAGACTCATCTCTCTATTTCATCCATAATGTATACTGACTGTAGAGTCATCTCTCTATTTCACCCATAAAATGTACTGACAGCAGACTCATCTCTCTATTTCATCCATAATGTATACTGACTGTAGAGTCATCTCCCTATTTCACCCATAAAATGTACTGACTGTAGACTCACCTCTCCATTTCGCCCATACAGTGTCGGTGCAGACATCTTGCCATCTTTGCCATGGATGACTCTTCCATAGGCTTCCACTCCCTCCGAATACAGAGTTTCATGTATTTCTGGTATGGCTGCCTCTAAAGCTTGGATCCCTCTGCTTGACAGTGTTATGTTTATGCTTCGGCATTTGCAGTCTCTTTTTTCTGTTATAAATGAACATCCGAACAATAAAATACATTGATGGTTAAGTTAGTTGCATATCTTTTACAGGATGTCACAATCATCCCCAGCATTTTCTGGTTGTTTGTGATTTACAAGGCAAGTTTACGTTTAGTAGTTTGCCATTGCTTTCTGAACAAACATTGTTAGTAACCTACCTAACAACCTAAAGGACCTTTTCACATGTCTTAAGCACATTGGCATGCTGTGCTGGACCCATATTTTTATAGACTATCGGTACTTGGTGGATAATGTGGTCATTATCACTTCAACCACACTGACTGCCCAGGACTTCTCTTCGCAACCATTTTAGGCTAGGTCAAACACTGAGCCTAAGTCAATTATACAAATCTGCATCAATGTCACTTTGAACCCATGATCACGAGGCCAGCAGGCAAGCATGCTAGCAACAGGGTAACCAAGGCTCCCTGATTGTGAAATACTCCATGTAAAATCATGTATTATGAAATGTTAATCAGCAAAATCTGTGTATGGACTGAGTCTTGTTTTTTAATACACAGAATCATCAATCTGTATAAATTAGTTCACTGGTATTCAATAACATTATGTATAACAAAAGAAAGCAGTAGCGATCAGAGGGCAATACTGAGATAAACATTGGAAGATGTAGGAACACACTGGCATGAACAGTCCTTTAAGACTTTTAGTGGTGATTATTTCAATACTTACATGACCATCACCATGTGCCATGCCAACTAGCATAAACATTCATGTAATTGACAAAGCTCAGTCCACTGTGTTCTGGATCAACCTTGGCATTCTGGATCAACCATGGTGTTCTGCTGATGATATTCCTCTATGCCACTGTCTCAGTCCATCCAGAATCATTTCTCTTGATCTGCCACTGCCACTTCACTATCTTTCCAGCTGTCATGCTCTCCAGTGCATTACCTATCACATGACCAAAGAATGCTATTTGTCTCTTTCTTGTAGTTGTATATAATGTTCTAGTTTTACTAGTCTCTTCATAGCAATTGTTAGTTACTCAGGTCTGAGTACGCTGTAAATGTTTGTCCACTATTGAAGCATATGAACACATATTGCCACCATCACATACCATCTTACATCTCACATGCTCAGTGTGTGACCTATCTGCAATCATTTTCTCCTTTGTCTTTATTCCACTTCTGTTCTTTGCCCTCCATGCAACACGTTCAGCGGCGACCTGCTCCCAAGGTAATTACCAATGCCTGTATCAATCATGTCCTGCTTACACACATCTTTGTATCGTAGTAGAGGCTAACACTGAGATCTCCTACCCGTCTGTAATTCACCAAATAAGATGTCCTTTAGTATTCTACCAACATCCATCCTCCTAATGTGTCCTATCCATCTAAACCTACAAAGACTAAGCATGGAACACACTGTCACACAACATGATCTTTCCAATATTTCAGTATTTGTGATTTTGTCTTGACACTTAATACTAAGTATTCTTCGCAGAGACCACATATAAAAGCTGTATAAATATGTTCTCTTGGTGTGAGTAAGTTGCCCAGGTTTCACTGCCATAAAGAAGAGTACTAAGAACACAGGCTTGGTAGACAAGGACTTTTGTTTTGGCAGTAAGCTTCCTGTTCTCCCAGACTTTTTGTTAACATGTTCACTGTTGTTGCTGCCTTACCAATCCTGATGTTGATTTCCTTATTTAGGGATAAATTGCTATTGACCTCTGATCCTATATATGTAAAATGGTATACTGTCTGCACTTCGGTGTCATCAATAAAGATTGATGGTACCCCATGTGCACCTTATGACATAATCTATGTCTTCTATTGCTAATTGTTAAACCAAATTCAGAACAAGCACTGGAGAATGCAGATAGTAGACATTGTAATTCTTCTTCAGAGTGGGTCATATTTGCAGCATCATCTGCAAAAAGCAAATCACTGATCAGTGCCCTCCTAATTTTGGTCTTGGCCTTCAATCTCTGAGCATTGTAAAGGCCGCCATCTGAGCGTGAGTGAATGTATATACCACCGTCCTGATCACGAA